>JASFXZ010000070.1:600000-940112 GCA_032209605.1 Mactromeris polynyma | reverse complement strand
ACTTCCCCTGATTTCAAAATGGTTGATATTCCGCGAAAATGGCAGCCATTTTGACATCAGGGGACATAAATCATGTCTAAAATTGCATCCATTTTGTAATAAAGGGACATTACTCTCATTCATTATAGCGGCCATTTTAAGCAGGGGGCATAACTGAACCTTTTAGGCGACCATTCGAAACAAGAGTAGCCTCCCTTCTTTCAAAATGGCGGAAATTTACAGCATGGGTTACTTCCCCTGATTTCAAAATGATTGATATTCCGCGAAAATGGCAGCCATTTTGACATCATGGGACATAAATCATGTCTAAAATTGCATCCATTTTGTAATAAAGGGACATTACTCTCATTCATAATAGCGACCATTTTTAAGCAGGATGCATAACTCTACCTTGCTTGGCGACCATTCAAAACAAGAGTAGCCTCCCTTCTTTCAAAATGGTCGAAATTAACAGAACGGATTACTTCCCCTGATGTCAAAATGTTTGATATTCCGCGAAAATGGCAGCCATTTTGACATCAAGGGACATAAATCATGTCTAAAATTGCATCCATTTTGTAATAAAGGGACATTACTCTTTTTCATTATAGCGGCCATTTTAAGCAGGGGGCATAACTGTACCTTTGAGGCGACCATTCGAAACAAGAGTATCCTCCCTTATTTCAAAATGGCGGAAATTTACAGCATGGATTACTTCCCCTGATTTCAAAATGATTGATATTCCGCGAAAATGGCAGCCATTTTGACATCAGGGGACATAAATCATGTCTAAAATTGCATCCATTTTGTAATAAAGGGACATTACTCTCATTCATAACAGCGACCATTTTTAAGCAGGATGCATAACTCTACCTTGCTTGGCGACCATTCAAAACAAGAGTAGCCTCCCTTCTTTCAAAATGGTGGAAATTAAAAGCACGGATTACTTCCCCTGTTGTCAAAATGTTTGATATTCCGCGAAAATGGCAGCCATTTTGACATCAAGGGACATAAATCATGTCTAAAATTGCATCCATTTTGTAGTAAAGGGACATTACTCTTTTTCATTATAGCGGCCATTTTAAGCAGGATGCATAACTCTACCTTGCTTGGCGACCATTAAAAAAAGAGTAGCCTCCCTTCTTTCAAAATGGTGGAAATTAAAAGCACGGATTACTTCCCCTGATTTCAAAATGATTGATATTCCGCGAAAATGGCAGCCATTTTGACATCAGGGGACATAAATCATGTCTAAAATTGCATCCATTTTGTAATAAAGGGACATTACTCTCATTCACAATTGCGACCATTTTTAAGCAGGATGCATAACTCTACCTTGCTTGGCGACCATTCAAAACAAGAGTAGCCTCCCTTTTTTCAAAATGGTCGAAATTAACAGAACGGATTACTTCCCCTGATGTCAAAATGTTTGATATTCCGCGAAAATGGCAGCCATTTTGACATCAGGGGACATAAATCATGTCAAAAATTGCATCCATTTTGTAATAAAGGGACATTACTCTTTTTCATTATAGCGGCCATTTTAAGCAGGGGGCATAACTGTACCTTTGAGGCGACCATTCGAAACAAGAGTATCCTCCCTTATTTCAAAATGGCGGAAATTTACAGCATGGATTACTTCCCCTGATTTCAAAATGATTGATATTCCGCGAAAATGGCAGCCATTTTGACATCAGGGGACATAAATCATGTCTAAAATTGCATCCATTTTGTAATAAAGGGACATTACTCTCATTCACAATTGCGACCATTTTTAAGCAGGATGCATAACTCTACCTTGCTTGGCGACAATTAAAACAAGAGTAGCCTCCCTTCTTTCAAAATGGTGGAAATTAAAAGCACGGATTACTTCCCCTGATTTCAAAATGGTTGATATTCCGCGAAAATGGCAGCCATTTTGACACCAGGGGACATAAATCATGTCTAAAATTGCACCCATTTTGTATAAAAGGGACATTACTCTCATTCATAATAGCGGCCATTTTTAAGCAGGATGCATAACTCTACCTTGCTTGGCGACCATTAAAACAAGAGTAGCCTCCCTTCTTTCAAAATGGTGGAAATTAAAAGCACGGATTACTTCCCCTGATTTCAAAATGGTTGATATTCCGCGAAAATGGCAGCCTTTTTGACATCAGGGGACATAAATCATGTCTAAAATTGCATCCATTTTGTAATAAAGGGACATTACTCTCATTCATTATAGCGGCCATTTTAAGCAGGGGGCATAACTGAACCTTTTAGGCGACCATTCGAAACAAGAGTAGCCTCCCTTCTTTCAAAATGGCGGAAATTTACAGCATGGGTTACTTCCCCTGATTTCAAAATGATTGATATTCCGCGAAAATGGCAGCCATTTTGACATCAGGGGACATAAATCATGTCTAAAATTGCATCCATTTTGTAATAAAGGGACATTACTCTCATTCATAATAGCGACCATTTTTAAGCAGGATGCATAACTCTACCTTGCTTGGCGACCATTCAAAACAAGAGTAGCCTCCCTTCTTTCAAAATGGTCGAAATTAACAGAACGGATTACTTCCCCTGATGTCAAAATGTTTGATATTCCGCGAAAATGGCAGCCATTTTGACATCAAGGGACATAAATCATGTCTAAAATTGCATCCATTTTGTAATAAAGGGACATTTCTCTTTTTCATTATAGCGGCCATTTTAAGCAGGGGGCATAACTGTACCTTTGAGGCGACCATTCGAAACAAGAGTATCCTCCCTTATTTCAAAATGGCGGAAATTTACAGCATGGATTACTTCCCCTGATTTCAAAATGATTGATATTCCGCGAAAATGGCAGCCATTTTGACATCAGGGGACATAAATCATGTCTAAAATTGCATCCATTTTGTAATAAAGGGACATTACTCTCATTCATAACAGCGACCATTTTTAAGCAGGATGCATAACTCTACCTTGCTTGGCGACCATTCAAAACAAGAGTAGCCTCCCTTCTTTCAAAATGGTGGAAATTAAAAGCACGGATTACTTCCCCTGATGTCAAAATGGTTGATATTCCGCGAAAATGGCAGCCATTTTGACATCAAGGGACATAAATCATGTCTAAAATTGCATCCATTTTGTAGTAAAGGGACATTATTCTTTTTCATTATAGCGGCCATTTTAAGCAGGGGGCATAACTGAACCTTTGAGGCGACCATTCGAAACAAGAGTATCCTCCCTTATTTCAAAATGGCGGAAATTTACAGCATGGATTACTTCCCCTGATTTCAAAATGATTGATATTCCGCGAAAATGGCAGCCATTTTGACATCAGGGGACATAAATCATGTCTAAAATTGCATCCATTTTGTAATAAAGGGACATTACTCTCATTCACAATTGCGACCATTTTTAAGCAGGATGCATAACTCTACCTTGCTTGGCGACCATTAAAACAAGAGTAGCCTCCCTTCTTTCAAAATGGTGGAAATTAAAAGCACGGATTACTTCCCCTGATTTCAAAATGGTTGATATTCCGCGAAAATGGCAGCCATTTTGACATCAGGGGACATAAATCATGTCTAAAATTGCATCCATTTTGTAATAAAGGGACATTACTCTCATTCATTATAGCGGCCATTTTAAGCAGGGGGCATAACTGAACCTTTAAGGCGACCATTCGAAACAAGAGCAGCCTCCCTTCTTTCAAAATGGCGGAAATTTACAGCATGGGTTACTTCCCCTGATTTCAAAATGATTGATATTCCGCGAAAATGGCAGCCATTTTGACATCAGGGGACATAAATCATGTCTAAAATTGCATCCATTTTGTAATAAAGGGACATTACTCTCATTCATAATAGCGACCATTTTTAAGCAGGATGCATAACTCTACCTTGCTTGGCGACCATTCAAAACAAGAGTAGCCTCCCTTCTTTCAAAATGGTCGAAATTAACAGAACGGATTACTTCCCCTGACGTCAAAATGTTTGATATTCCGCGAAAATGGCAGCCATTTTGACATCAAGGGACATAAATCATGTCAAAAATTGCATCCATTTTGTAATAAAGGGACATTACTCTTTTTCATTATAGCGGCCATTTTAAGCAGGGGGCATAACTGTACCTTTGAGGCGACCATTCGAAACAAGAGTATCCTCCCTTATTTCAAAATGGCGGAAATTTACAGCATGGATTACTTCCCCTGATTTCAAAATGATTGATATTCCGCGAAAATGGCAGCCATTTTGACATCAGGGGACAAAAATCATGTCTAAAATTGCATCCATTTTGTAATAAAGGGACATTACTCTCATTCACAATTGCGACCATTTTTAAGCAGGATGCATAACTCTACCTTGCTTGGCGACCATTAAAACAAGAGTAGCCTCCCTTCTTTCAAAATGGTGGAAATTAAAAGCACGGATTACTTCCCCTGATTTCAAAATGGTTGATATTCCGCGAAAATGGCAGCCATTTTGACATCAGGGGACATAAATCATGTCTAAAATTGCATCCATTTTGTAATAAAGGGACATTACTCTCATTCACAATTGCGACCATTTTAAGCAGGGGGCATAACTGTACCTTTGAGGCGACCATTCGAAACAAGAGTATCCTCCCTTATTTCAAAATGGCGGAAATTTACAGCATGGATTACTTCCCCTGATTTCAAAATGATTGATATTCCGCGAAAATGGCAGCCATTTTGACATCAGGGGACATAAATCATGTCTAAAATTGCATCCATTTTGTAATAAAGGGACATTACTCTCATTCACAATTGCGACCATTTTTAAGCAGGATGCATAACTCTACCTTGCTTGGCGACCATTAAAACAAGAGTAGCCTCCCTTCTTTCAAAATGGTCGAAATTAAAAGCACGGATTACTTCCCCTGATTTCAAAATGGTTGATATTCCGCGAAAATGGCAGCCATTTTGACATCAGGGGACATAAATCATGTCTAAAATTGCATCCATTTTGTATAAAAGGGACATTACTCTCATTCATAATAGCGGCCATTTTTAAGCAGGATGCATAACTCTACCTTGCTTGGCAACCATTCGAAACAAGAGCAGCCTCCCTTCTTTCAAAATGGTGGAAGTTAACTGCATGGATTACTTCCCCTGATTTCAAAATGGTTGATATGCAGCAATTTTGACATCAGGGGACATAAATCTTGTCTAAATTTGCATCCATTTTGTAATAAAAAGGACATTACTCTCATTCATAATAGCGGCCATTTTTAAGCAGGATGCATAACTACCTTGCTTGGCAACCATTCGAAACAAGAGCAGCCTCCCTTCTTTCAAAATGGTGGAAATTAACAGCACGGATTACATCCCCTGATTTCAAAATGGTTGATATTCCGCGAAAATGGCAGCCATTTTGACATCAGGGGACATAAATCATGTCTAAATTTGCATCCATTTTGTAATAAAGGGACATTACTCTCATTCATTATAGCGGCCATTTTAAGCAGGGGGCATAACTGTACCTATTAGGCGACCATTCGAAACAAGAGTAGCCTCCCTTCTTTCAAAATGGCGGAAATTTTCAGCATGGGTTACTTCCCCTGATTTCAAAATGGTTGATATTCCGCGAAAATGGCAGCCATTTTGACATCAGGGGACATAAATCATGTCTAAAATTGCATCCATTTTGTAATAAAGGGACATTACTCTTATTCATAATAGCGACCATTTTTAAGCAGGATGCATAACTCTACCTTGCTTGGGCGACCATTCTAAACAAGAGTAGCATCCCTTCTACCCTGCTTAAGATGTGGCAGAACTTCATAGGCGAGTTAGCCCCTTTGCCAACTGGGGACACATAAGTCTAGCCCTACTTTGCCACCAATACTTGACAATCCATCTATTATCCAATGGCTGCTTCATTTAATCAATGGCAGGCCTTGGTAGTATTTTGTAACTTGCAACTGACTATCATACTTAACCGCTGTCATCAAATGTGGGTCAATACTTTCAATCATAGAATAAGCCATGTGATCTGGAAAAACCCTTCATCTTATGATGAAGAAACCAATTAATGGTTTGTATTTGATCTATCAAAACTGTGAACTAAAACCCAAAGATGGTGGAGCAGTTAAGAGAATAGATCAGTCATGGATGTCAGTGGGTGGTTATAGTAAGTAGATAGCAATAAGTAAGACCAACAAGATGCAACAAATTATATCTGGTCACTTCTACGGACCATGGTCCTTTATGGACAAAACAAACATAATAAACAAGATTTCACAATGGAAAGTACATAAATTGTCTATTTTCTAACACAAAAGTCTTCTGGTCCATGTTGAAACATATCATTCATGTCTAATATGTCACTTTTTGTTATTTAATAACGTTCAAAAATAAACCATTCATTCTGGACAACCATTCATTCTGGACAACCATTCATTGACGGGACAAATGCACCAATTTGATGAAGTTGTTTGATGAGATTCATTCCATACCTGAAATATAAAAAAGTATGTTCTTAAAACTTTTTTATCAAAATTAGTCCACTTTCATGTCTCAATTTTGTCACAATTAACACAGCTATATCGAAAATATCCTCAAATAACAAAGTGGGTTAGGACCTTGTTTATTTGACAACCTTCTGTCCAAATACTAGGTATAATCGGAAATAAATATCAGGTCCTAATGTATCTTCTTATGCGCGTCAAATTGAAATGGGCTATTTGAAACCAAGTATTACTTAAAATTTTGAACCCGATGAATTTGAACGAATGAGGTCCGACTGTAAATTACTATAGCTGTATTTAATTGCTAAGTGTATAAGTATCATGAGAAAAGCAAAATGAGCCAAGTCATTGCAGATGCTAAGGCATGATGGGAAAATATGTCTGCTTATTAAAATGCAAAAAAACAACCTAGTACAATTATCATTCAAGACAAAATCCAACATTTTTCATCAAAACTCTAGTTGGGTGATAATATTTAGCTATTTAAATGTCTAACTGACAGACTTGACTTTAATGAATATCTTTCAAATAAATTTTTGAAATTCATTAGTGAACCCAAAGGGGTTCAAACCTATGACCCCTATGACGTCAGCACCTAGCACTGAAGAAACTGCAACCATACCCACTATGCCGACGAAGAAACCTCAAAAATGGTTATTCAAATGACGCTGATATGGTTGTCGTTAGTTCAGTACATGGTATATACGGTGTGTGTGACATCTTGAGATAATTTTCAGCTACTATTTTACTATAACTATTTTATAGAGAATACATTTCTGTATGTTAATAATTTAAGTTATAAAAGTGATGGCAAATCATCAATATACATTGTACATTACCTCTGACCATGTCAATGGCATTAGTGTCTACATAGACTGAACTCAAAGGACATTTACAAAAGAACTCATCAAGAATGACTACATGATTACGCGAAAATGCAAATGTCAGTATATGTACCAACTGTGTGTTAATCTACTAATGCAATAAATGTTTGTATTCTTGTTCGATAAACCGTTCGGAAGATTTTCCGGTTAACTAGTTTACAAAATAACTGATTATTCCCATCCCTAATTATTCTACTACATGTATTTACTTTTTAAAGTAAGTCAGTCAATATTTTGGTTAATTAATCAACAAGCCCCAGTTATTTTTTACTGTAATCTCAGTGGCAAAGAATTTATTCAATTTTGTGTTAATTTCTCTATTATTATTTTTCCCCATCATTTTGTACAAGAAAAAATTCTGATAATAAACTTATTTCTGTATTTTTAGCTTTTGCTTTAATTTTAGTGTGAATCTGCAATTCATCAATGCCCATGGCCAGAGATTATAAACTTGAGATCAGTTGTTGTACTCAAAGCTTTTTTTCAGTCACAACTTATTTTGTCAAATAGATATTTTGTTAAATGTTTCAGTAACTTTTTAGGTTAATTATTAATGTTATATGGCAATTACTGTATGATCAATTATAAAACAACAGAATTAATCTTAGAAAACACACAAAACAAGATTTGAAATCAATCTCAAGTTTTATAACCTCAGACAAAGGTGTTCATTTGAAATATTTCACTATTATTTGTCACAAATTTGATACTCCTTAGTCCTAGCCCTGATTTCTTGAGAATACTCGGCCATACTAAAATACAAAGTTTAAAATATCAGGAAATTTAATAATTTACTAATATTTGTAATCATCAATATTTTTGTATGAACAGTTAATTTTATCACAATGCCATTATATTATATTTTTGTAACAATGTGCATTTTATTTTATTAAATTATTCAATTGAAACTCTACCCAGGATATAAAGTGGTAAATGTATGCTGATATTTTTTATTATTGTGAAATTATTAAAATGTGGAATCTGAATATATGTTTTTAAATTTAAAATAAATTTATTCAACTTCGAAGTGTTTGTTCGCATTGCGATATTATTTTATTAAATATATGCAATAACTTAGTTTTGATTTAGGTTTTCAAGAACATGCATATTGAATGCCAAAGGTTTTGTAAAATTGTTTGATAGTCCAAAATATTTTAATGATGCTAAACTTAATTATGGTTCATTCGGTAACTGATTAAAAAATCCAATTCATGAAATGACAAACATCTGCAACAGAAATCCACATTTTGTTCTATAACATTTTCTACAATTTTTATCCCCATTTTTTTATTTTCACTGGCCTATATGAACAGAAAATCACTTGTCAATGTTCAGATTTCTTCAGATTAAAATGTGCTTAATTAGTGAGGTGTGATAGTTTTCACCTGAATGCATCAAATGAAAGCAAAAAAAGATATTTAAACTTTGATGGTATGTCTTCATTTGGTTACAAAAACCAAAACCAGTTATAATTCCACAATTTTGTGAAATACTGGCAGATTTAAATACCAACCAAAGTATTTCAAACTTTTGATGTTCAGAATACAATTCTTTCATTTATTAATTCACTTCACAATTATTCAATGTTCTGAAGTTTTATTGACCGACTGACCCACTGACTGACTATGGAAAGTATACCAGTAAGTATTAATGATTCAAAAGGAATAGTTTGCTCTACATTTCATAAGGCATTTGCTTAGTATTTGGTATATTCTACTGCCAATGTTTAATTCTGACAACATCATGAAGTTAATTTAACATACTGTGATATTATTAAAGTGGCATTACATATTGTATGTAAATTAATGTATTTAAAATAACTTTTGTCAGGAATTTAGTATGGAATGATATTCTTGTCAATGAAAATATGTTCTATTTGGCTGAAATTGTCATAATTTGCAATAAACTAGCCATTTAACTTCCAACTCGTAATAAAATATTCGTTTTTGGTAAAAAAAGTATAGATCTAAGTATTTGACCTTAGAAAGCCTGTTTTCTTTGCAAAAAGTGATGTCTAATGTTGGAAAATGTTCTTGAATGATCTTGAACTGAATGCAAGTTGTCTCCCTTTAATCAATTATTTGACATTTTGTTCAATATTTTATATTACCTTATTCAGTAAATCAACATGCAGCAACAACACAACCAAGAACACATACATGGCTTTGTGTAACACTACATGGATCATCAGTCTTTTGATCCTGAAAAAGAAATCACAGATAAATAAATTTGTGTCAACTAAAATAAAAGTTCGAAACTTTACTGAACCACTTCATATTAAACTTTTTATAGGGGTGTCATCTTATGTCTATAGAGTACCATGATATATTGCAATACTTTAGCAGTGCATTGCAATATGTACCACAATATATTATTTCATTAACCTCATCTATGACTGTAGATTTTTTTCTTACTTTAACAATTTTATTCAACTTCTAGCTCTTCAAATGCATTAAATAAATTCAAAAATAAATATGCATAAACCAGAACAAAACAATTATAAATATAATTTAAATCTTTGATTGAATAGGAGTTTTTCATGACTAGAAACTTTACAGTAGTGTATCACTCTTATTTCAGGTTATTACTGATACAAAAAAATTATTAGATTTTCAATACTTAAGTATTTAACCAGTAGTATCTGACTGAAAGCAAAAAAGCACTAGTGACCAAACATCACTTTTCTGATTTTTACTATTTCTAACAGATATATTCATCTATTTTTATTCAATAGCTCATATATTAAAATCGAATATCTACTTTTCTTTTTATAGCAATTCCAATAGTCTGTAGACCCTATGTTGTCATGTACCATACCAATTTAATATTATACCTAAATGTTATCTTTTAACCTCGATATTTGTTTGAATCTTGTCGATATATTTGAAATAAAAAACTTAACCATATGAAAAAAATATGGTGTTTTACAAAACATTTCCTCTTGTTCCCAAAATATCTAAATTTGACTATTAGTTGATTTTACCGATTTAAAATTTTGAATGAACAACTAGAGAGCCATAAAAGCCAGGCGTTCTATTGGCTACATTGTGCAAATAGAACTTCGATAAGCTTATTTCTGGACAAGACCATTTTTGAAATTATTCGCTACATAACTACATGTATACAGAAAACATATGACCCAATAAAACAAGAAATGTGGCAATATCACCAACATTTTTTGTAGAAAACCCATGGTTTAGGAAAGCCTCTATATTGCAGGGGATGCTAAAACACTGATCTAAGCATAAAAGCATAAGCAACACTTGAAATTGACTGTTCATAAGTAGGTCAGGGTATGAAAATATGCAAAGCCGAAACCAATAATGACACAGTATGAATCAGCAAAATTGGAGATATTGAGTGGAAACTGATTTGCTATTTTTAGTAACACTGACCTTGACCTTGGACAGAACTGCCCCAAAACCAATCACATGTTCTTACTATGTACCAAGTTTGATGAGAATATGATAAATGAAACTCAAGTTAATCACCAGAAATCCCCAGTTTGATAACTACCAGCCCGATTGCCCGCCTGCCCAACAACATTCAAGACAAACACCAATTTCACCTTTGCACGACTAAACTTAGTAAAATATTCTTTCAAAGTAAGCATAAAAACATTTTTTCCTGCGTTCCTACACTAAGATTATATCTGCTTTTGAGGAGAGAAAATTTATATATGTCTATTTTTACAATGTAATAGGCATTCACTGTAAAGATTGCCAGGGTTATGAGGTATGAAAACATCACATTGGAATGTGACAGATGAACAAATGATATCAGCCTTATACAGACGGACACTAAGCATACTCGGCACTTGGCAACACCATCTGTCCCTCATTTTAAAAACAGACAACTTTACAGGTAGACAGTTTGATAATGGAGTAAATGAGATTTAAACCTATAGTACACAGTAAATAATATCAGTCTTAATATCGAGGTTGAATAAAGAGCAAAACAGTGAAAATGGATATGCATATTGTGTTCTTAATTTTGAGGTGGTCTAATTATCAAGGTAGTCTTTAAGTGAGATTTTACTGTATTTGATAATACATTTTGTACAAGCATTAAAGTTTATCAACTGAAGTTTTTATCAAACTACTAAGCATTACCACATACTAAACAACTTCATCTTAGTATTTTCACAATCATATTTATTAAATATCATGGAATTTTTGTATCATATTTTGAGTTTCATTATTAAACTTAAATAATGTACATAATAATACAGAAATAAACTGACCGAATTATCATAAATGCTGGGTTTTTTTATTAGATACATTTACTTGTTACATGTACTTAAAAACTTTATAAATTCTAAAAGCTACAGGGAACGCCACATACATAAGACAGTGCCTAGAAGAGGTCAAGCAAATTTGAAAGTTTAACTGACATCAAATATTGTTTTAATACTTTACATCATTAAGATTTAATCAATAAATCAGCATATTGTTCATTTAATATCTGACAAATTACAATTGTAAATGTCAGTCATTGACGTTAATGGCGTGCCACCATAGGACGTCGCCTTGCGTCTTTTTTTATTGTTGTTTGACGATTACAAGACATTGACGTCACTTTATATATGTTGTTGTATAAATGCTGAGCTGTATTATATCCTCAATATACATTGTTAAGCACCTGCTGGAGACTAAACTAATTTTCAAGCACTTAATCACATTGATGTTATCGAAATGAAATAAGCTCAAATTAAAATAGGATTTAACCTTACTTATAGATTTTAATTTAAGTTAATATTTGGTGTTGCCAATAGCCAAGTGCCTTATTTATTCAGTTGGGTTCATTACAATATATTGAGGGGTGAAAGTGACAAAATCTATCTGCTGCTACATCTATATGCAATATAGAATGTTATAGACTAAGTATTGCTTTCATCCCTTAATTTATCTATCAGCAGAATCACCACAATAAATACTGACTGACAGAGCTAACCATTCAGTTTTTTGACATTATCTCCATGTAATTGTATCATACCAAACTGAAACTTAAGCACATACATCTCTGAAGGACAGGCAGCAAATGAATAAATATTACCACGGACATTAATGCTC
This sequence comes from Mactromeris polynyma, assembly GCA_032209605.1. NCBI lineage: Eukaryota > Metazoa > Mollusca > Bivalvia > Venerida > Mactridae > Mactromeris > Mactromeris polynyma. The sequence continues at coordinate 927,712 of JASFXZ010000070.1, read as the reverse complement.
AATTCTGTAATGATTTCATAGAAACTACTCGAAATATCATTTTAATCTTTACAAACTATGTAAGACATCAGTATCAATGTTTGTTGGTTAGCTCTTTCATCAGTATTGTTGCTTATATGTAGAATTCTGTGACAGTTTTATTTAACTCACCATGAATGTATCCCAGGATTTCCGCAGCAGACATATATGTTTCTCAACAATGACAAGCAGATACACCAACAATCATTGAATGTAGACCTGAAATTAAAGGAGTAAATTTGTTACACAATCTTCATTAAATAGTAAACAAAGAAATCCTTCCAGCTCAATTTTGGCGTGCAGACCTCTCCAACAAAATTTGTTCAATTACAGTAGACATTAGTGATGGATAATCTGACAAATTTCATAATCGATTATCGGATCGGTTTGAAAACTCATAATCGATAATCTAATTAGAAATAATTGATACATATTTAGTTGTTTAGTGTAAGTATAATGCTGACAGTTAATTTCATTTGTACTACTCTATTTATCCCTTTTTACTATATTTAATATCAATGGGGTTTGACATTACTCTTATATCATATAAGATCATTTTATCATTCAATAAATATTGTTTTACTTTGTATATTTGTATTTGACTGAATACATCGAAAACATTTCTATATAACTGTAAGATTTGAATGCTACTTTAAAATTTGAATATATATAATATCATCTTATTGAAATAACACTTCAGTCAAAATGTCCGATTATCATCGATTTTTATAGTTCATAATCAATTGTCGCCCAGGGAAGATTTTTCAATTATTTTCGATAATCGCGCCATCACTAGCAGACATTATACAGACTGGACACAAAGTTAATTAATTTGCAATAAACTAAAGATTTATCATCCTAAACTATTATATCATCATTGGATATTTTCGGCACAGCCGTATTAAGCTGACTTTTGCTTCACGGCAGTCCATTTTACAACTTGCAAATTTTGAACATATCCGCGTCCAGTTTAATAAAAAAAAATTGACTTTCCAAAATTTGCATTGACATTTATAACTTTAGATTTGATTGACTTACGCATTGCTAAATGAATTGGTTTGCTTATTTGACTTATACATCTCTGACTGTGCTACACATCCATATGGACAGTATCTAGGCTTTTATTTATTCTATGAATTTATTGCAGTTTATTTACTTTATACATCAACCCATGAGGGCTTGATGCTTTACTAGCTACATTGTGCATATGGACCTTTGATAAGCTTTTTTCGAAGTTGTGCCTAAATAACTCTATAGAAAACATGCCCCCTGGGGGCATTGAACACCAGAGGCATAACTTGAACAATCTTGGTTACAGACCCCTAAACAATGCTACATACAAATTATTAAAACCCTGGGCGGTGGGTTTTTGGAGAAGAACATTTTTGAAGATTTCCCTATATAAGTCTGTAGAAAAAGTGACCCCCAGGGAGGGACCAATTTTGACCCAGGGGCATGATTGGAACAATCTTGGTAGGGGACTACAAGATAATGCTACATACCAAATATCAAAAGCCTGGGTCTTCTGGTTCTAGACCTGGTTCTGGACAAGAAGATTTTCAAAGACATCTAACTCTATATTTATGTATAACATAACTAAGTGACTCCTGAGGCGGGGCCAATATTGACCCAAGGGACATGATTTGAACAATCTTGGTAGGGTACAAAACATTAGGGACTGAGAAGGTTTAAGGGCAAACATGTAGGGGAGCAAAGAATTGTCAGGTCTTATGTAACTTATCTTTAATTTAGACACGAGATAAATGCGTAAGTATCATATCAATGAAGATTTTACTTTATTATTTACATTTAAGTAGTGATATTATGGAAATCTCTGAAGTGTCATTGGAAAAAGCCACATTAGTAAATTTTATTGAGCATGAAACAAACTATTTCTACCATGCATGTTATTATTAATAGTGAAAATATTTATGTAAGTTAAAACCAAAGAAAGAAAGCAGAATTTTAATATTTCGTTGTCTTTATTTATTGATTTTATGAACAAGTGTTTGTGCAATAACTCCCAACATTAACCAATAAAACTACATGATCTTTGTTTATTTCAAATTGCCCCGGTCATCTTTTTAAAGATATTTCTTGTTTTCATAGTTTCATATTTTTTTATTTCATTTTTATTGTATTACAACTACATTCTATATACATACCCTTGATTAATGAGCTATGCAACTTTTGATCGACATCTTTAAACAATTTTTATCAAAACTACCAGTATTGCAAAACCATATTCTGGCCTGAATGCCAATTTTGTCTTACATCATAAGTTTTTGGAGAAATGTATTTGTATTTTTTGGAATTTTTATATATATTTCATATCATTAAAGTATGATTTTTTAAATCATATACAGTAAAACCTCACTTAAATTAAACCACCTAAAAATTAAGAACACTACGTTCAAGTCCATTTCAAGGTTTTACTTTATTCAACATCAATATGAAGACCACCTCAATAAGAGGACCAGTTTTCAAGGGTCCCAAGAGTGGTCTTATTATTGATGTTTTACTGTAAACCAAAATGTTGTGGTTTCATTGTATCTGGGTTGAAATCATTAAACTATTCTTGTTTCAAGTTGGTAAATCTATTCTTGGAATAAAATTTGAAAAATGAGTGTTGTCTCTTCGTTTAATTAAGCATGAATAAGTGCATAAACAGAATAATTACAGAAATAATGCATATTTGAGGAGATAAACCCTATTTAAACCCCTTTTATTGATAAGAAACGTATCTGTCTATTACAGAAGGCTATTTTCCTTTCGCGCAATACTGGTCTAACTAGTGTTGGACTTATACTGCACTGGTTTTATTATTAGGGTTTTAAGTTGCAAGGACACAGGTATGGTCCCAGCTTCAGTTCACTTTAAACTTAGTTATTTTACATCAATAGTGAAACAAGTTCTTACAACTATCATACTATTCACTCTCGATGACTTTTTCCTGGGTTACAAACCAGTACTCTTATATCAAATACAGGGATTGTGAAGGTTGTGATCAAACCCTGCACTAACGTAGTGGTGATATTTGGCGGAGTTCAAACCTATAGCAGCTTTTACGATGTTTAGTGGCATTTTTAGACCCATAACAGAGTTTATGATGTTCAGGATGGTTAGACCTATAGCAGAGTTTATTATGTTAATCAGTGTTAAAACCTATAGCAGAGTGTAGGATGTTTAGCATGGTTAAGACATATAGCAGAGTTTATGATGTTTAGCACAGTCAAAACCTGAAGCAGTTTATGATGTTTAGCACAGTTAGACCCATAGCAGAGTTAATGATGTTTAGCATGGTTAGACGTATAGCAGAGTTTATTAACTTTATCAGTGTTATGACATATAGCAGAGTTTATAATGTCCAGCATAGTTATGACTATTAGCAGATTTTATGATGTTTAGCAGCTTTAAGACCTATAACAGAGTTTATGATGTTTAGCAGCGTTAAGAGCTATAGCAGAGTTTATGATGTTTAACATGGGTAAGACCTATAGCAGATGTTTAGCAGCCTTAAGACTTACAGCAGAGTTTAAAATGTTTGTCAGCATTTCGACATATAGCAGAGCTTATGCTGGATAGCATAGTTAAGATCTATAAGAGTTTATGAAGTTTAGAATGGTTAAGACCTATATAAGAGTTTATGAAGTTTAGAATGGTTAAGACCTATATTAGAGTTTATGAAGTTTAGAATGGTTAAGATCTGTATTAGAGTTTATGAAGTTCAGAATGGTTAAGACCTATAGAAGAGTTTATGAAGTTTAGAATGGTTAAGACCTATATAAGAGTTTATGAAGTTTAGAATGGTTAAGACCTATAGCAGAGTTTATGAAGTTTAGAATGGTTAAGACCTTTAGAAGAGTTTATGAAGTTTAGAATGGTTAAGACCTATAGAAGAGTTTATGAAGTTTAGAATGGTTAAGACCTATAGAAGAGTTTATGAAGTTTAGAATGGTTGAGACCTATAGCAGAGTTTATGAAGTTTAGAATGATTAAGACCTATAGAAGAGTTTATGAAGTATAGCACAATTAAATTAAGTAAGGAGTTCACATTTGTATTGAAAAAGAACTACTTGATGGCCAAGGTGCAGGCTTTGGCAAATGAAGTCAAATCAAATATTGAGGCATGGGGTAATTAAATGTAATTAACAAGTTAAATTCACAAGATACCAAAATGAAGCATGAAATAAATAGAATTGTTGTATGTTTCGGTGCAAGATGGAAAGTATTTCACCTACGCCACTCGTGAAAATATTGCATGGGTTGCTTACTTGTTGAAATAACTTTTGATCTTACACCAAAACATACAAATATCCTCTATTTATTAGTGTGAAATTATAAACATATGTTTAAAGGTATGTGCCCGGCATCAATACAGCTTTGTCAGAGATTTACAACTACAATGTACATGTATAATCTTGTTGTATTATGTCTATAAATGTTTCTGTTTTAATAATTAACTAATACATCAATTATCATATTCAAATAGAATGTTTTGAAACATATTTTTGTTCAATATATGCTTGAGCAAATATTTATTGAATATGTTCTAAGTTGTATTTAGTTTTCTTTAAAGAATGTATTATCGATCATCAGTATATTTGACAGTAACTATAAATATATATTAATTTACTAGTTATCAAGTGATATATTATTCTAACCTAGTACATGTAATTGTAATTTTTATAATAAATTTAATGCCAAGATTTCCAGGAATTTGTGTATTATCATTTAAAATTAACATACCTTAAGTTAAGTTGATGTTTGGTGTTGCCAACAACAAGCACCTTTGTAAGGCAATGAGATATTTCTATAAGATCAATTGAATTCTTGACACAATTTTGAGGGATGGAAGTGAAAAGTCTATACGAGCGCTGCTATGGGATTTACAACCTCTTCTGTAAGTGATGTCATTTCAAGAAAACGCAACTTGTAATGTCAATATTTGCAAACAAAATACAATGTTTACTCTCTAGGGTCACTTGGTTTCCATTGCCATATGGGACAAAGATTGCTTACTGTCAGTACATGGTGATGTCACATGTGATGTTTTATGTAAATGACCTCACTTAAAGAAGAGGTTGAAATTCATACAGCGGTGCTCATAATTATACTGCTTGATCTACAGTAAAACCTCACAAAAAGACCACCTCAATAGTAAGACCGCCTCATTATTGAGACCATATTTTCAGGGACCAGTTTTCAATTTTTCATCCACATTTTAACTAAATAAAAATCAGACCTCCTTATTGATAAGACCAATTTTCTTGAGAACCAATGGGGGTCTTATTTAGGTTTCACAGTATATGCATATAGGGTCTCAATCTCATTAAAATCAGCTCCAGTCGCACACTCCTATACTATATACTAACTGGATCTGATGACTGCACAATACAGGTCACATTCTTGTGACCTTTGAGTAGCCAATCAAATCGTCGACTGCAAATTGCTGTAGTTTAGAGTTATGAATATTTGTTGATCTCAGACGAGCTCCGTAAATTCTATTTGAGCGTAGATCACGCATAGCTATTTTTAGATCCTAACAGCAGAAAGTAATGGAGCTAAAGTTAGGGGCTGATTTCAATGAGATTGATAGAGTCTTAAAGATTAGCTTAACTCAATTTTATTATCACCAGAATTTCGACAACAAATATTAACTAACAGAGCTAACCCACCATTTTGTATTTACATTTTTTACATTTTATATTATACCATAGTGCAGGTTTACCTCATTACTGACACACAGGGAGTGGTAGCAAATTGTATAGTGAGTGTTACCTCCCTTGCCATTTCTTCCTTGAGCATAATTTAGTAGGTAATACTGAGAATATCATTTTAATTTTTACAAATCTTTAAGATAATAGCATTTATTCTGGTGGATTAGCTCTTTTGGTTAATATTTCCTGTTTATATGATGGATTATGTGACAGTCTAACTTACCATGTGATGTGTGTCAGCATCTCAGCACCAGAAACCGCTCTCAACAATGACTATCATATACACAAACATATCATTGAATGGAGACCTGAAAGTAAAGGAGGAATTTTGTTACATATCTACAGCCATCAATTTCATTAAAATCCTCACAGCTCAATGTTGCAGGGCAGACCCCTTCCCCTTGCACACTTTCTTCGAATAAATTACGCAATTCCTTACTTACATCTGAAATGTTTGTCTGTGAAATTATCAAAAAGATAATGACAACATATAAACGGCGTCATGTAAAAAATTGAGGTATTGAACGGAAATTTGAAGTAATTAATAAGTGTAAAAAATAAAAAGGACGAAAATGATGCATGAAATAAATAGAACATCTGTATGTTTCGGTGTGAAATCGAGTCATTTCACCTCATGAGTATCTGACTTAAATTTTCACTTGCGGTTATGTCACTTTCGATAATATTCTCTCTGCTGCTCACTCAGTGAAATAACTTTCGATCTTACATGGAAACACACAAATATCCACTATTTAATCATGATTCTTGTAAAAATGTGAACATTTTACAGTCGCAAAAATGTCTATAAATAAAAAAAAACAGAAATATTGTTGCAAACATTTCTAGGTTACCAGTATTCATATATCCTTTCCTCTACCACTGCTACCTAATACAGACCATGCAATGGGGTCTTGAGATCTATATTTATTATATATTATGAAAACACAAAGTATGCACAATGCTATATATTGGGTGGGTGGGAAAGTTTAATGCAGTCTAATGCGATCGCGAGTCGTGGACCCCTCTCATCGCGTTGTAATGGAGTTGCAGTGTACTATCATACACCAAAGCAGTACCACAGCATTTATTTAAACATAACATGAGAATCACTTATAATCCCACAGTGCAGAACTTCAGCTAATTTGGACATATTTGTACTTTCAAAGCCAGCAGAAGACACCAATGACTAATTACAGAAATGTAATATCATTTTCAATCTAGTCAATACATAATTATACTTATACAGAACACTTATATGACATATTTACCTACACTAAATTATAATACTTGTTTTAAACATAAATTATGAAGATTGTTATGGTAATATTGTAATTATGATATTCGGGCTTTAGTATGCTGTTAAAAACTGGTTAATTTGCTAAAAATTATTACTGCCATTTGATATTTAACCCATTTCTTTGTTCTAGCCATTTTAGATCTATGAACAATTGTGAAGAAGATTGTATTGCCTGGTTCAGAATAATCTTGGCAGCTCTTAATTAGAATACTTGAACAGTAAAACCTCACTTAAAGACCACCTCAATAACAAAATCACCTCAAAATTAAGCATACAACTTTCAAGTCCATTGTCACCATTTTGCTCTTTATTCAACCTCAATATTAAGACCAACTCAAAAAGAAGACCCGTTTTCAAGGGTCCCAAGGTGGTATTATTATAGAGGTTTTACTGTACTTTATTGATATAGCATTTCATGAATTAAACCCATACCCAATGACAGTAATCAAGAATGGGAAGAATATATGCATTATAGTACATTAATTTGGCTCCATCAGTTAGATCATACCAGAATCCGTTCATGAACTGATGAACTCTTTATGAACATTCATGAAATGTTAATGAATAGTCATGAACTGTCCTTCACTGTCCACCAAACATCCATTAAAACAAATTCATGTACCCAATGTCATTAATTAATTTCTAGCATTAAAACTAGTTCATGAACCAAAGTTCATTAATTTTGATGAATTGTTTAACCACTTAACATGATAATTTCTCAAAAACACAGTTATTTTATGTACTCAGTGATTGACTACAGTACGAGGGGCATTTTATAATTAGTGGCAATGATCCAATATTTTATCGATTTTCACGTGCATCCACTAGTGTAGCATACCGATGGAAAGAGTATTGATTTTTCCGTTCACCTGGCAAAAAATTACACGCGAATGACGTGCAAATGAACTTTAAAATGAAGTTTGAAATAGCGTGGTACATTATAGTGGCTATAAAAATGGCTGAAGCTAATAGCGATTTTCGCGAGGAGCAAAGGGCGTATTGCTAAATACGTGGATTGCTTGGCTTGAGTGCTTTAGATATTCAATCTGATTTAGTCAAGGTATATGGAGAAAGTGCTCTTCCATATCGCACAGTTGCCCGGTGGGTTTCTCTCTTTAAAGATGGCAGATCTAACATTAAAGATGAGGCCCGTCCAGGGCGACCAGAATCTGCAGTGTCTGACAAAGACATCTGCACTGTAAAAGATATAATAGAAACAGATGCCAGATGTACTGTTGAACAGATCGGGGAGATATCGGGTCTCAATTCGTCATGGGTTTTCTTGATTTTAAAGGAAAAGTTAAACATACACAAGGTTTGTGCGCGCTGGATACCGCACTTGCTCACCCCTGAGCAGAAGAGGGAGCGGGTAGAGAAAGCTTCGGCTCTTCTCACTATGTTTAGAAATAAAGACCCCAGGCGCCTCAAAGAAAATGTAACAGGTGATGAAACATGGCTGTACTTTTTTGAGCCTGCCACTAAAGAAAATAACAAAATGTGGATAGGTGAAAATAATCAACGGCCTGTAATTGCACGGCGCAGTAGAAGTGTCATACGCGTTATGTATGCCCTGTTTTTCGATTCCGATGGAATTGTGGCCCAAATCCCAGTCCCTGAACGCAGAAGTGTTACTGGTATATTATACAAAGAAAATATACTACCGGCTGTTGTTAACTATTACACAACAAAGCGCCCACGGACAGGGGTCCGCGGCATCAAGTTGCTACATGACAATGCACCAGCACATCGTTCAGCTGTAGTACAAGATGATCTGAAGGAGCATCATATTCATGTTTTATCACACCCTCCATATAGCCCAGATCTCTCTCCCTGTGACTTTTGGTTGAACCCATATATTAAATCATGCTTGTGAGGGCGCCTCTTTGAAACATGCAGCGCTGTAGGCAGCGCGTTATATCAGTGTATAAACAGTATACCCAAAGAACGCTTTAAAGGTGCATTTTCTGAGTGGCTAATTCGACTTGAAAAGTGTGTACAGTCGCAGGGAGAGTACTTTGAAGGTCTCAAATAGTCATTTATGGGTTAATGATAGGGGTTTGAATAACCCGCCGCTGTTGCCATTACTTATCAAATGCCCCTCGTATTTAAGCTTTTGATGTAAAGGTTTACTTACAGTGGTCGTTTATTAATGGAACAGTCTTCATTTTAATTGATACATTTTGTGTCATTGCTATAAGCAACCATTTACGGCTTAGACTATTAACATTCTGTAATAGTGACGATGGAATTCACATTCCACAAACAGCTGATAAGAGCTGACTGACCATTCTGTATATTGTTTCCTCAGTATCTTTTCAATTGAATTTGTTTAAATAACCCCCTACTAACAGCTGTCTTCATTTAACAGCTCCATAGTCAGTGCAGTCCTTGGTTTCACTGCAAGCGACTGAAAGCTTCCCCACTTGAATCAGCAGTGGGAGGTGAATAACCTCAGAAAGATTCTTAGATCAAATCACGACAGTGACCGTAGCTGGACGGACCCAGGATTGAACCGGGTCCTTCAGGCTGGTAGTCTAGCTTGCTACTGACCACGCCAGATTTAAACCCATTGAAATGCATTCATGAATAGTTCATGAACTGTGCATAAACATTGTGTAAATTTATCCATGAGCTTGATGAACTTGAACGTCCAAGAACTTAAATATTATATTTCAAATGTACAATTTTGACCTATTTATGAACAGACCAAAATTATTTATGTAACGGAAGAGGACCACCTAAGGATCATTACTGTAAAGTTTGATCAAAATCCATTCAAGGGTTTAAGAGGAGATGATGTTTATAGTTTCCACTATATACATATAGGATCATTCCTGTGAAGTTTGGTCAAAATCCATTGAGTAGTTTAGGAGATGTTGTTTATAGTTTCCACTATATACATTTAGGGAACATGGTCCCGCCCCTGGCAGCCATGTTTTTTTTACGGAACTTAATAATTTATGCAATCTTGTACGATGACCACTATAGACAATGCTACACACAAAATATCAGAGCTCTAGACATTAAGGTTTTGGACAAGAAGATTTTCAAAGTTTACATATTTTACTAAATTTTCACGGTTACAATTTAACGACTTATTTTGATTTGCTAATATAGTGAAAATTGGATACAAGCAAAATAATGATATATGCTGTCCATTTAAAATAGAATTTTAACCTAAGATATAGTCCTTAAGTTTAGTTAATGTTCGGTGTTGCCAAAAGCCTAGTGCTTTGCTTATTCAATTGAATATTTTGAGGGGTGAAAGTGAAAAAGTCTATATGAATATAGAATGTTATAGACAGAGTATTGCTTTCATCCCTCAATCAGCAGAATCACCACAATAAAATATTGACTAACAGAGCTAACCAATATGAGGCATAAGTATCAATGCTGGTGGGTTAGCTCTTTCATCAGTATTTGTTGTTCATATGTAGAATTCTGTGACAGTTTTATTTAACTCACCATGAAATGTATCCCAGGATCTCTGCACAAGACATGTTTCTCAACAATGACCAGCAGATACACCAACAAATAATGAATGTAGACCTGAAATTAAAGAAGTAAATTTGTTACACAATTTTCATTAAATAGTTAACAAAGAAATCCTTCCAGCTCAATTTCGGCATGCAGACGACTCCAACAGAATTTGTCCAATTACATCATGTAATTCTATATCTCACATTTATAACATAACATACAAAGAAGAGTGGTAATAATTTTGATAACTCACTTGTGAAATAACAACTCATGTGCGTGACATCACAACAAAACAATCGAGACAAAGGTGCACTCAATGATGTTGATATTGTTAAATATGCGTTCTGTACCAAGTATGACATTTTCTTTCATTGGAAATTATTGTCTTCGAATACAATATGTGATATAATTATTTAAACTTGTATCATGTGGGCTGGAATAAAGGAACATGAAAAGGGCAGATAACAATGTGATCATTTAGGGCAGACGGTCACTAAAGCAGATTTGACTGTATTTTACATGATTTAAACATGAATTAATTCATTTACAGTTTATTATACAAATATCATTTGTTTATTCCCATTGATGACATACAGTAATTTAGAAACTATTCTATAAAAAAGTTTTAAGAAAATTCTATAAAAGAACAAACACATTTAATGGATTGGTATACCTCATCAACCAATTTAGGCATACCCAGTTTTCACTGCCTTTTAGCTGGCTTATTGAAGTGGATTGTCTCCCTTGAAAATGACTCATAAATCAATATCAAGTTTCCAGCTCTACCAGTTTTTATCAATGTAGATTATACAGCTTTATCTTATTACTAGAATATTTTAACAGTTTTACGAGTATTCTACAATTTCCTCTCTTTTATTTAGTGTAAAAATATTTATTCAAACTAAAAATGTTCTTACTTCGAGTTTCACCTTTAATCACATAGACCATGTAGGAAAAATTGTCATTTTCCAAACGTTAAGGGGCCGATTTAAAACTTTGCATGTTTTATGTCCAATACGACAGTTACTAGCTGTTCTTATAGACTAGTTTTCTGATCTTATAAATTTACTTTTAAATCGAGTGTGATAATAGCAGTATATTCATTTTCACATATTATCAACATGCATACATAATTACAAAAAATATATCATTTATCTTACATTGAACTTTTTATTGTTGCCATTAATGTTAGAAAATTAACAAATTATTTATTTCTGTTAATTCCATAGTAAAGTCATTGTTGTTCAATAACCCTCAAGAATATATACTTAACACCATTAAAAATGCAATTGTTTTAATATGGCTTCATTTTGTACATGGTGTTAAAAGCTACCAACTGTTACCGATGATTAAAATATTGTTAAAAAAGTATTGAAACTATGGACCAATAATTCATATTTCATGATTGAATAAGTTCAGGAAATTGTGTTAGTGAATTAGTGTAGAATTATTACTTCTTTATGTCATGTTTTCAACGAAGCTGGGATGGTTAGGCCCTAACAATAATGATCAGGAGACGTTAACTTCAAGAATATATTACATCAGTAATAGTATGGAGCCAATATCAATTATTTATTATCTACCATATTTGACAGTTATCATTTTCAGGTAGATGGGAGACAATCTCATTTAGAGGAAATGGCTTTAACAAAACCACTTATCAACGAAGATTATTCTTGATATTTATCCAAGAAAGCCGCACATGGGTAAGGAGCCGAGAAGAAACAATTACGCACTTATAATATGACCCTCAAGCGTGACCTTGACCAAACATTGCTGGAACAAGCAGATTAATAACCTAGCAGATAGAAAATTGTATAAATATTGTCATATCCTTATAACAATTAACTGGAGAACATTATATCACAGTCAAAGGATCAATCTAAATGTTTTATAACTTCAAAAATAGTTCATAGTGCTGATGGGTTAAGTATTTGTGCAATTTCATATGTATATAGATGATTTGTATGTTTTAATCAGGTTTTGCCAATTAATCAACAACTTTTTGGTATATGGTGGTGAGTTTCCATGCAGTTTCCATGCAGTTTCCATGGAATTAATTAACAACAAATACTAACTTGCCCTTAGGCAAGCAGCTGACAACTTCCCCACATGAATCAGAGGTGGAGAACAAATGACAGTAGCCAAATGTCCGAGAAAAACATGACCTGCCCAGTCTGCTGGAATGGAACCCGGGCTTCCCAGGTAACAGCCTATAGTGCTCTAACCAACGAGGTACCGTCAGTTATAACAAATGTCATTGTCCTGAGCAAATCTCTATGCTTATTGCAAGAACTTTTCACCTGGTTAGGCAATCAGGAAATGGTCTGCATACAGTGTTAGAAGCACTGACTTTGACCCAAGTAATCAAAATGTAGTCTCCATCTATGTACCAAGTTTTGTCACAATATTTCATGTGAAGCAAGTATTGAGATCTATATCACTGTACAGTATGCTCATTGAGGTTTTTGCCAAGGAACACTCACCATTGTCATTTTGGGGCAGCATGTCCGCCAATTAACAGGTATAATGGCCAGCATTTTCATTTTAATATGGTGGCCTAGCATGTTCAATCGCAGTGTTCAGCCAACACAGAGATTTGCAATGTACAGGAGTGGACACATTTGTACAACTGCCAGTGATTTTTTTTAAATAATTTTACTGCCTGTGCCTTTTTAATTGGTAAAAGAGCTGCGATAAATACCAAATTTGGGAAAATCAGGTTATGGTTGTTTTGCTTATAAAAATAACTTTTCAGCCGTGGCTGGTGTTTGTTATACATATAAGGTGATGTAAGAGCAAAGATTCTTTTATAAAACGTTAAATACACAAAGACAGAAATTCAGTCAGAGGGGGGACAAATGAACAAAGAATTGGGAAAAAATGAAGATTTTTGGGGAAAATGGACACTTTTTGATAGGGGGAAACAGCCTATATCCGGCAGTAAATTTAGAAAATCACAGAGACAAGGAGCTTGAGGTGTTTTAACTATCATAATTCATATTTTTGCCTTATATTCTTAGTACAGTAGACATTGTAGTAAGAGACCACCCAAGGGACAGCCAAAAAGTGGTCACTTAATAAAGTGGTCTCTTAATAGATTGAGTACACTGCACAGTGATTTATTTATGTCATGACTATATTTTCACTCGGATCATTTTTGCTCAGAATTTTGTTTATGATTTTACCATAAGCTGATATTTATCACTTCCTTAGGTCAGTAACAGTCTTTTAACAATATGCAGCTAGTATATGCCCAGATCATTGCATCCTTTTTATTTTGTGACATTTGCCTGGTGTGATAAATGGACAGATTGTCAATTCAAGGCAAGAACAGCAACAACCGCACAGTAGTGTATCAAATCCTGTTATCCATACTTGGAATTGCTTAAAATCATGTTATTATATGCCCGGACTTTACCAGACTTATTATTTTATTGGATCGAACTTATATCGAGTGGCATGACCAACTTCTATGTTTAACAAAGTTCTGATACTTTCATTTCGGGTGATGTGCACAAAATTTAATTAAAAATAATTTTCTCTAAAATATATATTGAGCGACATAAAATGTCATGTTGGTTAAAAAAAAAAGTTTTTTAAGGAGACCATAACTTTCATATGATCTTCAAAGTTTATAATGTATAACAACTACATACTGTTAATAGATTTTGTGATATATTATCATCAATTAATTGATTTTATTCCTGTTTGTTCAATACAAGGGCCATAACTCTGGATCTAGTAGAATGAATTGGCCCATAATTGAAACTGGCCAAGAACTGATGGCCATATAGACATTATTCCATGTTTGATTATGATTGCTCAAGAAATGTGGATTCTAGAGTGTAAACAATTAAATAGCAGATGACAGATAGACTGACAGCTAAAGATCCAAATAGCTCATCATTGAGCACTTTGTGCTGTAAAACAGCAAGAAAACTGCCATGTTGCAATTTGTTTAAGGTTCTGATCCTTTCTGGCAACTTCAAGTATTATTGTACAACAGTTAAAGTAAGTGTAGAAAATATGATAAAAGGTAATTTACCTGCTATCTTAGGTCTCTGATTCCCAACTATACCATTTGTCCATCATTCCACACCAAACATCCCACATTGTGGTTGTAGTACATGGAGAAAATAAACCAAAACATGTTTTAAGCAATACATATAAACCAAGAGACTGTGCCAGTGTCTGCTTCATTCCGTAAACTAAAGAAGGAATAACATAAATAAAAATAATATAATAATATATGGTGTAATATTTATGACATTCTTATCTAAATGATTAATATATTAGTTATATACAAAATTTCTGATATCTACACTATTGATAACTTAACATATTGACATCTACACTACAAGCTTCATAACCAAACCCAAAACACTGACAGCCACATGGAACCATCTTGGTAAGAGAACTTATAGACAAAGAGTTTTCAGAAGGGATGTATTGGTCATTGTCAAAAGATACATCGAGTGGACCATTGGGTTACAACCATGTTTATACATTATCACAGGAGGAAACTGAATCAGCATAAACAAGTGAATCATGTGCACGAGTTGAATAGACGAACACATCAAAAAAGAAAGATGTTCCTACAGCAAGGATATGTGAAATCTGTATTTTATATACAAACACACAATGGAGAAGGGATAAAGGGAGAGCACTCTGGAAGGGATAATGGGACAGAACTTGTGTCAATAAACAAAAACATGTCATTCACAAATAACACAGAGGCCAACAGAAAAATATCCTCTCAAGAAAGATACACACATACAGGGAAGGGGGTATGTACTGACCTTTGTATGATAGATTCACACAAGAAAGATAATCAGTAAATTTGTAATCTGATCATTCATCAGAATTATATAAGTATGTTCATGATATCAATAAGCAGCAAAAATGCAATATTAATACAAACTCCTAAATGAGGCTAGAGGACTAACGACTTCTCTGCCTAACCTTGTATACTGGAAATGACCATATGACCCTTAATCACAACCTTAAAGTAAACCTAAATCCCTAAAACATTAAGACCCTGAACCTTAAATAATTTAAGAAAAGTAAATGAAAAGTTGAAGAGTCGTGGATAGTTGATAGCTAATCTGAGGTTAATATCAAGGTGTAAAATTGAAATTGTCTAACTGCCTATTTATAAACAAGCAGATAGAGGAGTTTCGCTTCCACCCCTCAATATTCCTAAGGGAAACAGAGTTTGCATTGAACATGTCCTTATTTAAATTGAATAGTTGAAAGGATAAATTATGGCCGCTATGAGCTTCAGACCATAACCGCTCCTTTATGCAAGAATAAGATATATGCAGATAAAGCATTTGGAATAATTTTAATGAAATTTTGATGCCAAAAAAGTTCCGAAAAGTACCTTAACCTAAACCTCAATATGAAAGTTTAGTATTAAATATTTTCCTTCTAACAGAAAACAACATAAATTGAAACACAATAATTATATTAAACACATTCATTCATTCAAAAAATGAACCCTAATATGCAATTTTGAGTAAAATTAGGTTCCAAAAAGTTCCCTAAACCTATCTTAACCCTAATAGCTGACATTTTTAATACAACAATAAGTTAATGAAATAGTTATAAGATTATTGAAATCCTAAGTGAGGTTATTTGCTGCTTGAAATTTTGAAGCATTAAGTGCCGAGTTCTGAAAGGTCCATAAACCTCATTACCATGTTCAATATGTCTTCATTTAACCAACTTAGCATGAAATTTGGAATAGGGTCTGGCCGAAAGTTGTTGCCATATGATGCAAGTCCAGAATACCCTTAAATGACACCTAAACAAAACAATTACACAAGAAAAATAATCATAAACAAAACAATTACACAAGAAAAATAATCAATATTACATAAAACCTAACTCAAAGCTGTGTAGCTACTTTTAAGCAAATTCAAAAATTCTCAAATAAATTTAAATTAAAAATATTTAAATAAATCGATTAAACAGTCAAGAGGAAACTGAAACCATGAACATACTTTCTACATATCTGCCAAATGTTACATAAACAGTTTGTTTTCTGATAAATAAGCTTGTAATTACTTATTCTCACTGTGTGTAACATTTCCCCATTTTTCCATCATTTCCCACAATTTGCATAGATACTAAAACGATATTCCTGCATAAAATTATCGTAAATCATGTAATTCAGCTGGGCAATAAAGAAGAAAAGTCTAGATATTAAAAGATCATCCTATTTAAGACTCTGGCTTTATATGTATGGTGAGATAGGCTTGGAGACAGATCAGTGAATTACATCTCGACAAAGAACAAGAACTGAGCATACATCAATGATTAAGATCAATGTTAAATGTAGACAAGAAAGGGGACAATGACCAACACAAACCAATACATTGACCATAGGTTACCAAACTGACACAGAATTCAGTTGAAAAGCATTCAGAATCATTAAAATGGCAACAAAGTATGCACAAAGAAATCAAGAATATACCACAGAACTAAACCATAAACAAATCAATAGTTCTTAAACTCAATACAAATAGTACACAATTCGTACACTACATTTATCTACAGATATACTAGCTCTAAATGTTGAGGGGTGAAAGCGAAACCAGTCTTTCTGTATTGTAAGATACAAGATTGATTTCGCTTTCATCCCCTCAAATTATTGCTCAGGAGGCAAGGGGCGCAAATCCCTTTTCAGATTCTTCTCAATGTGTTTTAGAAAGCATACTGGTACTATAATAATATCATAAAATATCATTGTGCCAAAATTGAAGAACTGCCTTGGCCTTGCATATTGGTTATACCAGGTAAAATAAACTAACAGTTTCAATTGTAGTACTATTCATGGTAATTGTAATATTATATTTTTCAATTGCATTTTTATCATTATTTCTAAATAAAATGAAATAACTTCAAACTCACGAGTTCCAGGAAAATTACATTTCACAGCCAGCTTCATTCTGATTGGATGAAAGCAATTGAACATCAAAACTACTCATTCACACAAAACCTGAAAATATATACACACCAAATTCTAAATAATTCCAACAAAAGAAGTAACAATGCAAGGAAGACTGTTGCATTTAGGTAATTAAGAACATGTTATTACAGTATTCAATAATACAGCAGTCAGTTGACCATACAAATTCTGGGTTGCCTACCAGTACTAACCACTGTCGTTCTTCTGCAAGGAACCACTAACTTCCCAGCATGTATTAGAGGTATAGTATTAATGACCTCAAACACAGGACCAAAATACTAAATCAAATGAGAACAGACAAGGACATGAAGTATTAGTACTGTTAGACTCGGTTGAACCCATTCTAGAGGGATCACAGCTGTCTTCCTCATTCTGAAAATATAAACAGTGTAATTTTAAGGTACATAAACAAATAACAAATGTTCGAGAGTTATAAGAACTAATAAACATAAAAATAGAGCTGCAAACATATCTTGTCAATGAAGCTGAATGATGATGAAGACATGAACATGGATGACATGATTGGTGAATGTGGTCAACAGAGAGTTATGCCAGTGGCAACATGATAAATGGTCAGGGAAGGAGGATGCAATAATGTGTTGTTACTTTAACAGATTCCTGTTTTCAAAGGACAAACTGACATAGAAATCAATGTGACCTACAGAATAGCAATACATGTAATTCCTAACAGTAATTCATTTATGCTGATGTGCATTAACCACTAGCAGATCCAGGGGGCACATCCGACATCCCCCTAAAATTCCCCAACCTTACAAATAACTATGAGTATAAATACGAAAATATACAGAGATCTTTAAATAAGCAATTTTCAAATAAGCAATTTTGATTTATTGAAGCAATATGATGATGTTTATAAACAAAGAAACAGTCATTGTCATTTTATAAGGCTTGAACAAAACCAAAAATGACCAAAAATTTATGCTCCCCAAATCCGAATCCCAGATCTGCCCTTGCATACAGGACATGGAAGTAAAATTAATGTTAGCTGATTGATATTGACACAGGGGTCATAATTCTAGATCAATACTAGCTTACAGGATTCATTTTAGGTGAAAATGAAAAATATACCCTTATCCTGAGACTTGAATGCTCAGTCCTGTGCTCTACCAACTTACCCTACCAAACAGGAATATAATGATTATAATGTATCATTTTTCATCATTATACAATTGCATATATATGCATGTTATGCAAAATTAATAGGGTTGTTCATTTTTAAAACAGTTATGACCAATGTTAGAACCTGCTGTTTTATGTTCTTAATGTCATCTGACAGAACCAATCAATAATTGCTGTGCATACTGTATGGACAAGGTCCCATTGTTGCAGTTAAAGCATTAAATGTGACATTTAAGTTGTGATAACCACTAAGCATGTTTCTGGACTCAAACATTTGACCTCATAAATGAATGCCAAGTACAAGATACTACACAACAGTATATTTTAACCACTCAAACAGTTACTCAAGATATTGTTATGAATAACGAATAGAGAAATTTCAGTAAATGAGATTACTTGAGTATGACATCCATAACACTTGCACTGATATGTTGCATGCACATCAAATCTTCACTTATATTCTGTTCCCATTATGTAATATTAAAGGCACAAAGGTAAAAATATTCCACATATGAATTACCATATACCTTTTACTGGAACGTTTTACCTAAAATTAAGACAAATGATTAAATTGCCATAATGTACTTAAGGGCTTATCAAAACCAATACTTAGCCATTGCCATTGATACAATGTCCATATTTGTATGACCCAGAAAACATAATACTTGGTCAAGTATGTTGTATGCCCGATATCAACTTTTAATTTTAATATTCCTATAGAAATAAATAAGATTCTGAAAAACCAAACTGTTAAAACAATTAACATTTTGACAGTGAAGGAAAAAAGCTTTCACCACATAATTCTTTAGTGCTCTATATGATAGCACTAACGAGAACCCTCTATTCTCCATTATTGGAGCCAAATATCAGCCCCTGATTCCCCCACCAAAATAGTATATTTTCCCAATTCAAATTTAATTTTTCCCTCTGAGCCAAAGCAATACTTGCAAAGGACTTTCCCAATTCAAATTTAATTTTTCCCTCTGAGCCAAAGCAATACTTGCAAAGAACTTTCCCAATTCAAATTTAATTTTTCCCTCTGAGCCAAAGCAATACTTACAAAGAACTATTTTATCTACAAAAATACAATGTTCTAAAAATCAGACATAATATCTGATACATTTTTGTGTTTTGTTTATCAATGCGCCCAACTGTATGAGGATTATTGTATGTCTAAACCAATTTGACCTTGACCATGCTAACAATATTATATACACTATGTCCATGTCAATTTCTGTCATGTTATACTCAAGAATTTGGCCTTGTTGTATGCACAATATCAATTATTATCTTACTGTACCAATTTAAATAGTAGGATATTTTATCCATTCTATCACACAATATTTACATGACCATTCTAAGGAATAGAGCAATTTTCAAAATTTTACACAGCCTGGTATGCTGTATGTGCAATATCAAATATAGAAACTCCATATCCTCCATACAAGTTGTAAGACCTATTCCATCAACCAACATGACTGACATTATACACTGATGGGTTTCATTAAATTTGACTCACTTTGGGTTTTCTCTAAAGCAGTGAACATTAGGAAGGAATAGTTCATGGATATTCAATTTGTGATTATACAAGACAGACTGGAAAGAATGCACTGTGTTTGAACTTTCAAGTTTTGTTTTGTGAATTAATGTTACATTCTTTGTACTTCTCTTTCTCCAATTGTAATGTTATTACAAGTTGTGACAGTGACATCAGTTTGATAATATGAGGTCAATCTGTTGTAAGAACAAGAGTGCCAAACTGTCACAAAATACGCCCGTCATAAGACACAGCTCAGAGTTAAAACAAGACGAATTTTAGGAAATTTCTAAAATCAAAGGGTGGTAACTCCTGGGTGACATGAGCGATATGACATTTTCACCAAGTTAGGTGAAAATAGGATGAAAACTCTTTGACTTAGAGAGCGGACAAGGCTAATTTGGCAAATTTTGGATAATTCAAGGGCCATAATTTCGAAGTACCTTGGGCGGTGTGGCTGGTTATCGAACATGGCCAAGATATTATGTCCACAAACATTTTCACAAAGTTTGGTAAAGATCTGATGAAAACTGTTTGACTTAGAGAGCGGTCAAGGCTAATTTTGCCAATTTTGGATAATTCAAGGGCCATAGTTCAGAAGTGCCTGTGGCAATGTGGCTGGTTATCGAACTTGGCCGAGATATTATGCCCACAAACATTTTCACCAAGTTAGGTGAAGATCGGATGAAAACTCTTTGACTTAGAGAGCGGACACAGCTAATTTGGCCAATTTTGGATAATTCAAGGGCCATGATTTCGAAGTACCTTGGGCGGTGTGGCTGGTTATCGTACATGGCCGAGATATTATGTCCACAAACATTTTCACAAAGTTTGGTAAAGATCGGATGAAAACTCTGTGACTTAGAGAGCGGACACGGTTAATTTGACGAATTTTGGATAATTCAAGGGCCATAATTCAGAAGTGCCTGAGGGATGTGGCTGGTTATCGAACTTGGCCGAGATATTATGCCCACAAACATTTTCACCTAGTTAGGTGAAGATCAGATGAAAACTGTTTGACTTAGAGAGCGGACAAGGCTAATTTGGCCAATTTTGGATAATTCAAGGGCCATAATTTCGAAGTACCTTGGACGGCGTGGCTGGTTATCGAACTTGGCCGAGATATTATGCCCACAAACATTTTCACAAAGTTTGGTAAAGATCGGATGAAAACTGTTTGACTTAGAGAGCGGTCAAGGCTAATTTTGCCAATTTTGGATCATTCAAGGGCCATAATTCAGAAGTGCCTGGGGCAATGTGGCTGGTTATCGAACTTGGCCGAGATATTATGCCCACAAACATTTTCACAAAGTTTGGTAAAGATCGGATGAAAACTGTTTGACTTAGAGAGCGGTCAAGGCTAATTTTGCCTATTTTGGATCATTCAAGGGCCATAATTCAGAAGTGCCTGGGGCAATGTGGCTGGTTATCGAACTTGGCCGAGATATTATGCCCACAAACATGTTCACCAAGTTAGGTGAAAATAGGATGAAAACTCTTTGACTTAGAGAGCGGACACAGCTAATTTGGCCAATTTTGGATAATTCAAGGGCCATGATTTCGAAGTACCTTGGGCGGTGTGGCTGGTTATCGAACATGGCCGAGATATTATGTCCACAAACATTTTCACAAAGTTTGGTAAAGATCGGATGAAAACTCTGTGACTTAGAGAGCGGACACGGTTAATTTGACGAATTTTGGATAATTCAAGGGCCATAATTCAGAAGTGCCTGAGGGATGTGGCTGGTTATCGAACTTGGCCGAGATATTATGCCCACAAACATTTTCACCAAGTTAGGTGAAAATAGGATGAAAACTCTTTGACTTAGAGAGCGGACAAGGCTAATTTGGCAAATTTTGGATAATTCAAGGGCCATAATTTCGAAGTACCTTGGGCGGTGTGGCTGGTTATCGAACATGGCCAAGATATTATGTCCACAAACATTTTCACAAAGTTTGGTAAAGATCTGATGAAAACTGTTTGACTTAGAGAGCGGTCAAGGCTAATTTTGCCAATTTTGGATAATTCAAGGGCCATAGTTCAGAAGTGCCTGGGGCAATGTGGCTGGTTATCGAACTTGGCCGAGATATTATGCCCACAAACATTTTCACCAAGTTAGGTGAAGATCGGATGAAAACTCTTTGACTTAGAGAGCGGACACAGCTAATTTGGCCAATTTTGGATAATTCAAGGGCCATGATTTCGAAGTACCTTGGGCGGTGTGGCTGGTTATCGTACATGGCCGAGATATTATGTCCACAAACATTTTCACAAAGTTTGGTAAAGATCGGATGAAAACTCTGTGACTTAGAGAGCGGACACGGTTAATTTGACGAATTTTGGATAATTCAAGGGCCATAATTCAGAAGTGCCTGAGGGATGTGGCTGGTTATCGAACTTGGCCGAGATATTATGCCCACAAACATTTTCACAAAGTTTGGTAAAGATCGGATGAAAACTCTTTGACTTAGAGAGCGGAAACCATGTGGACGCCGCCAACATGTCAGTTAAATGTAAAGTTATAAAAAGCAAACCATATCTAAGATTGAAGTTGTTCAAGCAATAGTTTTCCACCCCCTAACCATACATACCCATGTAAGTCATAATTATCCTGTTTCTATTAAACACAACATATTTCAAACATACATGTAATCTGATGAGTAATCAATTTTCACAAATATAGCTATGTTTTTAAAACATGTAAACCCCAGTCTTGCACTGATAGAGCAAAGAAACACTGTTCATTATGTAATCATAAAGCTTTTGTGTTATATGGATTTACCAGCAAAGAGCTTTAACAACTCTTCCAGGTACATTGAGTATGTACCCATTTCCTGATAACCTTGCATGTAATTATAAAGTTTAACTCTATAATTGTTCCAATATTGTATGACTACATAAGCCAATGAGAGCTTTATCAGTGTGTCAGTGTCAATATTTTCAAAAGCTTTTCACCTGTACTGTTTGTCTGATCGTCAGTGATCACATGGCTTGAAGTTTAATGGTGTACATTTTTGTGTTGTTCTGATTAAAGAATTTGGGGAGCAAGTTTTTTACTTGATGACTTCCCCATACATAGAATCAAAACTCAGTTTGCACTTACATAAATGATTTATAAAGCAATCATCTCCCATAAAACAGCACTATTTCACATCTTGAAAAAAAGCTCTGCTACCAAGTGATATTAAGTTATGCAATGAAAACACTATTTTCAAACTTAACACAAAAATATGGTTAAAAGAAAGCTGGAAAGTAATTACAGATTACATTTACATCCCAAACAATTTCCAGCATAAAATAATTTTGAATAAAAAAATAAGCTTATAGTCTGGAAAGCTTTTATACAATGGTAAAATTCTATGTTCATGTTCCTTACATATATATTTTTAACACAGTTTTTTGAGTTGTAGTAACTTAGCTTCATGTTTTCATCTTTCAAGAAAAAAAACTCATTTTTGTATGTTTTTACAAAAATCTGTTTATAACTTTTCTATCTTTTTAAACCTTTTATTTCTAAACCCTTCATATTCTTATACTCTTTGCCTATCAGGCACTCCTCTATTGAGTCTCATGTAAAGATTTGCCTCTCCCCCAGCCGAAGTTATACATTCAGTTGATAACAAATCAGCTAATTTTTTGACTGTAAAGAACAATGCAAGGAGCTTGTGTTGTTTCTTCTTTCATATTAAAGATTATTTTGAGGAACACACATTTACCATACATTGACTGAATGTGGAAGCATTTCAGAGTGATAGGTTTGTTATTAAAAATGATATCAACAAAAACTCAGCTCTCGTAACAAATGATTATTATTTAGACTAATTTTGAACCCAACGATAGCTACAAACCGAGATCAATGAGATCAAAAATGGTTGTAGTTTATATTAATTTGTAATGTAGCCAATCTATAGAGGTTGTCCTGAAAAGGACAGTTGGTCGACAATGAAGTTGTGTCCTTAAAAGGACAGTTTTGTGACAATTAAGTAGTGTCCTTAAAAGGACAGTTTTGTGACAATTGAGTGGTGTCCTTAAAAGGACAGTTTTTTTGTCAATCGAGAAGTTGTCCTTAAAAGGACAGTTTTTGTCCTGAGAAGGACAGTTTTGTGACATTCTATAGAGGTGTAAATTTATTTTACACAAAGGCCAAAATTTGAAAGTCCCCAGTCAAGAACAAGACGCTGCCTATTCGAATAGAAAGAACAAATACTATAAAGGACTCACCTATCCAAACAGAGAAATTAGGTTCGAATAGATGTTCAGCCACATTACAGCATTGCCTCCCATCCTGACAGGCAGCTCAAAATAAATTGATCTCATTGTCAATGTACATTGTGTATTCAATCTGATTTCAGCTCCCATTTAATAAACAACAGTCTAAGTAAACACCATTTGGACAGTTTTTTTGTCAATCGAGAAGTTGTCCTAAAAAGGACAGCTTTTTGTCAATCGAGAAGTTGTCCTTAAAAGGACAGTTTTTGTCCTGAGAAGGACAGTTTTGTGACATTCTATAGAGGTGTAAATTTATTTTACACAAAGGCCAAAATTTGAAAGTCCCCAGTCAAGAACAAGACGCTGCCTATTCGAATAGAAAGAACAAATACTATAAAGGACTCACCTATCCAAACAGAGAAATTAGGTTCGAATAGATGTTCAGCCACATTACAGCATTGCCTCCCATCCTGACAGGCAGCTCAAAATAAATTGATCTCATTGTCAATGTACATTGTGTATTCAATCTGATTTCAGCTCCCATTTAATAAACAACAGTCTAAGTAAACACCATTTGGACAGTTTTTTTGTCAATCGAGAAGTTGTCCTAAAAAGGACAGCTTTTTGTCAATCGAGAAGTTGTCCTTAAAAGGACAGTTTTTGTCCTGAGAAGGACAGTTTTGTGACATTCTATAGAGAGGTGTAAATTTATTTTACACAAAGGCCAAAATTTGAAAGTCCCCAGTCAAGAACAAGACGCTGCCTATTCAAATAGAAAGAACAAATACTATAAAGGACTCACCTATCCAAACAGAGAAATTAGGTTCGAATAGATGTTCAGCCACATTACAGCATTGCCTCCCATCCTGACAGGCAGCTCAAAATAAATTGATCTCATTGTCAATGTACATTGTGTATTCAATCTGATTTCAGCTCCCATTTAATAAACAACAGTCTAAGTAAACACCATTTGGACAGTTTTTTTGTCAATCGAGAAGTTGTCCTAAAAAGGACAGTTTTTTTGTCAATTGAGAAGTTGTCCTAAAGGACAGTTTTTTTGTCAATCGAGAAGTTGTCCTAAAAAGGACAATTTTTTTTGTCAATTGAGAAGTTGTCCTAAAAAGGACAGTTTTTTTGTCAATCGAGAAGTTGTCCTAAAAAGGACAGTTTTTTTGTCACTGAGATGTTGTCCTAAAAAGGACAGTTTTTGTCCTGAGAAGGACAGTTTTGTGACATTCTATAGAGAGGTGTAAATTTATTTTACACAAAGGCCAAAATTTGAAAGTCCCCAGTCAAGAACAAGACGCTGCCTATTCGAATAGAAAGAACAAATACTATTAAGGACTCACCTATCCAAACAGAGAAATTAGGTTCGAATAGATGTTCAGCCACATTACAGCATTGCCTCACATCCTGACAGGCAGCTCAAAATAAATTGATCTCATTGTCAATGTACATTGTGTATTCAATCTGATTTCAGCTCCCATTTAATAAACAACAGTCTAAGTAAACACCATTTGTACAATTGCAGAGTTGTTTGTCATTATCATCTATAATGTGGCAATCACAATGAAACCTGACACAATCCACCTAATGCATAGTAAATAATCAGGAGTATGACAAATCTCTGATACACCTTAAATATCTTGGTGATCTAATCCTACATCAACTTTTGCTTTAACATTTATACTCCTGAAAAAATTCCTCTCATTTACAAGATTTTAACTATTTATGCAACAACAAGACAACCAAGAATCACCCTTAAACAATCCAAAACCAGCTGACATATTAACACCAGAATGCCTTTAAATCACTTTCTATTAATAAGGTACTTTAAAGTCTGATAGTACCATATGTATTACTTTTCTTTGTAAAAGGTGAGATCTCAAATCAACATTACCAATCTTTACAAAGCATTGTGCATATATAATTAATTACTAATTTTCTAGAAGTCATATACTTCATGACAATTTATCCAATAAAAAATATGAGGAAAATTACAGGATCTTAAAATGCACTGGTATTTAAAGAAATAAAGTAAAATTAGCCATTAACATTTCCCAGACTATTGCAATACATCAAATAATTTGGTCTTCAACAAGTGTTATAACTGAGAATGTCAAGTATTAAAACACCTATTAAATATCTTTGTAAAAAGATCTCAAAGTAAAAATGTTTCATAAATTATATAAGCAATTATGTATTTTTAATCATTATATATTTGTTGATTGAATTGTACATGTAAAGTCAATGAATATCACTGTGCATTTTTACCAAGATGTAACTATGTACTGCTTTAGACATTAGAGATTTATTCATCAAACAGTGGTTGCTTTAATTATGTAAGAGTTGAGTTGTTCATCTAAGTATACCCTTATGTTCTTGTATTGATAAGTGACAAATGGCTCATAAGCCACTGATCTAAGAAAACATAAATCAGAAATATGTTGACAACCTGCTCATAAATGTATTAAACCTGAGATTGTATTCAGTATGCCAGTATTCCATTTTCTCAGAATTGTATCATGATTGTATGAAGGGATTTTGCCATGTGATAACCAATGTCTGATTTTGCATTAATTAGTTCTGTTCTGTTCTGTTAAAGCTTATACTTTCTACCTAATGGACAAGTGCTTGCTCTATTAGAACAATTAGTATGCAAAAGAATTATACTTTGTGATTTACCCTGTTGACTATCTAACCATCCCAAGAAAGATTCATTATTCATTTGTAACATTTTTATAATGGATTGAATTCCTTCACTAATGGAGTGCTTGTATTTATTTACATTTTCTGAATGTATTCTTAAACAATAATGCCAAGCAAGAAAAGTAACCCTATGCCTTACAATGTTTTAAAATTGGACACTCAATAATAGGCTACTGCCTTTTACAGTTACATGATATGTGAATATAAGCATTTCAACCTTTATACAGACATGAACAGCATTTAATGAGATTCACTTACGGGGAACATATGGTTTTCTAAACTGGACGCCAATGCGGCATATTAGCAGGTGGGCATTAAACCAGAGGATAGGAAAAAGACAGCATTCATCACCAGGTACGGTCTATTTGAACATGTACTGATGGGGTTTGGTCTAACAAATGCACCAGCCACTTACTCGCGTGGTCAACCTGGTTCTCCGAGGACTGACCTGGAAGACCGTCTTGGCATTTCTGGATGATATCCTGGTGATGGGCAAGACCTTTAGAGAACACCTGGAAAACTTAGAAGAGGCATTTAAGGGCTTCAGGGAACATGGATTGAAGCTGAAACCCCAGAAATGCTGATTTTTCCAGACTGAGGTGGAATTCTTGGAAAGAATGGTCAATGGGGAATAGTTGTCCGTGACTGAGAAAAATATACAATCAGTTACCAACTGGGCAGTCCCGAACTGTCCTATGTTTTGTAAATGATCACAGGGCCTTCATTAAAGATTTCGCTAAACTAGCGCAACCTCTGTATGCCATCACAGGGAAACAGAAGTTTATATGGGAGGAGGAACAACAAACAGCATTTGAAAAGTTGCGGAGGTCCGTGGTGGAACCTCAGGTGTTAGCAATCCCAAATCCCTCAGACCCTTTCATACTGGATGTTGATGCCTCTAACTGGGCCATTGGAGGCATCCTTAGTCAAGTCCACAATGGCAGGGAGAGAGTGGTCGCTTATGGCAGCTTTGCCCTCACTCCGGAACAAAAAAGATATTGTCTACTTGTAAAGAGCTGCTGAGCATTTAAAGGTTTACAAGGCAATTCAGGTATTACTTATTGGGGAAAGTGTTTACGGTGTAAGGACCGATCACTAAAGTCTGACCTGGTTGTTGAGGTTCAGGGACCGCCAAGGACAGCTTGCCCTGTGGATGGAAGAACTAGCACAATACCACATGGTTGTTAAGAACCGACTAGGATACAAGCATGGGAGCACTGACGCCTTATCAAGACTACTGGACAGATTAACCCATTGTTCCTCGTACTTGACAGGGATACAGCCAAAGGGTTTCCCATGTGGAGGATGCAATTATTGCTGTCGGGCTCATGCACAGTGGAGAAGTTTCATTGAGGAGGCAGACAATGCAGTGAACTATGCTAATAGTGGAAGTTTGCAGTTAATGACAGTGCCAAGCGATAACACAACAGTGGGAGCAGTTTGTTCCCAAGAGTCCAGTGAAGGCTACAACCAAGGGGATATAATGGCTGCACAAGATTCACTTACTATACAGCTTGAGCAAAACGTCCAAAACAAGGAAGGGTTTTGTCACACCCATAGACAAGAGGTGTCGATGGATATATCCATAAACAAATTGTTGGTGATGGTCAATGGCAGTGTGAGACTACCGGAAGTAACATCCCCCAGAAACCCATGTAGCTGGGGTTTTACAGCCCAAGAGCTCAACCAGTCCCAAGCGAAGGATTATTATTATTATGTTGTTTTATGGCGCATCGACAGCTTTGGTCATTTAGCGTGCAAGAAATGTTAAAAATATGTGAAACTAAAAAAGGTTATGTGATATTCTTGTAAATATGTTAAACTTGTGCAAATATAGCGTGTAAAAAGGATCATTATGTAAGAATATATTTCCCAAGCGAAGGATGTCAACTTGCAAGTTTTTCACCCATTTCTGCACAACCAATGCGAACCGGAGGAAGGGGCCCTGTTCTTGTCAAGTCCAGAGGCAAAATACTACTGGATAAACAAAGAGATGTTCAAACTAATGGATGGGGTAATCTTCAAGAGAAAACTGTCACCGCAAACATACTTACTACATCTCTGCCCAATTTATATAAAATGTCAGATTAGGTTTCCGATAAATAGTCTTCTAAATAGTTGTTATCACTGTGTTTTATATTTCCCGATTTCTTAATACCATTATACAAAATTATTATAAATCATACAATCCAAAAAATATAGTTTCCAATATATACATATGGGGAACATGACAGAATTTAATAATGTATGAGTCTTGTAAGAGGACAACTAGACAATGCTTCACACCAAGCTCTAGACCTTGTGGTTTGGGACAAGAAGATTTTCAAAGTTTACTTTTAAAATCTATTTTTAGCTCCTGTGACCTACTTATGCAACAGACCAGAACCATTCATATAACTTAGAAGGAGGACCACCTAAGGATCATTCCTGTGAAGTTTGGTCAAAATCCATAGAGTGGTTTAGGAGGAGATGATGTTTATAGTTTCCACAATATACATATAGGGAACAATCCCCGCCCCCTGGCAGCCATGTTTTTTGACGGAACTTAATAATTTATGCAATCTTGTAAGAGGACCACTAGACAATGCTACACACCAAATATCAAAGCTCTAGACCTTAGGGTTTTGGACAAGAACAATTTCAAATTTTACACTTTTTTTGCTCCTGTGACCTAATTATGCAGCGGACCGAAATGACTTATGCAACTTTGAAAGAGGCCTAACCAAGGATCATTCCTGTAAAATTTGGACAAAATCCATTTAGTGGTACATGTATAGGTAGAGTTGTTGTTTCAAGAAAATGTTGATGCACGACGCACGATTCACAATGCATGACAACGGACATCCAAGGATCCAAAAAGCTCACCATAAATAGTACAATTTGATAAGTGCATACAACAAGCAAGTATAACATAGACTAATTAAGACACAAAAAATCTGATAAACACAAAATTTTAAGCAAATTGTCATACAATTTTGAATATAAGATGATGTCCCAGTTTCCCGAAATAATACATTATGTGATAATTTGTGTGCAAACAAATCACTACATCTATAACAAGCAAGCAAACCCTCAATCCAACTTTCAGCAGCCCATGCCTACAGTCCTTACAGCACTTTGATTATATATCAGCATTTCAGGACCACTGCCCTTATCTTTAAAATGAGTTCATATGCAGATATCATAATACCTGTAGTAATGAACCATGCATGAATAAAAAAAGAAGATCTCTGTTACAATGACCCAAAACAAGTTTTAATATCAAACTTCAATACCTTTTCTAATCATGTGCATACAACATACATCAACCAAGCTCCCCACAGTGGTTATCTCTCTTATCAGTTAAATAACAACCAGTGTCATGACCAGGACATTCTTCCTGATACAGAAAGACTCTTCTATTTATGGACTCATATCAAACAACACACTGAATGACCATTCCCTGCCTTCCAATTAATCTGTGTTAAGGGACCACTTTGTAGTACAAAGATTAATATTATCATAATCCAAAATGATTCTTTCTTATCAAGTAAATTCATTCATGTGCATGCAACATATAGACAGATCTGTAGTAAGACAAGACATTTAACAGTCTGTACCGAATATACTTGCTGTCGCACAGTTATGTATGTCATTACGATCATCACAATCTCATTTTGGAAACATTTTTCTCAATACTTTATACATCCACACCAGCTATGACAACAAAAGTCAAGCAATACCACCAGGGCCTTCAGAGAGGGATGAATGACCCAACAGGATGGATAATAGGACTATGAACCAGAATGTTTTACGGACAACGAGTAAGACAACTACTGCATCATGGTCACTTGTCGGTGGGAAGACATGTAAGAGTATTAAGTATTGTGAGTATATACATAATAAACTGTAACTAAACTGTACCAGGTATAAATAAACTGGCAATATAACAGCATTATCTTCGGTTTATACATTATTTCAAATTATTAATCACCTATATCACCTATCAGGGGTGTAGCTGGGCCATTTTTCAGACTTTCTATGGAGGGGTCCACTTTTGGTCATAATTGTTTTTTCAATTTTTAACTTTAATATCGCTGGCAATGCCCCTGCTTATCTCAACTAATATTCTTTTGTAGCTAATATCATGTAGAGCACAGGACAGTATTTCAAACAAGCCATAAAAACTAGCTCAGGTGAGTCAAAATAATTTAAGTATCTTAACTCTGCTAACTGAAAAATATGGAAAATTCTAACCATATTCACACAATTGACATAATCTGAATGACATGTTGACTTGTAACCTTTACTGCAACAGACTTTGGTCAATGCACTCTGTCAGACAGTCCGCCTACAGAAATGGTCTTTACTCAATATACAGAATCACAAAACTACATGCATAAGCCTATACTTGCTGATTAGGAAACCAATCTCAATATAAATATTTCATTATATAGCATATCTTATATAATTCCATTGAAAAATAACTCTTCTATTCATGTATGTTTCTACAGTTTGATGGAAGAAAGCAAGACAGAAAAATACCTATTCTCACCAAATATAATTCTCTCACAAAATTTCTGACATTTCTAAAATTCATCCAATCAGACTGAGGCTGTTTTGTCAAAGCATAGTGCAAATGTCTATTACTTGAAACACTTTCATTTTAATGCACTGGTATATACACAAAAGTTGAAATGAATTAAAGCACATTGATATTGCTTTCTGTAAGTTACACTGTCTTCCATGCATTACCTACCACAGAAACCAGTCAATGCAACAACAAAACCACATCTATAAACTGACCAATTAATGGGACTAAATCACCTTCCCCGGACCATTCAACATGTTACTCAACCAACATCTCTCTTACACCACAAACACCAACCAAGGATACTAAAACTATCACTGAAAGTGAGTTATACCCCAGCAGACTGGAAGTGAGTAATACCCCAGCAGTACCACTTTGTCAGAAAAAAGAGCTGTATATCAAGCTTATATACAGTCCTTGATGATTATGTGACACACTACAACTCATCATGGAGATTGTCCATGTGAAGTTTCATGAAAATCCTCCAAAAGCTGTAGATGTAGTTCGCTCCACAAGTTTTTGTTAACAGACCAACCGACCAACCAACAGAGTGACTCCTGTATACAAACTTTGTTTGCCAGGGGTATTATGAATGAAATGATGATAAATGAAAACTTCAAATGATGATAAAATAAATAAATGAATAAACAAAATTGTAGTAGAGAATACAACTTACATTTTTATTGCTATTATACTCCAGTCAATCACTCTTTCCACTTCTAGATGATGATGATGATTTTGATGTTTTTTGTTAACTAATGATATTAACAAGGTACAAACAATTATGCAGACAAATTTTAGAAAAATGAAGTGAATAGAGTCACTTATCTGTGTGATTCTGTTCTATTCTGTAATGTCTTTTCCATGTTCTGATGACTTCTACCATAATTACAGCTCCAATGGTGCAAGATTACTTCCATGGTACTGGATTCAATCACTGTCATCTATAAGGCAAGAAATTAACATCAATTTAACAGATTCTAGAATAAAAACAAACATACAAGTAGATGATATAAAACAGTCAACTCGTTATATTATTAGTTATACAGGTTGTTGACAGGTTATAATCCCCCATAAACCCTGTCAACAACCTGTATAACGAATTTATAATACTGCAAATCCATGTTTTCATACAAATTTAGTTAAACAAGCAATGTTGCGATGCCTAGCTCTCTAGATCTAATATTTAGATACTGTATGTGTATTTTTGCTGTTTTTGATTCAAAAAATTGTTTAGAGTGTTTTAGTTATGTAGAATATAAGTAATTAAAACGTTTTCCTTTTAAAAGCTGGAATGACTTGCTGCAGATCAAATTTCTTTTATTTCACTCGCACATATATTGCCTGTATTGTATACCCCATAAGGTACCTCAATACACATGGTTAAGCGTGCGCTTGATTCTGAAATTCACATTTCAAGCGTCTGATCACATGGACTTTATCAAGCTGAATTTAGCTCAAACCTTAAACAATCTATCGTTTTGAATATAAATACAAGAACGCATTTAATCTTTGCAATATTTATTGACTCCTGTATGAAGATCAATTGTCAATTTCTAGTTACTTGCGGACATCAAGCAATAAAAGTTTTCAAGCCAAGCCATGAAGCCAAGCCATCAACAAAAATGGCCATGAGGTGCATGAAGGGGAAATTAGTTTGCACGTCATATACCCTGTCAGCGTTGTGTATATAGAATACTATATGTGAGCCTTTAATTATTGAAAATACTGGATTTTTATTTGCAGTATTATAATGTATTGAATACGTCATTATATTGAATTTGACCAATGAAGCAATGTGCATATTTGATCCCACTGCCTGGATTTGTTTTGTTAAACAAATATTCTATTGTAATGAGAGTTAACTGTATATTATCAACGCCAGTGTATATAGGGCTGCAATGATGCAGACCTGTTGTCAGGCGCGTAGCTGAGCCCAAATTGACTTTACGCACTCTGCTAGGGGGGTACGGGGGCATGTTCTATGGTCTATGGTGTCTTTTCAAGTATATTTTACAACATAGAATGTGGTACTATTTGACCCCCCTTAACTCCCAGTGTACATTTTTATTGCGTTTTTCGCAATTATTTCATTTTTATTTTTTCGACCTGTCTAAAATTATTTTACGCACGTGCATACATGCATAAGCCAAGCTACGCGCCTGGTTGTCTCTCAGTTTCGTTCAGTTTCTTTCGGTTCGGTTACATAAATATATGAAATACATAAAACTCTCAATAACTGGTAATTTACTGTAAAGAAGGAACGTGAAATACCCACATTATAGATCATAAGTTCTTAAATAAATAACGCCAATCAAAAAAAATTGAATGTTCATTTTTCTTTCTGCTAGATTAAATTGTGCTGTTCAATCCCACTGAGGGGCCTGCTAGTTTTTCCCCTGAGTTTTACCATAACAGTGAAGTAAATCAAGGGGTAAAAGTGCACCCAATGTGGGACTTGGATTCATAACCCCTAACACTAGTATGGCCCTCTACCCACTGAGCTAAAGGGGCAGCCGTCTAAGCCCACACCACTACACTCAACCTCCCCCTTCCAGCATTTGAGGCTCAACCACCGTGAGCCTTCAAACACCACTGCCACCATTGAAGTCAAGCAAGGGGAAGTGTGCCCAATGTGGGGCTCGAACCCACGACCCCCTTACACTAGTAAGGTGCTCTACCGACTGAGCTAACCGGGCGGCTGTCTAAGCCCACACCACTACACTCCTCCACCTTCCGGCAGTTGAGGCTCAACCACCATGGGCCGTCAAACACCACTGCCACCATAGAAGTAAATCAAGGGGGAAAAGTGTGCCTAATGTGGGGCTAGAACCCACGACCCCGTAACACTAGTACGGTGCTCTACCCCACACCACTACAACAGCACCAAATACAAATAAAATGATATTCATATTCTATGTCTAAAGTGTTACAACATAAGGCAATATCTTGCTGACGAATTCGCACAAGAATATAATTATGTTTATACCTATTCAACATATGCAGACCACCAAATTTCTTGACTCGGTCACAGAAAATGGACACTGTCCTATCTGGTACCATTAACATCCAGGATATAACACAGCGAATGAGCACATAAAACACATATATCCTACATAAAACATAATTCCATCCAAAGTATGTACAATTTCGTCCATTTAATCCAGTCGTAAACATCGTAAACACATGCTAAATTTCCATCCGCCATGAAATGGCGCGCATATTTCCACAACACATAACAGTCAGCAACAAAAATCCGTGATTTAAAGGTCACATATTATGATGACCCTAGAATCGGACGTTACGAAAAGTGTTCGAGTTTTTCCGCTAGTATTCGACAAAGATAATTATTATACATACTGTCTACACACCGAGCTTCTCGTGCATTTCCGTTTCACGGTATGAAAACACGCCCGAGGGATTAATTCTTTAAACTGACCGCCTGAAAAGGTCTCCGTTATACTGTGTGTACAATTACGCGATACATATAATCTTTGGCACGTTGTGTTGTACCATCATTAAATCTTTCACCCATGATACCTACCCTCGATGTTTACGAGAATATTAGGGGTGGTTTCAGCCGTGTACTACACGGCTTCTACACATACTACGCCCATATTTTAAAATATCCAACACCCATCACTGTTATCTTTTTGCTATATATAGTAAGTTTCCCTTTCAACTCGACCACCTCCGATAAACAAGACATGAAACAACATAAATTTCAAATTACTGTCTAATTTGTGATTTATGGGTAGCACTTGGGCAACCGACTACATTGTGAGTGACCGAGTAACGTTGTCAAAATTTCATATTCTTATTATGCGGTAAAAAACGATACATATGCCACTTTCAATATACATTTCTCGCCTGCTTTTTAAAATGTAGAATTGCAATATCGTCACACTGGAACCAAGTTATGAACTGTGTGTCCGTCTGTCTGCCCGTGTCACACGAAAACTCCGTCTGGATCAGTTAAAATTCACTTGCTATATATACATGTTTTGGTCAGAAAAATGTCGGAAATTGCATCTAGTTCAATTAACTATTACGAAGCTATTGCTGTCATTTAATCAGGCTGATAACGTGGTCCAAATGAAGTCGAACAACGCTACTGCTAATCAAACTGAAGATATTACAATCGGATCATTTCGGCTATTATTAATATACATATACTTCGGAAGAAACGTGGCGGGAAAGTAGTTCCGATATGGCTGCCAAAATGAATGTATGTAGTCTCTGTGGAAAGCATGGCAGAGCTAATTTAAATATTAGAGTACAAGGCACACGCAACATCAAAGATAATGCCTAAACCTTCTATGATGAGGATCTTTATTAGTAAACGGAATCCCGCTACGTCATTGTAAGACTCAATGCGGAAGCAAGCAATAAATGTCGTCTAGTTGGCGAAAAATGGCACGTGAAACCTTGGTTGTCGCGTGGCATGCTACAGCGCAAGCCAATCTGAACACCTCGGCCTTTTTTAAGGAACATCCTCGGATGTATCAGGACGTTTCACATTGTGAAAACATTTAAAACTTTAATTCTTTATAAGAAATAACTCTTCACTTGATATCATTTAGTCTGTAGAAATATAACGAAGTTAAAATACTAATATTACATCCAAATAATAACTGAAACATTCCTTACTTATAATATTTCTTAATATTCGTCTACGAGGAGAAACAAGAACTCGTCAGTCAACCAATACAATATACTTTTTCATAATGTTAGTTAATGGAAAATGATCATATCATTTATATCCTTCTTCATTGATTGATTACTTTACAGACGTGTATGGTCGTCAATGTAATTCATGGCAATAAGACGAGCTTATCATACAGCTATAAACACAAATTGAATAAGCGCGTTAAAAACTATTAAGTATATAATAACACATGTATAGTTAGGTGGGGCAAAATGCCCATACGATGTAAAAGGCCTACTCGTAAAAATTCTGACATCGTTAGATTTGCTGTGCGCGTGATATTCTTTTTGTGACGTCTTACGCAGATGTTAATACCGCGAACAATTTTAATATCTTCAAAGATAAGTTTTTAATTCTCATTTTAGTCATTTTACACTATTTTGTGTTAACGCTGATTAGTTGGTATTTTAGTATTGCCTCGTACACCTTGTATTCTCGATTTTGCCATTCGTGCGTTTGTTTGACGGTATTTAGGCAGTGCTTACAGGATCGCGAAATTGTACTACATTTTACAAGAAGTTATATCTATATAATGTTTAGAGATTCTTGCACCTTATCAAAAATGCGCTTTGTCCCATACATGGCCCACCTTACGCTACTATATATAATCCAGGACGAAGACATAAGCAGCCATATACTGACCTTGCTCTCAATAAATAAATTATATACATCAGAATACGAAATAAGATATGCGTAATGATGTCCCAGCTTGTAGCTGAAACGGTAAGATCTTAGAAATGAAGGTTCCATGCTCTTTTATTCCAAAACTAACCTCTAAACCAAAGTAACATAACTGTTATAAACAGACATACACAAGACCATAGCAGTTATCTCCCCTACATTAGGATAAAATACATACTATATGATACAGTGTCAACACCCTCAAGACTAGCACTGTTCTCATCCGAATGAGCTAACCATGTGCCTGTTTAACCACACAACGCGGTGTTAGGCCAACTCGTCCCTAGCCAATTGGCTCAACTCATATTCTGTTTTATTAACTTGTCCAAATAATTGTCTGAATTTCCACAGAAAACAGTTTACACAGTTTACATTACATTAAAGGCTTATAGAAATGTTGGAAATATTCAAAGTGTTGTGTTGTGATATAGCTTATTCTTTAATTGTTTAATATCATGAGTTTAACCACGCCTATTATTATATTGTAACTGTCTCTGATACTCGGGTACAATATACAGGTAACCCTAACCTAGTAGAGACATATAGTATACCATGTCGTTTCGGTAATAAAATCAAACATTTGTACGACATTTTGGCGTATTTATAATTACATAAAATGATATCATGTTACGGTCACAAAAACAAGTAACTTTTATGAAAAAGTCCACGTACATCGTGGATTCGTATGGGGGCGCCCATGACACTTAACGATAGTGTGAACGTACTAAGAGTGTTCTAATGTATTCGTAAAGATCGGCTATGAAACGGGGCCTTATGTTATGCAAAACTGCTTCCTTATGTCGCGGTAGTTAGTTTGCCAAGTATGCAACGGCGGTATGTCATTGGTTCCACAGCCATAGAAAAGTAATCCTTATCGGAGGGAAAACCAGAACTATGGTGGCTAACAACCTTCCTGTGGTATTTGACCACGAGACTTTTCGGATCCACATGTCTTCTGAACAACTTAGTCGATTCACATCAACAGCACCGTTTCTGGGGTATGAGGACTAAGTTTGATTACCCACTTCTCCTAAGCACAAACTGAACAAAATTTCTAAAAATCGACTTGTTAATTCGTCAAAATATAAGAACAGAAAAAATGTGCAAATTTACTCCTATTGAACAGACGGGCAACCTAAAATACACTTATTTATGTATTTATAAAAAGTGGTCAATAATTCAAAAACTATACATTTTTATAATTATTTTCCAAATGCTATTTGAATTGATTAATTAATTTATAAAGTTAGTCATACCTGTCATATCAGAGTACCATTATCAATCATACCGACGGCCCTGGAGCGTTCTTCAATGGTCTTTGTTGGCATCTTTTCTGTTTTTCGTTTTGGACATACAACGTGGAGTGCATTGAAATGAAATTAACCGCTAACTATATAATTTATATGATCCACGTGCCAAAAGTTGAAAATCGTACTCACTGTCACGCGTGGGCAACCATGAAGATAAATAGGTATTTTCTTTATAGAATTCGACAAAGTACCATTTATAATACTAGAATGCCAAATTTCAACTTGGCATGTAAAACCGTTTTATTTAATTTGTATTTTATTACATGGACGTTTAGAAAATGTGTTCAGTGTACATGCATAAATAACTTTGTTTGTTTTCGTGGTGTTGCTAACATTGGAGTGCGAGTTGTTCATTCGTTTCATTTTAATGTGAGGCGACTAGTTTCAGTACTGAAAATGATAACCAATGGGTATCAGCACCATGTCAATCCACGTTGTCTCTTCTCTTGAATCTCATTTACGATATTTGTTAATTACTACCCGCGTAGTAATACTCTATCCCTACGACAGGGTCATTTGGGGTATTTTATGTCATAGCTTTGTTCTGGATTTGTTTATACATGTATTACATAATTCTATAAAAGTTTCGATAATATCGCGGGAGAACTGATGTATATAGGTAACTTTTAATAGTATGTAATTCAGTTTTGTCAATAAACATTGTACATATTACCAACTGCAATAGTTATAACTTATAACATGTATATCACCACTCAAATTGAGTTATAAGAGACTATACAATAATCTTCAAAGATAATTAAAACATGAATAATGGCATACAATGGCATATATCATACACAATTAATATTGCACCTACAAACTACACATGTAACCGAGGATCAACAGGTAGATGCACACTCGGACAGACAAATATAAATGCAATATGAGCGTAATATATATACTGAACAAAAAAAGAAACTTCCGATTTGTACACATAGTGTTTGTTGTGTTAAAGAACTCATTGTGTAAAGAAAGTAGATAGGTAAAATTAGCCTTGGTGTGTGTTATCAGAATTCATGAATTTTAGGAATTATGTTTGCACTGTTAATTGTCCACAACGTGAAACTCGATTGCACGTGCATGAATTGTTCAACATGTCCCGTGTGGTATTCGGTCAATTTGTTTTACTTGTCTTACTGATATTGTTGTTAAGTGAACGAAAACGCTTCAATTAAAAAAAAAAAACGTCTTAACCCACATGCTAACGTCAACGAACTTCGTCAAGCGTCTTGACTTGTCCAGTGATATTTTCCATCCATTAATCCCCCTCCCCCTTCCTTCACTGTAGGCACGAAGACGCTAAATTAGTATCCATAAACTCAGGTCACTTGAGTTTATGGATACTGATTTAGCGTCTTCGTGCCTACACCAAACTCCGCCCACCTCATTAAACTTTCGTAGCTACGATGGCTATGTTACTTTCATGGCTACTAAAGAAGGTCGACCCACATTCCGGTCCGACTCGGCCCATTCATTTGAAGTGCAATTCGGCATATTAAAGAATGTGATAGAAGTCGTCTTTTTACTATAGTTTTAATTTAAAAAAAGGAATGCTAATATAGTATGTACACA
Organism: Mactromeris polynyma; assembly: GCA_032209605.1. Lineage (NCBI taxonomy): Eukaryota > Metazoa > Mollusca > Bivalvia > Venerida > Mactridae > Mactromeris > Mactromeris polynyma. The sequence continues at coordinate 887,784 of JASFXZ010000070.1, read as the reverse complement.
TATAGTATACTAAAATAGTGAATGCTCGCCCATATGGGATATCCCGGTGGCGAGGGTAAATAAACTCAACTCCACGTCTTTTTAATAGCAATGAAAAGGCGAAGATATTCACACCGAAGGTGGTTGAGTCGTTAATTGGGGGTCATACCTGTTGAATTGAAACCCTTATAAACCTCAATGAACTTTGATGTACTATATGAATGAAAAAGATACAGTTAATTAATAATGTAATTAAAAGAGAAGGTGCAACATACAATTACGTTGAGTAAAAAGCACCGTACCTGTGGCACTGGTAAGTCATAATTTAATGTATAGAATAATTATTTTTGCATTGATATACGATGTAATATTCATTTTCTTTTATAAACATCCTTCAAAACATTGTAACAATAAAGATTACGAGTTCAATGTTTTACATACAAGTGTAGACCAACGTGCAACTTTAACTTTGTATGACAGACATAGCAGAAAGAATAAATATTATTATAAATACAAAATGTATATAAATGAATGTCTTGTTGATGTTATTTTTCGTTTAAATTATGTTCAAATTTATTTATAAGTATCAATACAAAGATCATTGCAAATATCGGGAATGATATAAAATGAGTACACAATTCAGTGGTAATCCAATTCAGTATAGCTCAAATTAGCTATTTCTTTCGTTTATGTGTCAGTATTTATACATGTGTTGTGTTCAGTATCATTAATTATCATTCATTAAGATAAATGATTAATGTTACATGTATTTTATTTCATTTGTTGTCTAATTGTTTGTTCGTCATTTGTTATCTGTGCATTATCTGTATTCATTATTTATGTATTGTGCTTTATCTGGGATTTATGTATTGTTTGTAATTTATACCAATATTATGAAATAAATATTTAAAAAAATCATATGGTCTACTTTATTATAACAGATACCAATATACATTTCACGGGGAAATTTCCACTTTACCGCGAATCTTCAATGCACTGAGAATATTCAGTAATGTTTTCAACTTACATTTAACTTAAATATTAACGATCAATGTATTAATATAAAGATAAATAAAAAACATACACATGTCACCTCTGTACCACTGTACGTATGTCCGTGAATGTGATGACTTGGGTCACTTCTTCTTCTTCCAAGTAATATGCAGGGCTCTCTCAGGAGCATTGTCGCATATGAAATTATGTACAAGGTCGTTGTGAAGTGCACAGTGAAAGGATAAAAGACAAAATCAGATTAATAGCAAAAAAAAGACGTTGTGCATTACAAGATCTGGTGGCAGCCTACCAGCCCATCATTGAAGGCTTCTAAAGTTGGGGCTGTAGCGACAATCTCTTGCAGCTGGTTCCACTGACGAAGACCTGAGCTGGAAAGAATGAGCGGTGATACTTGTCTGTCCTGCAGAAAGGCAGCATGTATTGCGTGGTGTGGCTGGGTGTCAACCTGGATGTCAATCACTCAATGAGGCAATGGGTAATCCTGTATATCATCACCAGCCTGCTGTCTGACCGTCTCTGCTGTAGTGGGTCCCAGTCAAGATAAAATATCATTTGGCTGGTGCTGCTGTTGGTTTTGTAGTCACACATGGCGAACCTGGCTGCTCAGCACTCGACCGCTTCCAGTTGTTTGATGTTCTTATTGGCGTGAGGGTCCCAGGTAGAGGAGGCATACTCAATGATGGGCCTCACCAGGCTAGTATAGCACTGGGCTTTGGTATCCCTTGGGCACCTGGCTAGAAACTGAGAACTCTCCTTTAGCATCGGGCGCTTATTCCGATACCTTCATGTTCACCCTCTGCTTTATAACTCCCGCGCAGCTGATATTTTCAGGCGGGTCGACATGCGTTCACAGCCATTCAGCGAGCCGCTTACAACAACTCGCTAATGACATTAGTAATGTCCCAAATGTAGGACAGTAAACATGTGTAATAAAGCTTATGCGAGTGTGCATTGAATAGACAGATTTCAGTTTCATAGAAATGCCGCTGTGACTATGGAAATTGCTAGAAAAACTAAATATATGAGTAAGTGACTATCGTTTTGTCAGCATCCCAAAATATTCCGATGCCTGTAAATGTGTAGTGAGTTAAGGTCATTTAAACAACCGAACGTGCGGAATCTGCGTATATTTAAAATGCGTCATACCGTTACTTGGCATTTTGTTACTCAGATTCGCCACGCTATATTTAATACGTATCAGTACAATCTTCGATGAATGATCGAAACACTGTCTTCTGTAAATGCTACACTTTTAATGACATGAAATAAAACCGATTAGCTAGATAGTAAAAATTTCCTTCAACGCGAAAGGCTATGTACACTGCGTACACATTTGGTTTAACACTGGAAAATACACATCTATTTTAAACTCAGTAGTCATGTGATCGTGCCGACCAATGGCATTTAGTATCAGGAACGAAGGGTGATTTCGTAAGGTCAAATATCAAAATACACTGGGTAATACAGCAGCGTCTGAATGTAACGGTAGTGGAATCAAAGCGCTGTGTGGGAGCGTAGAAGCTGAGGGAATTCTTGGCCTTCTTGGTTTTGTCATCCACATATGCGTTCCAGGATAGGTTTTCTGAAAGGGTGACTCCGAGGTACTTGTCTGATCTTACTGTGGCTAAGTCATGGCCATGGATGGTGTAGTTATACTGATGGGGTTGCGCTTCTTGGTGAATCTGACAACTTCACACTTGGAGGGGTTGAATGACATCTGCCAACACTTCCAATAGCTTTTCTGTTGGGCTAGCTCTGAAGTGATGCGGTATAATGTCAGCTTTAAATCATATAAGAGGTCCCGGGTGCAATTGCAGTGCTGGTACGATAGCCAATGAGGTTTATCCAAGGCGTGGTTATTGCTAATTGAAAACTAAACTAATCCCTGGTGGGATATGTTGGTTTTCTTGTGTCACATAAAGTCATCCAATCCCTTTTTCTAACTTAAATACTGTTAAAATTGCATATAATCTAAATTGCATTTAAACAATATTCATATCAGCATTTGTGCATACTAGGAAACCAAAGTAAAATAACAATTACTTCTTGAAATGTCTACCTGTCTTAATTGCTAGCGGTTACAATGGAGACATTTACTGTTCAATTTGTTAGCTCAGTAGTTAGAGCGCTCCGTGCCATCTTGATTGTTGGCTTGAGAGGTCCCAGGTGCAAATCCTGGACAAGTCTGGTAAATTCGCTATGTAAATAATGTGTATGTAAAGTGCCTCTGACAGTAAATAATAATACTTTAATTAATTGTCATGTTTCATTAGAACTACAATTTGATAACCTTAAGAAATATACAGTGTTGCTCATATTTTGACATCTTTTATGTCTGTGAAGTTTTTACTTGTATGAAACTAGGGGAACCATTGAATATAGCAAACTGGGTGAGTTCTACAGTTGCCAAGTATATAAATATCATATTGTTTTATGTCATAACTGTCACTCAAGGTGCAGGCAAGGGTGATGGTATTTCTCCAAAGGTTGACAATATTACTTTCCAACAAAAAGCTTCATATTTTTTTTATAATTCTAGGCCTGTAACTGGTCCTATAGACCCCTTGAGGTTGGACACAGTAAATATTGTTAAAACCATCATGTATAAACTGTAACTGGTCATATAGACCCCTTGAGGTTGGACACTGTAAATAATGTTAAAACTACCCAGTATAAACCCGTAAATGGTCATATAGACCCCTTGAGGTTGGACACAGTAAATAATGTTAGTTAACAATACCATGTATAAACCCGTAAATGGTCATTTAGACCCCTTGAGGTTGGACAAAGTAAATAATATTAACACTACCATGTATAAACCCGTAACTGGTCATATAGGCCCTTGAGGTTGGACACTGTAAATAATGTTAAAACTACCCTGTATAAACCCGTAAATGGTCATATAGACCCCTTGAAGTTGGACACAGTAAATAATGATAACAAGGATATCGGTGGAACCGATGGATGCTCCCCGAAGTATGGTTATAACTTCGAACAAGACTCTAATTGGAAAATCTCACTTTGTTGATGGTTACAATCTGAATGTTATATGCAGCACTGGAAATGTCCTGGATAGGTATACAAAAATGTACAATGAAATTGAGATAGTGAACAATTTAATTACATGCTGGGCTAGGATAATCCTGCTAACTGAAAACAAACCTGAAAAAAGGAATCTTGCTACAGATATAAGAAGCCTTTATTCACAATTCAAGTGCCCATGTCAATGCAATGCGTACCTTTACAACAAAGACTGTAGATTGATACAAATCCATATCAGCTGATGATCAAATAAGTATGGTGTTGACAGATGTACCAGTGTGTGAATGTCCTTTTTGTTCAATAGTTTTTATCATAATTTAAAACAACAAAACCAAAGCTTATTGTTTGAGGTCTGACATAAGGTGATCTTGAAAGGTGCCATAAAAACAAGAAAATATATTTGAAATCAAATATATACATGTATATATTATAAACATTACGTAGACAAACATTTACCTACATCAAAAAACTTACTTGAAAAATTAAAAGAATATAATTTTGATTATCTTGCATAGCTGATAATATTTAATCTATATGTTGCATAATCAAAGGGCCATAACTATATGAAAAACAGACCCATCATAACTCCTGATAATATGCGCTTCTCCTCTTTGTAATACAGCTCCCATAAAGTTTTGTTGAATTCCTGTCAAAAGTTTCTGTCAATTAGTCCGAACAAGAATGGTACCATATATGTACTATGTTGCATAATCAAAGGGCCATAACTCTGTGAAAAATAGTCTGACCAAAACCGTGTGATAATATGAGCATCTCTTCTTAATACTGAAGCTTCCCATTAAGTTTTGTTGAATTCCAGTCAGTGGTTTCTGAGAACTAGTCTGGACAAGAATGATACCATATATACTAAATGTGGCATAATAGAAGGGCCATAACTCGGTGAAAATTAGTCCAACCAGAACGGTGTGATTAAATGCGCATCTTCTCTTGGTAATGAAGCTTCCAATGAAGTTTTGCATCTTCTCTTGGTAATGAAGCTTCCAATGAAGTTTTGTTGAATTCCAGTCAGTGGTTTCTAAGAATTAGTCCAGACAAGAATGATACCATATATACTATATGTGGCATAATCAAAGGGCCATAACTCCGTGGAAAAATATTCCAACCAAAACCAAGTGATAATATTCGCATTTCCTCTTGGTAGTGAAGCTTCCCACGAAGTTTCGTTGAATTCCAGTCATTGGATTCTGAGAATTAGTCCGGACAAGAATTGTACCATATGTAGTATATGTGGCATAATCAAAGGGCTATAACTCCGTGAAAAATAGTTGAACCAAAACCGTGTGATAGTATGCGCATCTTCTCTTGGTAGTGAAGCATCCCATGAAATTTTGTTGAATTCCAGCAAGTAGTTTCTGAGAAGTAGTCCGGACAAGAATGGTACCATATATACTATATGTGGCATAATCAATGGGCCATAACTGTAAATAATGATAAAACAACCATGATTAGACCTTTTACTGGTTGTATAGACCCCTTGAGGTTAGACACAGTAAATACTGTTAAAACTACCATGTAATAAAGAGAGAGAATACGTAGCTACAGGAAAAGCCATATACATAAGACAATGCCTCCCCACGCAGACCTCCATGAAAACAACAATCCACAAAACACAAGGCACTTAAGCAGGTTAAAGGGTACATACGAGGTATGTCCAAAAAGTTCGATAACAAAAAGATAAATACATGTATATCTCTTTAACCACAAGCCATTTATGATACGTTATTCAAAAAACTGGGCAGTTACATGAAACAGTAACAAAATAATGCAAGATTCACAATGGCCACTGTAGGATATGCGGCGCACGTCGCAACGTCACATTGACGTTAACGTCACAATTTCACTTATAACTTTTCATAATAGATGCCTCCGTGTTAATTGTTAAGAGAAATTTAGGGACTCAGAGAGCACACCCATTGTTCATTCCAAGTCCGGATTTTAGTATGTTAAGCACTGTCCCGTGACTAAGTCCAAGGCGTTCACTAATATTGCGGACACACACCCGATAGTCTTCCATAACGATTTTCTCAACCAACGCAATGACTTTGACGTTAATTTTCTTCGGCCTACCCTTATCATCTTTCTTTGATAAACGCTGGATTGAAAAATGTTTTGCCACTTATATACAAGCGATCAGGAAACTGACGAATATAATGTGCCACTCTGTAATGTTTTCATCGTGTCTGTGGGTGTTTTATTCAATGAAACGTACACTTTAATGATAGTTCCCTATCCCATCCTTCAACGCCGTTTTTAAGTCAAAATCAAAAACAGGTGAAGCGTAAAATTTGTGCGACTACAGCACATTTTGCAACTGATGCAGTTAAAATTGCAGGAAATGACGTCTGTACATTAATGACTTATATTTTAAAATCATAACTTCGGTGCTCCTTTTCGCGCCATAAAAATCGTGTTACTCTAGCTGTTCAGAAAACAGCACTTACTTAAATATCTGGACTGCGCCGGTCGGTCATACATATAGGTATGAAAATGTGTATATTTTGTTTATTTCATAATGTTTTTTTATTAAATTGTGCCAATTCATAATGCTCCAACTACTATGTAATCAATCACTCCGCTGTTATGTGTTACAATCTGTGAATGTAGAGCGTGATTATGTCTGTAACCTAAATAATATTCTTTTTTCTTTTTTTTTATTAAATTGTGCCAATTCATGGGTATTAAGTCAATAAAGATTGGTTGCACAGAGCCCTTGGGGTTGGACACAGTGAATAATGGTCAAACCACCATGTATATGCATGTAATTGGTCATACAGACCCCTTGGGGTTGGACACAATGAATAATGTTAAAACCACCATGTATATGCATGTAATTGGTCATACAGACCCCTTGGGGTTGGACACAATAAATAATGGTCAAACCACCATGTATATGCATGTAATTGGTCATACAGACCCCTTGGGGTTGGACACAATGAATAATGTTAAAACCACTTTGTATATGCATGCATGTAAGTGGTCATACAGACCCCTTGGGGTTGGACACAGCGAATAATGTTAAAACCACCATGTATCTGCACGTAAATGGTCATACAGACCCTTTGGGGTTGGACACAGCGAATAATTGTCAAATCACAGTCTATATATGTCTGTATCTGGTCGCACCGATCCCTTGAGGTAGGACTCAGTATATATAATGGTCAAACCATTATGCATATGCCTGTAACTGGTTGTAAAGACCTCTTGAGGTTGGACACAGTAAATAATGCTCCAACTACTATGTAATCAATCACTCCGCTGTTATGTGTTACAATCTGTGAATGTAGAGCGTGATTATGTCTGTAACCTAAATAATATTCTTGTTGTCGTTCGTCACTTGATCAATTTATTTCATGCGATGTACCATCAATAGCGCCGACTGCCCATGGAATAGTTAGCCAGGCATTAGTACATACACGTATATACCATCACATGAAATAATCTTGAGAAAACCCCCTATTTTAATCTGATGTCCACATCCGACTTAGCTGCAAAACTCTATTAATAACTAATACACTTATTACGTATTACATTATTGTCCAGGTAAGGAAAATATCATAAATATTTTAAGAGCAAAAATGATTGTCTATAATCCAATGTGTCTTGATCAATGTAGTTTAAATCCGTACGAGCGGGATATTGATTATTCATATGAAATAAACGAGAGGTGATTCACAAGTTTTGAAACACTTTTATTCGATCTATAAATGGCACATAATAAAATTTCATTGCAACAAATGTTCTATTTGGGATCCAGGGCCACGACTCCAGGGTCTTGTTGATTACAGATTGCTCCAGATTCTGCCATTCGTTCCACAACGCTCGTTTAAGGTCTGCCAAAATTTAGATTTTCCGCTTCTGTAACGTCTTTTAAGGATCCTCCAAATAACAATAACTAATGGGGCGGCATCCGAACATTTAGGCATCCACTTGTGATATAACATGCCCTTAATTTGATAACATGGAAACATTCTTGGGACATCCTATGTAATTAATGGCTTTAGAAATGTGTCTACATATAACTGAGAATTAACCTTTTCGATCATTTAGGGGTAACCGTAATCTCGGTTTTGCCGTTGAACCTAACTCCGGCCGATCATGAAGCCTGGTGCAAACGCATCGCGTTGAACACAATTTCAGTTTTGAATGATCGTCGTGCCCTTTACGGATGTAGCAAACTTGTCTACGATCATAGACTACACCCAAGTAAAGCATTGCAAAGGATGATGCATTGTTGGTAGTGACAAGCCCAAGACAGGGCCATATCGGAGAACACCCAAAACGTCAACATCTGACGTTATTCGTAAATTTGCCATGATTATCAAAAGGGTGAATCCAACGACGCAGCGTGAAATGTCAAACTAACTAGGGGTGTCTCAGTTAACCGTACAAAGAATCTTCAAAACTTTTCTGCAAACAAAACTGCGAAAAAAGTGCAATGTTCACAAGCTCAGTGCATCTCAAATTGAAAAAAGACGTCAACGTTCATGGCAGCTTCATAAGCTTGTATATTCCTATAAGAGTCGGTAATACTGAAATCAGTATTGAAATCGGCCTCACCAGTTGGGATATATATCGATGCTTATATCTGACTTAATTTGTTGTTTGTAATATTGAAATCGGCCCCACCCGTTAGGAAATTTAAACATGTGTCACTATCTGTTCACAATAAGATAATAAATACTGATGGATGCTCACTTCATTTGGAAGTAGTATTTCATTCGGCCTCACCCGTTGGGATTTTGGAAAGTGATTGATAGGCGCTTTATTTGGAAGTTGTACTAAAATCGGCCTCACCCAATGGGCAATATATAACAGCTTGTATATTCCTATAAGAGTTGGTAATACTGAAATCGGCCTCACCCGTTGGGAAATACATGAAAAGTTGTACCTTAGTTACGTTATTGGTGAGCAGTATTGAAATCGGCCTCACCAGTTGGGATCTATATCGAAGCTTATATCTGACTTAATTTGTTGTTTGTAATATTGAAATCGGCCTCACCCGTTAGGAAATTTAAACAAACTCAACATGTGTCACTATCTGTTCCCAATAAGACAATAAATATTGATGGATGCTCACTTAATTTGGAAGTAGTATTTCATTCGGCCTCACCCGTTGGGATATTGGACAGTGATTGATAGGCGCTTTATTTGGAAGTTGTATGGAAATCGGCCTCAGCCATTATAGGCAATACTGTATATAACAGCTTGTATATTCCTATAAGAGTCGGTAATACTGAAATCGTCCTCACCCGTTGGGAAATACATGAAAAGTTGTACCTTAGTTACGTTATTGGTGAGCAGTATTGAAATCGGCCTCACCCGTTGGGATATATATCGAAGCTTATATCTGACTGTATTTGTTGTTTGTAATATTGAAATCAGCCTCACCCGTTAGGAAATTTAAACAAACTCAACTTATTTCACTATCTGTTCACAATAACTAAGACAATAAATACTGATCGATGCTCACTTCATTTGGAAGTAGTATTGCATTCGGCCTCACCAGTTGGGTAATTGGACAGTGATTGATAGGCGCTTTATTTGGAAGTTGTATGGAAATCGGCCTCACCCATTGGGCAATATATAACAGCTTGTATATTCCTATAGGAGTCGGTAATACTTAAATCGGCTTCACCCGGTGGGAAATACATGAAAAGTTGTATCTTAGTTACGTTATTGTTGAGCAATATTGAAATCGGCCTCACCCGTTGGGATACATATCGAAGCTTTTATCTGACTTTATTTGTTGTTTGTAATATTGAAATCGGCCTCATCCGTTAGGAAATTTAAACAAACTCAACATGTGTCACTATCTGTTCACAATAAGACAATAAATATTGATGGATGCTCACTTCATTTGGAAGTAGTATTTCATTCGGCCTCACCCGTTGGGATATTGGACAGTGATTGATAGGCGCTTTATTTGGAAGTTGTATGGAAATCGGCCTCAGCTATTAGGCAATATATAACAGCTTGTATATTCCTATAAGAGTCGGTAATACTGAAATCGGCCTCATCCGTTGGGAAATACATGAAAAGTTGTATCTTAGTTACGTTATTGTTGAGCAATATTGAAATCGGCCTCACCAGTTGGGATATATATCGAAGCTTTTATCTGACTTTATTTGTTGTTTGTAATATTGAAATCGGCCTCATCCGTTAGGAAATTTAAACAAACTCAACATGTGTCACTATCTGTTCACAATAAGACAATAAATACTGATGGATGCTCACTTCATTTGGAAGTAGTATTTCATTCGGTCTCACCCGTTGGGATATTGGACAGTGATTGGTAGGCGCTTTATTTGGAAGTTGTTTGGAAATCGGCCTCAGCCATTATAGGCAATATATAACAGCTTGTATATACCTATAAGAGTCGGTAATACTGAAATCGGCCTCACCCGTTGGGAAATACATGAAAAGTTGTACCTTAGTTACGTTATTGGTGAGCAGTATTGAAATCGGCCTCAACCGTTGGGATATATATCGAAGCTTATATCTGACTTTATTTGTTGTTTGTAATATTGAAATCGGCCTCACCCGTTGGGAAATACATGAAAAGTTGTACCTTAGTTACGTTATTGGTGAGCAGTTTTGAAATCGGCCTCACCCGTTGGGATATATATCGAAGCTTATATCTGACTTTATTTGTTGTTTGTAATATTGAAATCGGTCGCACCCGTTGGGAAATACATGAAAAGTTGTATCTTAGTTACGTTATTGGTGAGCAATATTGAAATAGGCCTCACCCGTTGGGATAGATATCGAAGCTTATATCTGACTTTATTTGTTGTTTGTAATATTGAAATCGGCCTCACCCGTTGGGAAATACATGAAAAGTTGTACCTTAGTTACGTTATTGGTGAGAAGTTTTGAAATCGGCCTCACCCGTTGGGATATATATCGAAGCTTATATCTGACTTTATTTGTTGTTTGTAATATTGAAATCGGCCTCACCCGTTGGGAAATACATGAAAAGTTGTATCTTAGTTACGTTATTGGTGAGCAATATTGAAATAGGCCTCACCCGTTGGGATAGATATCGAAGCTTATATCTGACTTTATTTGTTGTTTGTAATATTGAAATCGGCCTCATCCGTTAGGAAATACATTGTATCTGAGTATATTGGACACTGAAATGTAACAGTATTAATATTATTCACTATTTATTATGGTATAAAAACACGGCTTCAAGTGTTTTCAAATTAAACAAAAACGTATGTGCACACTTCAATTGTTGTCAGTATTGAAAAGGGTCTCAGTTGTATACATGTATTACACTTAAATAACTATCATGAGTGAAGGTCTCATACCAAAGACGTACAATTAGCACACTTTATATAATATTAATATTTTTCATCCATACATAATTAAATAACACTTCATATAACATAAAATAAAATCGGAAATCTCCAATGCGCCCAATGCGCCCAATGCGCCGTAAAATCTCCAATGCGTACTTTAGTCATACCCAAATCCGTCGGTTCTGGGTTTTCCGGATCATTAGTACGGCCTTTTTACTGAACCATTGTTTATCGAAATTCCAGAGCAACAGAAACAAAATTGGATAAATTATGCATTATTTGTGATATATATCTATCGTTTGGTATGCTTTCTTGATTTCTATTGATTTTCCGTCATATATTCATGATTACGATTCATAGTATGCTTGTCAATTGTGTATTGTTGAATATCGGTGATGCACAGTATTTCGGTCAAAAGTTTTCGGATACATTTTAAATTTCATACTGACCAGAGACATTTACTAACATTGCAGTTATATTTCTCGAAGTCCATGATATAAAATAGTTGTAGTGTTATATTGATAATGTATTGATGTGAGTAGCTCATTTTATAGATTGGTATCTTACTTGCGATTATGTAGTATGTTCACCTGCCAGTTATGACTTGTTTTAGCATTATTAATTATTCAATTTGTTCAAGTACAATACTACATGTGTTTACGCTTGGTTTTGATCTTCTGTGCATTTATCACCTGTTGTTACTTCGTGATTTACTTTGATAATAACTTGCTTATATATGGTGATTTGATGGTATATATATATATATATAGTGTGTCCTTCAAACATTAACTATAAAGCTATTAAAGTCACTTCGATCTTGGGTAAGCACAATATTGTGTTGTAAACCGGTTCTAGCATAGAGATCCCTCTCAATAGATCATTTTTCTTATGCAATTTTCCTTAAGTACTGTTCAAAGTTTTCCCTTGGATTTTTCAAATGTTGGTCCTGGTACTCTAACATTTACAAATTTTGGAGTCCCTAATAAATTGTATGGTTCCCAAGAGACGTTTTTGGCTGTGACATCATATATTACCAAGAATTTAGCTGTATGCAAGGTGCAAGCACTGAGCAGTGAGGCAATATTGGGTGAAAGTAATTACCACAAAGGCATTTAAATAACGAAATGTGCCAATTTGCGTTCAGGAAACCCCTGTACTGTGGTATTGTACTATTAATCATTTAGAGTTTTTTTCACTGTCATGGAAATGGTTGCGGGACCTTCAAGAGAGGATAAGTATTGTTGTGATGTAAAGAGTTTGAGAAAATGCTTTAACATGACAAACAGCACTTGAAGAGTGAATGAGGCTTCATTTCATGCCCTCAGAAATCACCGATTTTAATTGAAATCTTGAAATATTTGTTCTTGATTTTATTGATTTTTGTGGTTTTTTATTTACAGGTTTTAATACTACAAGAAAACATGTCAGGGTCCCTGTCAGTGGTGGCATTCGAAGGGGAGCTGAATGCTATTGTCAGAGAGGTAGGGAACATTATAGCTTTCTTGTTCTTGTTGATCCAATATATAAAGTCTGACCTCATGAAATATTAGGTTGAGTGTTTTATTTTTAAAATACGGCATTAATCAAAAGGAGTTTTAATTTTGTAACAATAAAGGTTTGCTTTCATTAGTGAACTTGGTACTGTAACACTGTTCATATGATCCATGTTCACAAACATGTATTTATAGAATTTTTGTAACAATAAAGGTTTGCTTTCATTAGTGAACTTGGTACTGTAACACTGTTCATATGATCCATGTTCACAAACATGTATTTATAGAATTGTAATTACAAGTAATAGTAATTGATAACAATAACATGTGTACGTCAAAATTTGATGTTAATAATATTAATTTGTTTTGAACAATAATGATAGCAATGTTCCTATGATAATTTTACAGCCTAAGTAGTAGATATATGTAAAATCAGCTGATTGAAATTATGGTGTTCACAATTAAAACTAATCTGTTTCAGTACCTTGACTTTGGGGGATTTGATAAGACTCTTCAGAATTATGACAAAGAAATTTCCTCAAAAGGAAAACCAGTAGCTACACATGAAGGCAAAGGACCAGTTTCACAAAAGCAACTGGCTGCTCAGGTATCAGTAATACTCTTCATTATTGTATCGTTTGAATGCTGTGTCATGCACTAATATTTACAACTATACATCAAAGAACTTTGTTAACAAAAATCATCAGACCGGTGGGTAATGTTGGTTAAAATTAACGTCAATGTTTTGTGATGATTTCTCTTGAAATGATTCATTTAAAAATATTTGCATAGTGATGAAACTGTTTATTTAGTAACTAATATGGAGATAATTAGGACAGTCTTTACGAAATCTTATCTTATTGACTTGCAGGATGACACGTCATAGTTAAGTTCTAATGAAGTAGAATTTATCTAAAGATAAATGACAAGTTTTACTTCTGCTCCTTACGTAGACATAGAGGTGACATGTGTGAGATTATTTTTATCTCGTTCCCGAGAGATAGTATGTGGTGGGAATGAGTTAGTAGGTCGTGGCCACAATATAACTATGTTGTGGGATCGAGATAGTTAAGCTGTGGCCAAGAGATACTAAATCACAAGGTTAAAATAATTTTACACATGTCACCTCTATGCCACCGTAGTTCCTTATATTTTGAGTAGTCCAGAAAGTTGATGTATGAAATAAAATCTATTATGAATCTGATTATATTATCACATTGCACAAACATTCTTTATTCAGTATTCTTCAGTTCTTCAGTTTTTAATTAAGGCTTTCTCACACAAATTATTTATTTTACCCAAATTGCTTTCTTATTGTAGAATGAACTGATGGAATTATTCCATAATGGAAAACGGAAGAAGTTCTTCGAAGTGTGGAATTCATGTTTACCAAAAACAATAAGAGAGAATGACTCAGTTGCTCAGAAAATTGAATTTTACTTAAATATCTACTTTGCCATTTATCCACTGAAGTTTGCAAAAGGACAGGTGAGGGTTCATTGCTGTTGATTTTTAAATAAATGTAACCTTTTGAAAGCAATCCTACAGAGTTTATGCATGAATACAATTGTCAGCCTTTGTTTGTTTGTTTCATCGGGTTTAATGCCGTTTCTCAACGATATTTCAGTTATATACGATATTTCAGTTATATACGGCGGCCGGTTCACCTAACCAGTTTTTCCTGGACTGAAATCTAACCAGTACTAACTTACCCTTCCACAAGGTGCTGGCAACTTCTCCACATGTGGAGGAAAATCAACATTTTTGTCAGCCTTTGTACTTCTGGAGAAGTTTGAAATGATATTGGGTAGTTTTATTTATTGATATCAGAGATATACTACATACTCATATAATGTCAGCAGTTCCATTTGACCCTGGGGTTGACCCTTTGACCACTTGAATATATATTTCCAAAAAGCCCCATTTTGACACAAAGGATTTTGGCTGAAGGGTAAATTTTTCTCTAAATTTTAGGAAATTTGGCTATAAAATGGTAAAATCTGTTCAAAAACAATAAAAAGACCCTTGAGATTCAGCCCCTAATGGAACCCCTGAAGATAGTTCAGAAGCATTTGGTTTTGTTCTGGGGGATTTTTCCCCCTTTTCCAATATATTACATTAATATGATATTATTCATGAACATCTAATTTTGTAACAGTTGATATTTTTTTGTCCATATTTCAGACCCAGGCAGAGAAGAACATGCAGGATTTTAAGAGTTATCTTGAAACAAGAGGTGCTACATTAAGCCAGACAACAGAATTCTTACCTTTCTACGCCTTGCCATTCGTACCTAACCCGAAGGGACATCCATCATATAAAGAATTGTTTACAGTAAGTTGTGTTGTGCTATGGCAGATTGCCTTGTATAGAAACAGTAAATCGAAAAAATATTTCTTATTTGTTTATTGTAAAATTTTCTTGTTTTACAAGTGTGTCAGATGGCCAGAAAGTTTGGCAACTCAAATATTGAGGAATTAGAAAGTTTTCATCATTTTTACCACCGCCAGTCCAGCTTCCTTATTTAAATTTATATTACACATCATTTTGAAATGTTTTGTTTCAAATACAATTTATTGCCTTGCTACTATCCATGATGGGTTGAAAAGTTGAATATTTTTGCAGAAGAATATCGCTGTATTAATATACCAGTGGTGTAAATAGATTAAATATGTACGGCAACACGTAATGTGTGTTTACATGTTCAGTTTAGTGCTCGATATGTACAGCAACATGTAATGTGTGCTTACATGATCAGTTTAGTGCTCGATATGTACGGCAACACGTAATGTGTGCTTACATGTTCAGTTTAGTGCTTGATATGTACGGCAACACGTAATGTGTGCTTACATGTTCAGTTTAGTGCTCGATATGTACGGCAACACGTAATGTGTGCTTACATGTTCAGTTTAGTGCTTGATATGTACGGCAACACGTAATGTGTGCTTACATGTTCAGTTTAGTGTTTAAATCAATGGTTGGAATGCCGGTGAACGTATTTGAAAAAATGTTATTTAAGATCCATATTTTATTCTGCTTACATTAGATATTTTTAGCTATCATTTATTTGTTCTGATCGTTAATTGATTTTGAAAATTGATTTTCACTTTTTTAGGATATGTGGATAAAAGATCTTGAAGTTAGACTTGAGAAATTTCTTATGCTGTCATTAAAATCAACTCCACAACCGAGATTGTTTGATTTATATGTATCCTTTGAGTAATGTTATCTTGCTACAGATTTACTATAAAATCTTAGCAACATAAACTACAGTATCTATCTTATTGGTTGTTGTTTTCAATTTTCAATTTTATCTTTCGGGAATTCAGGGTTTCACTAATTCTTGAAGTAGCAGGAAAATCAACATATGTAGGCTGGAGTCTGTGGGGTACTCCCCTTCATTTGATAATTCATACAAGATGAGGAAGCTTAAGTTACTAGGTTTTTTACTGGCTCCCGTCTCTGATTAACACCCTGGGAATTTGAGTGTGAAAGTTTCAGTTTTCGCTGGTTTATTTATTAGCAACTATGTGCAATAACATAGTCTTAACTTTTTTATCTGAATAAAAATATTTTCTTCCCAATGTTGATGAAGTTAGGGTACATACATACTGTAGTAAACTTGTCAGTTGTTAGCTGTAGAAAATGTACTAACATTGACAGTTTCCAGAGAGAGTTG
Source organism: Mactromeris polynyma (assembly GCA_032209605.1). Lineage (NCBI taxonomy): Eukaryota > Metazoa > Mollusca > Bivalvia > Venerida > Mactridae > Mactromeris > Mactromeris polynyma. The sequence goes on along the minus strand of JASFXZ010000070.1, from coordinate 871,255 downwards.
CTGTCTGTCAGGCTGAGATAAACTTGTACTGATTTGTACTTGACATGCTTTCAAGGCAACTCCTTTTTTCTGCTTGTTTCTTTTTCATGTAAAAAAATATCATTGGTTTTTATTATGGTATTCTTTTAATGAAAGGTATATTGGATGTTACTGGAATTTTCTGTCTATGTTATATCCTGATTCTGCTCATTTCATCCAAAATTTCCCCATTTCAAGAGCATTGTTGATGTTTATGAAACATTGAGACAAGATCAGGTATTGTTAGTAAGAATATAGCAGTACTCAGTCATGTTAAATAATGTTTATTTTGTCTTTTTTGGGAAGATGACACATACCCTTCACATTGGGACGTTTTGCATGTTGAAAATTGGGGATAAGGTTTAGAAATTACAGCAAAATTTTAGGAACAAAAGTCAATGATGTACCCATGTAGTAATTAAATTAATCAACAGTTGCTATTTATATAAACTGCCTGTGTGAGAAAAGCCTCTAACTTTGTCAAATATGTTGTCAGATTTATTGGGAATTTTTACATTCCAATAGGGAAAATTTATAGTTTTTGGCATTGGGAATATAGCTGAACAACGGCTATAAAAACCAGCTGGAAAAAAATCTAAGACATAATTTCTATCATTTATTGGTACATAGTCATGAAATGCTTTTCCTTAACACAAGAACAGAGAGGAACCAGTATCACTTCTACAGACGATAAAGGTGGGTGGATTTTCTTCAAATCATGTTATTACATTTTAATGCATTGAATACTTTTCATTCTGTGCTCAGTATAATTCAACGTACTACACATTTTGTTAACAAAATTGATTAAATATACTAACAAAGAAATGTATTTTAAGCTGTGTATTTATGTTGGTGCTTTTTGTCAACACTTCACTAAAATTGTCATCTGCAGCTGACTTTCTATATTTGAAACAATTAAATCACAGGAGATTGTCTCAAGTTCTCTCCCTTTATCCCTTCTATGGTATATGTATATATCTGTCCCTTTATCTCTTCTATAAGTTATATGTATTTATTTATCCCTTCTATAAGTTATGTATATATATATATCTCCCTTTATCCATTCTATTGTATATGTAATATATATGTATCTAGATACTATGGAAGGGATAAAGGGAGAGAACTCATGACAATCTCCAGTGACTTGGACCTTAGCATTAAGGCTTGTTGATACATTCAATATACAGCCATTAATGTTTGCCATTCACTCAGTTGTACCCACTAGACACAGATACAAAAAATGTATATTTTGCAAGGTACCTCATGAAACAATTTCCAGCCACTCAACGATCACGTTGAATTTGATGGCTGTTACTACCACAGGAGATTGTAATGAGGTCTCTCCCTCTCTCCATTCTAGGGTTCTCTCCCTTTATCCCTTCTATAGTATATGTATATATACTGCATGGATATATATAAATAGAAGGGATAAAGGGAGAGAACTTGCGACAATCTCCTGTGGACACTACACTTATCTTACTGTGTATGTATTTATTGTTTAGATCATTTTCAACAAGTACAAGCTTATCAGCAGCAGTTAGTGGAAGCTGAACGGAAAACAATGTCATACATTAAACGTCATAACAAAGTACAGGTAATTCAGTTACACTTTTGTTTGATATTGTTTATGTTTGTGTAATATAAATAATGAATTATGCTCTGTAGATAGGTTTGTAATGGTCTTGATTTGTGTGTTGTCGCACTGACAATTTCTGGTCATACAGAGAGTGTCTAGTTGTAGCAAATACAGTCGCACTGAGAGGCCACTCAGTAGACATGTGACATTGCACATTTAACCACATAAGCCTGGCAGCAGTCCAAGTATTACCCTGATATTGGTGAGCTGAAGCAGGGGCTCTACTGTTACAATTCTGTATTGACTTTATATGGGCGCTGGGGATTCAAACCCACAACTAATTTGATTATTAAGGCATCTGTATAGTTGGCTCAATCAGTATTACACATGACAGCCAGACTGAGGGTCATGGGTTTGATTGAAATTTTAAGGCATCTGTATAGTTGGCTCAATCAGTATTACACATGACAGCCAGACTGAGGGTCATGGGTTTGTACACTGGTTGTGTCTAATGATCTCTATTAATGGCAATTAGAATGCCCCTAGCACGTTCAATTTTCTATTGGCTAGATAGCATTTCAAATATGTCACCTTAAACATGCCAAATTCATTGCCAAATTTACTTTATCAGTGTCCGTCATCTCGTAAATAAGTAGTCCCTGGAATGAGTTTGTGGAGTAATCTCCCTTGTCAAAAGGGAAGGTACTCAGATATGGGAACGGACAATACAATAGAAGATAACTTGTCCAACGTTATTTGCTCTTTATTTGGTACTTTTTTTCTTAACATTTGATTGAAATTTATATGTAGGTTATTTTGTATAATTATATTTAGGTAAAGTTAAATATACAATGTACATGTATATGTTGATAATTATGTGTATAAGTTGGTAATTATGTATATATGTTGATAAGTATGTTTATATGTTATGTTATGTTTCATCAGGCTGATTATCACAATCTGATTGGTATAACTGCTGACCTAGTGGATTCTTTGGAACAAACAGTTCAAGGAAAAACTGTGAGTATACTCTACTTTAATTGGGTTTTTCTCTCCTTTTTCAGATGGCTATATGGTAGTTTCATACTTCCCAATAATTTTTAAAGCTGTAAGCTTCTTGAACAATTTATTTTGATTTTCCCCATTTTTTTTGCACTATCGGGACATATTGTCTATAAGACATATGAGAATTTCAGATAAAGACAGGCTGTTCATCATTTCCATTGATTAAGAATGTTTTGGTGACAAGTAGTTTATCTCCACCATAATGGATGCGTTGTAAGTTCACAATGGGAGATGAAGTTTGAAGTGAATTTATGTGTTAATGATTCCAGATAAGTCCGGAGTATCTACAGCATCTATGTGGGCGACTGTTCAATGCACATTTGGGACAGTCAGTGGATCTCACTAGACCTGGTACTGCTGGGGATGCTTTAAGACAATCTATTGCTCCAAGGTATTGTATAATTTACATATTCCTATCAATTCTGTTCAAATTTTCGAGATAGGATTGAGACTATAACATATTCGAAGAAAGTGATATTAAAGGTGCCCAGACGATTTTGCTTGAATAATCATGTTGTTCATAGTATGTAAATAACATAAGTTTGAACTAAGACTTTAAACAATTACATTTTGTGACCTGGAATAAACAGGGGCTCCACTAGGAGCTGAATATCAAAGGTCATTTTGATAAATTGTTTATGGGTTTTACCATTTTATAGCCAAATTACCAATAATTTAGAGAAAAATTTACCCTTCAGGCAGAATCCTGAGGGTCAAAATGAGGCTTTTCGAAAATTCTAGAGGTTAAAGGGTGAAATGAAGCCCCTAATAAACCAACAAAATATCAATACAGCTATTTTCAGTGGGGTCCCTAGTCTGAATACGTACAATATGAACCGTCATGGATATAGTTTATATACTTATATCAAATATACTTTACCAATGACAAAAAATTTAGCCTGTGCTAGTTAAGTAATAATTAGCTTGAGGTCCTAGGATAGGAATTTTAAACTTGATCTCGATCTCTCAGTTAGTGAATTTTTCTGTTAATGTAACATTTTTTAGTAAAAGATGCAAAAAAAGCAGCAAAATAAAGGTGAAGTGACAGGGACGCTTTAATGTCATAAGATTTGGCTCTAGCAGTAGTATATGTAGCAGCTAATCAAATTTGGCATTGAAGATTTAAACCTGACCCATGAGATTTGCATGCACAATCAATGTTCAAGCTACCTAGTGAAAACTTTAAATCCTGTAATAACATTGAATTTTTGGAAAATGCCTTAAAACATTTTTTTTCTGATAAGTCTATAAAAACCTGTTATTCACTCTCCGAACCGTTAGTTTTTTTCACTCTGTTTGCTGTGTCTTCTGGGAGCAGTGAATGTATCAGTTATCTTTTACTGTTCACTTGTTAGAACTACAGCCTTATGATGCATATATTATCTTGAGTATTTGTGGAAACAATCTCTGATTGCCCAGGCAGGATCCAGTTGTCCTTGTGACGGCAGGCCACATCGATCCAACCAATTAGATGGTCACAATTAGCCTTAAAAACCCATTATTTGCTAAATAGCAACCTTTATAAAATCCTTTATTTTCATTGAGGCCTGTTAGGATGCCTGATTATTCTTCATTTTTATTTTACACTCTCTGAGTGGCGCATATTGTTCACCTAATACAATAATTTGCAAAATTGGAATAAAAATGTTCTACTACTTGTTCTTACCAGTTGTCATGGTTGAGGGCCTTCTTTCTTGATATGTTTGTGAAATAAAGTTGAAATAAGATGTTGTACTAGAGTTTAATACATTGCATCACCTTTTTAGCTGTTCATTTAAATGGTACATGTATATTGTGGCTATTTTTTATGTTTGCTATTTTGGGGCATATTTCAGACAAACCAGTAGGATAGAACAAGTAGAGGAGCTTCAGGCAATTCTAGATTATGACAAAGTCAAGAATGATTTACAAATGACGGAAGAGAGACGGAAATGTTTACTTTTACAAGCACTCCGATGGGTAAATTGAGTTTTAAATTTGGTCCATATGTTGATCTATTAATCCATATATTTTTTAAAGGAGACGTAGCTGTGGAGGGTTAAAGTGCCTGACTCCTGATCCGAAGGTTGTGAGTTTGAATTCGGCCTTGGCATGGTTGCACCACAAACATCACAATCCCTAAAATTTGGCATGATGACTGGTTAGTAACCAAGGAAGCTGTCAATGATAGGGATTGATATAAGTAGTAAACTTATTTCACTATCAGTGTTAAAGAAATAAGTTACAACAATATATTAACCTACAATATGAAGTTAAAAAAACTTGGCAAAATGAGACCTTTCAGTCTGTGATGCCCTAATTGTCCAAACTAATTAACATTTGTAATTTTATCAATAGAGAAACATTGATTGACATTTATTTGTTAATCATGTATTGATACTCTGCCCTTTATATGTTGCAAGAAACATATTTACAGTTGAAATTTCAGCTTTATTTTGAATCAAAAGTGGGTATCCTTGGATTTGGTGGGCACTGGATTTTTCATTGGGCCAAAATTAATGATGTTTTTGTTTGTTTGTTGTTTCCCGGACAACACACCAAAATGAAGCACTCCAAAAATGTTATTGGCTCTCAGCAGGGATTATGTTTCTGTCTTAATAAATAAGTAGACTCAAAACACTCCAGCCCAGATGTACATTGGGGGTGGCAGAAGTTGGCTATGGAGTGACCTTTTTCTATCCCTAAAATTATATTTTTTCCACCATTTTATACCTAAATCTGTGGGCTTCCCTCTCCCTTACCAAACCCCTCCACTTGGCACTGTGTGCCTCAAGCATGTGACCTTTGGTCTCATATAGCCCCCCCCCCAGTCTGGAATAGCTGGATGCGGCCTGACACTTGCTAACAAGATTTAAAAAAATAAATTGCTTACCTACCTACTCAACTTTACACGGTAATTTCTGGATTGGGAGACAGCAACCACAGACTTTGTTTTATGTTGCATTGTTTATAAGATTTTGTTAATTGTAGTACATGTATTTCAGAGGTTAACTCAGGCAAATCCATTAACGCGAGATTCCAACATGGTTGCATTTATACAGCATGATCTTCTTGGGTGTGCAACTCCTGGACAACACCGGGTAGGCTGTTTAATATGTGTTTTATTATTGAATTATTTACCTTCTTCATAATTCATATCTTTATACTTTTGATCCGAATACTTGGTACCATCCAAAATAAACATCAGGTCACGATGTATGTTCTTATGAACGTCGAATTGAAATGGAGTATTCAAAACTATGTATTATTCAAAATAAAAATCTAGACCCGATACATTCCAATTAACTTTTTAGTAATTTATCCATCTAAGTTATGTTAGAATGATGCGTTTTGAGAACTTGTTGGTCAGTTAACACCACTTATTTATCTCCAGGATACAGTGCTATCATTACTCACCTCAAACGATGCTGTGGTAAAACAGTGTGCTGCCAGATTATTCAACGCATTTGCTTCCCTAAGTTCTGGACGGACATATCTCGCAACTAACCAGGATTTATTCAAAGGACTTATGGAAAATCTCAGAAGTGAAGATAAAGACTCAATTACAAGAGAGATGGTGCTTGGTGCTCTACAGAAGCTCAGTTTAAGGTATAATGATGGAGCAGTTCATATTTTAGTGTTCATTTTATTTGTCCCCATTCTTACAGAGGGGGCATATATATTTACCCTTGTCTGTCTGTCTGTCCATCCTTCTGTCCGTCACAAAGTCTTGATGAAAACTATCATCTTGGTATTCTTAAGTTGATTTGAAGTTTTATCTGTGCTTGCATTATTCTCAAAGATGGAAACAAGAATGCTGTAGTATTGTTGGATGTTTGTTCATGTTGCCAAATTTTGTGAGAAATTATTGCAAATTTACGACAGTTTTTGACAAATATTGAGAGACTTGTTTATGGTGTCTGTTTATAATCATCTTAAATAAATACGCCATAAAGTTGTTGTTGTCATGTTGTACATATTTATTGACTGTCTATCATACTGCAAAACAATGCTCATTACTTTTCAGCTACGAAATTAAGTTGCTTTTATCATGTAATAACAAAAATTCCAAGACACTTCAGAATTGCAAAATAAGGAATTTTTTGGTTTTTACTTTTTAGTCTGGTTTCGATGCTCTGATCATTGTCTATGCTAAGTTGTAAATATTTGACTTGACTGGTTCACTGTTATTCTGATAATAAAATGTGTTGATGTTTTTGCAGACGGCAGTTGCAGACGTCAATGATTGAGAATGGTTTAATTGAATGGTTGGTGAAAGTGTTAGAGGATAATGATTCCTTATCAGATTATACGCTAGAATATTCTGTAGCGCTGCTGATGAACCTTTGTCTTAGAACATCAGGTAAATAAAAAATATATTCAGACTTCATTTATTCGACAGCATTCTATCCGAATACTTGGTTCATCCAAAATAAATAGCAGGTCCTGATGTATGTTGTTGGGCATGTTGAATTGAAATGGACTATTCAAATCCATGTATTATTTGAAAAAAAACTTTTTTTGGACCTGATGAATTCAAATGAACAAAGTCTGAATGTAGTAATTTTCCAACAGAAATATTTTTTTACTATGTATGAAAGATTTTCTATAATTTTGTTTACATTTTATGCATCTGTATTCAGTCCCTGTAGTGTTATCAGTTTAGCCCATGGCATTCATAATAATCTGACCTAATTATCTTAAAAGGAAAAACACAGACTTCCCAGCTTTTTTTAATTTACAGTTCAGTCCCTTGGCAATTTAACCTTCAGAGATATAAAACATCAAAAGTTAAAATGCCAGTTTACCGTAAAGTATTTGATATGACTGTATGATCTGATATCCTCTTGGGAATTTGTTTCTCTGACAGAATTTCACTTTCCCAAAATTGCCAACCTAGATGAATGTCAGACACAGCATTTCAAGTAAAATATGCATCAACTTTTTTGTCAAATTTCGGAAAAATATGTGCTAAGTATCTGCTATTAATCATTGGGTCAGTGACTGACCATTCGTGGAACTGTGTTGGTTCAGTATAATGACTGTGTCAATACATTCACCTGTTGTTGTTATGTTGAATATGTCATAACCATGAACAACGTCAGTTGAACCAATATTTCATCTTAAATAAATGTTAGTGTAATGAGAGTTGACTCAATCATACTTTGTGTATTTAACAAGAATGAATATTTGTCTTGCCTTAGTTTCCTGAATACACCATTTTGAGGCTTTCCAGGCTTAGTTTTAACTCCCATGGGAAAGCGGGAAGATCCTTATCTCAAGCACTGCCAGAGATTCTGTCAAAATGCATACCTTTGAGATTAAATAATTTTGCAGTATTTGCTAGGATGTTTATTAAAATGTACTCGATCTTATGTATTGATGATTCTGTTGTAAATGTACAGTATATCTTTATCCAAGCTGTGTATATTAAAATCCTTTAGGTGCTGTAATGTTTCCAAGATTTCTCCAATGTGACTGAAATGTCACGTAAAAATCTACCAAATTGGATAAAACGTTTGGGAAATGTAAATTAAATATAAAAGTCGTTTGATCTGGTAATGACTGGCTGTGTTTGACAGGCCCTTTTTCTCTATGTTAGATTACTTATAATTATTCAATGATTACAGGAAAGAAAAGGTGTGCACCAAATGCTAATCAAACGTTGAAAGTTTTAAGCGATCTCCTCGGCCATGACAACCAAGAGGTATGTTTTCTACTAGGACTGAAACGATTAACCAAATTTTGATTATTTGGGTTCTTTTATTGCACAGTTCGAATCAGTTCTCTGCCAGGAAGTATGGCAGGACCTTTTGATAGGGGAAATTTGCTTTGTAAATCACCAAATTGCGGTATTTATAAGGCTCAAATTTTAAATAATTTCAAATAATTTTATCAACTGGGAATTTTCTTTCTAAGTAGGGGAAAAATATACACATATCAGCCCCATATCTGCCATATAAAAGGGCTGGTACTGTCATATTAATGTTTGGTTGAGTATGTCAGATGACATTGTTAATCATGAAGCAATATTCTAGTGAGAGAAATATTTACTATCGCAGGACATGAAGTTCTATTTCTAGTCACTGCTTTACTTTATATTATAGTATAACACATTGTTTTAATTCCCTTTTATTATTGTTAAGCATTGAATATATTGAACTTTTTACAAGACATACAGTACACCCCTTGTTTCTTGAATTGATATCTTTCCATTTGTCATACAGTAAAACCTCACTTAAAGACCAATTTTATAACAGGTTAACCTCAAAATTGAGAACACAATATTCAGGTTCATTTCCACTGTTTTGCTCTTTATTCAACCTTAATGTTAAGAGCAAGGGTGGTCTTATTATTGAGGTTTTACTGTATATATTTTTCTTGTATTCAAACTACCATTGAAGACAGGTTTGCTTATATTTCAGATCCGTCCATATGTGAATGGTGCCTTGTACAGCATCCTGGCTATATCAACAATCAGAGAGGAAGCGAAAGCTATAGTAGGTGCTTTTATATGATTGCCAATTAATTGTATTTGTTGCTTTAACATCCAGAACTTAAACCACTGTGGCCGATTCAAAATCAAGTATATTTCTTTCTTGTGCTTAATTTTCATTTATCTTTAAGCTTGTGAAAAAAATAATTATTTTCGCAGTCCATTTTTTGTAGTGTATAGGTTATAGATTTGATGTATATTGTATTTATGAAGATTTTGTTGCGAAATAAAAATATGATTATTTATTTTTTCAAACCTGAAAAATGAAAATACTACCATATACATTGTACATAGATTTTGAGATTTTTTTAGATTTTATTAAGAAATTAATAGGCCCGCTTGGGAATATGACAACACACAATACAATAATACTACTACTACTACTACTACTACTACTAATAATATCTATATTTATAGAAGGTAACATGTAAAGATGTATACAAAAACAGTTGTACAATTAAAGCATGGCCTTCTAACAGAAAACAACATAAATTGAAACAAAATAATTCACATTACCTAAACAAAAAAAACAATGCTTCATTCAATCACTGAAACTAGTGGAGCATATTGACAACAGAAAACATGTGAAACATTATGCTTTAGACATTGTGTTGATGTATTTGCCCCAATATTTATTTTTTAGGGGATGGAGGAAATTCTCCGATGTTTTATCAAAGACGATCAGCCAGATATGAACCGACAGATAGAGTTTATAATTAAACAGCTTAATTCAAGTAAGTCTATTGTGATACACGTCATACAGTAAGGTAGAGTAATTTGATCCATTATTTTAGTGTCTGATTTCTTGGTTAAATGGATTTCGTGATTTTATTGCTGGTTAAAAATCTGTTGGGTTGTTTTACACATTACTTCCTAACTTAATTCTCTTCATGCTACCTTGCACACAAGACCTTCACCAGAGTCCACCAATGCCACCTGTCCCTCGCTCATGTCACATTTTGACCCACATGATTATGGCTGAAAGGTCATTTTTTTCTAAATTTTGGATAATTTGGCTATAAAATGGTAAAATCGGGTCAGATTGACCCTTGAGATTCAGCACCTAGTGGAACCCCTGAATGTCTGTACTTGGCCCCAGCTGCAATTTTCTTCCCTTATGTCCTTCTCTACTGATCTCCCTTTTATGCATTATTTCTACAGAATTATAAAACACATTGTCCGTCGGTCTGTCCGTCCACATTTAGCTTGTCCGCACATTATCTCCAATACTGCTGGTTGGATTTCAGCCACACTTCACAGGATTGATACTCCTCATTTTGTTCCGCTTGCGTAATTATTCACTGACTTATGGCCCTTTGATGTTTTTATACATATGGAGTTTGTATGGATTGATAAGCATCAAGTGTAGTTGTGCATCCTCCTCGTTGTTTACTTCCGTTCAGATAATTTTTCACTGAGTTATAGGCCATTGATGTTTTAATACGTCTACAGTGAGTGGTGAACTGATCAAAGACTATCTTTCTCGTTTGCTTGATATTTTATTCTAACATCCTGTATCAGTATTATAATTACTGATAAACTGCCATCTGGGAGACGTATGTTTTTATTAAAAAACAAGCATCTAGTTTCTGTTGTGTATAACACTCAATTGACTTATCAGCATTTCTGGGTTATCAACCAGTACCAAACTGTCTTTCCACAAGCAACTAGCAATTTATCTACATGAATCATTGGACCAGAACATTTTGTAGGAGAACTTGCATCACAGTGAAGAACTTATAGTAATGAAGTGGTGTTAGTGCTCTTGATGTCACTGGTTTTGCTGCATTGTCTACTCTTGCTATCCAAAGAATAGTGAAGTGGCATAATTTATTTCCCTTTTCCGTCCATCTGTTCATGCAAAAAGATTGGTTTCCCATCAATTAGTCATGAAAGGATGGATTCAATTCATATTGGGCACATAAGCATAGGTTAATAAAATACACATCAAGTTTGGCTTAGGTTACAATCCAACAATCTTTCAATGAGTTATGGCCCTTTTTTAATTAAAATCCCATTGTGGGGCATCCGTGTCATGTGGACGCATCTAGTTTCAATTCTTTGTCAATGGAGATATTTTGGTGTGAGGGAAGGGTTACCTTTGGAGATGTAAAAAGTTTGAAGCCCATTGTTCCTACTTCCAATCATTGTTGTATTTACGTTATTTCTAGCTGAAGTCGTGGATGAATATGAGTCTGACGATGAGGAGGAAGATGAAGATGAGGTTAGTTGTGATGGATTTAATTAATTTTTAATTAAAATCAATATTTTTATAAATCATTGAGGATTGCATCAAAATTAAAGTTATCTCAAATCTAATATTAAGTTTGGGTGGATTGAACTCGGCATTGGCATTAAGGTTGAATGGTCTCTTCGAGGGTTTCATGTTGGAGGAAGACCCGAGTTCCCTACTGTACATTATTTCTATTAATTTTGGGCTGCTTGATTTAATTATTTCCCTATTATACAACTCAATGTTTTCTTTACAAGAAAGAAGTCTACTTTGGTAACACTCAGACCCACTGTGGTTAGGGCCCATTGATTCATTGGCAAGCTTAACCATGGTATTATGAAGGTCTGAGATGTATATTATATTAGATATATTTTATTGTGTTTGTCACAACTTTAGTTTAGTGTATATGAACAAATTATTATGATATTTTGCATGTAGAACAATATTAAATGTTTAGCAGGCTAATGGATATTTATGTAAACTCGATTTTCAAAATTTACGAGATAAGATGAAAAGATTTACAATAATGCAAATCATATAGATGTAGAAATAATTATGTATTCTCTTTACTTTGTAAAAGCTTTCTGAGGTTAAATGAAAGCTTGATCGATACACATTGACCTAATATTGGCATTGAACACAGAATATGTGTATAGAATGAGAAAGCAAATAGTTCCACAGTTTTACTTTGACTGTCATATTTACATTTCTAGTATTATGATTATGTGATATTTATGATGATGGTTTTGTCAGATTTACTACTATGTATTTGTATACTTTAATGGCAATATAATTGGTACATTTAAGGTGCTTTGGTGAATTAGAACATGTTTTAGACTGTATTTAGAGATAATGCTATAGTTCATATTGATCACTGTGGTATGATTACTAATGGGTTATAATTATATGTTTGTGAGGCTCCAATTTTTCTGTGATAATCACATCTATTTGGTATTCTGTGCCCAGGATTATATCGGATACTTACACTCAAGTACTTGACTCACAACATTTACAATTTGCTATTAGTGTGATACAAATGTAGTGGAAATTTGAGTGTGGAAATTGTCTGATAATGTCAAATGAGTGCTAAATATTCTTTTTGGTCCATTTTATTTGAGATTTTAGAGTGATAATGAGATATGAAGGTAATTATTGGACTCGAGTGACACGCTCCACACTCAGACTTAATAATTATTCACTCAATAAAATAGGAAATGGATCAAAACAATCAGGGTAGACTTATTAGTATTATTGGTAGGGCCCCATTGGAAATTAGCTTTCGGGCTTTTATGGGCTCTCCTAGACAATATATATAAACACATAAAAATCATTTTTCTTCTTTTTAATAAGTACTCAAATCTTTGTAAGATTTTAAAAGCTTTTATGGGCTCTCCTAGACATATATATATATATAAATAAAAATCATTTTTCTTCTTTTTAATAAGTACTCAAATCTTTGTAAGATTTTAAAGTTTCTGTATTTAGTCATGCCTGAAAATGATGTGATATTATATTGACTGTGATATATGGATATTTATTATTTATGTAATTGTGTAAATATTTTAAGCATGTTTTTGTGTCATATGTACACTATATGTCTGAAAATAAAATCTAATCTAAAGGTAGACAACTCTGAAACGTTGTTGTATTACAGGAGGACCAAGATGCTATGGAAGTAGATTTAGATAAAGATGAAGTTGTACGTGCGGAAGATGATGAACAGATTGGTGAAAAACTTCTGTCCGAATATCTGAGTGGTGCGGGGAAACCTAAACGAAGAGTAAGTCATCATCACACTGCTTGTTGGGATGTGATTGAGGTCGTATCAGAGGGGCTGAAAATATTTTGGGTTTTTGGGCTGCCCGAGGCATACCCTGGTGAGGTTTATAGGGGGAAATCCCTGAAGTTAAAAGACTTTCAGTAGGCAATCCTTAGAAGAAGGTTGAAACAGTATTGACTGACATTAAACGGGTTAATATGTTGGGGAACAGGGAGCAAAGCCCCTGAAAATACACATTAAGCATTTAGAAGGCACTCAGAAGCCCCTATTATCGTTTTCAGGTTTCAACAGTATTTACACTGAATATAGTAATAGATGGTCTAATGTCAGTTAATATTTGACTTAGTAGAGGCGTATGTGTAGATGGTCTAATGTCAGTTAATATTTTACTTAGTAGAGGCATATGTGTAGATGGTCTAATGTCAGTTAATATTTCACTTAGTAGAGGCGTATGTGTAGATGGTCTAATGTCAGTTAATATTTTGCCTACTATAGGCTTATGTGTAGATGGTCTAATGTCAGTTAATATTTTGCCTACTATAGGCTTATGTGTAGATGGTCTAATGTCAGTTAATATTTTACTTAGTAGAGGCATATGTGTAGATGGTCTAATGTCAGTTAATATTTCACTTAGTAGAGGCGTATGTGTAGATGGTCTAATGTCAGTTAATATTTTACTTAGTAGAGGCATATGTGTAGATGGTCTAATGTCAGTTAATATTTCACTTAGTAGAGGCGTATGTGTAGATGGTCTAATGTCAGTTAATATTTCACTTAGTAGAGGCTTATGTGTAGATGGTCTAATGTCAGTTAATATTTTGCCTACTATAGGCTTATGTGTAGATGTTCTAATGTCAGTTAATATTTTGCCTACTATAGGCTTATGTGTTAATGGTCTAATGTCAGTTAATATTTTGCCTACTATAGGCTTATGTGTAGATGGTCTAATGTCAGTTAATATTTTGCCTACTATAGGCTTATGTGTAGATGGTCTAATGTCAGTTAATATTTTGCCTACTATAGGCTTATGTGTAGATGGTCTAATGTCAGTTAATATTTTGCCTTCTTTAGGCTTATGTGTAGATGGTCTAAATTCAGTTAATATTTTGCCTACTATAGGCTTATATTAAGACATAATTGAATCAGTTGAATGCGCGTACCCTACCCCCTCCAAACTTTCTAAGGATTTAAGTGTTTAATATGGTTGGCCTCTTGGGTGACCCCAAACCGTGGAAATCTGCGAATCTGCAGAAACAATCACATCCCTGGTGTTAACAGACGTGAAGTTATACATACTAAAGTATCTTGGTCAGATACAGATTATTGATGTACTTAAACATTTGATATTTTTAAATGTTGACACAAGTCTTATTTTGTGTAATTCAAGTATACCAATATATAGAACACGATCAAGTAAGGGTACAAAATGACGTCACGCCCGGATGTAAATAATTCTTAAGACGTCTTCTGTTTTTCATATGGAAAGTAAAGTTATGCTTTACTGAATAATAAATATTTCCTCATCCATTTAGTTCTATAAATCATGATTAAGCCTACAAAACATCTGCTGACAAAGCGCTTAGTTTGTAACGTCAAATCTTTGATTTGGTGGTACTCGACGTCATAACCAACATCACTAATACAGGTTTTGTCTGATATCTATATATTTGGAAAGCATTTTGATCATTCAAAGGAAATTATTCTGCATATTTAAATTTGCTATTTCTTTTTCTGAAACATAAACTTGAACACATGCCAATTGTTTACTTAAGTAAACTGTCTTTATTCATTATTTTATGGTTATCTCATTGTAAACAGAAATAAGTAGAAATTTTACTAATGTAGGACTTTAATAATGTAAGGTAACTCATAAATATTAACATTGCCTTACATACAAGGGTTGATACAAAAGTTCATACTTATAACTAGGCATACAAGGGTTGATACAAAAGTTCATACATTCAGTACTTACAGTCGGACCTCATTTATTCGACAACCTTCTGTCTTAATACTTGGTACCATCCGAAATAGTTGTCGGGTCCTGATGTATCTTCTTGACGTATAAATGGTCAATCATTCAAGAACTGTACTTGAGAAATGGCTCCAGATATTCCATCTGGGAGGAACATCAATTAGGAAAAATAAGCCCTCAAAGTTACCTATGTAAGGTCTACTTTGACGGAGAAAGTAAAGGGGCATGTATGTATTGACCAAAGACTTAGTATGTGGGATGTTGTCGAAGATGTTGGACCTCGTATGGAACTGTTGAAAGATTCTTGACATTTGCGGAGTCAGCACTGGGAATGTGTCAGAATCAACAGGATTATATAGGAAAATGAGATCAGAGGAATATTTAGAGCATTTATTTTTCTGTTTTGTTTCTTAAGTTCTTAATCAGATATAAACAGAAAATAAGAATTTCTGGATCAACCCTCTTATATAATGAAATATGATTGTGTTGCATTGTGTGCATTCTTGTAGAATTAAGTGTAAAGTTTGCTGCATATGTTGGACGTTTGATGAAATATACATTTTTTATTTGGCAGCCTGAATCCATAATGTCCAGACAGACTCCATTGCAACGCCCAGTAACACCGAGTTCAAGAAAGGCTGCTGAGATGATGTCACGTCCTTCGAGTCAATCTGGTAGCCGGCCAAACACTGGCTTTAAAGACCCTACCATGAGACCCCCAACACGTAGTGGTAGTCGTCCTGGTACGCAGGAAAACGAGATGAGGAGTTCAAGCCGTAAGTGATTTATAAGTGTAGTGGGCTTGACCTATTTTTAGTCTCAAAAAACTTCAAGTCTAACAATAGATGTGCACTCCAAAACGATTTTGTATACTTATCGGTTATTATTATTCGCATAAATGCATTGTTATCGACATGGTACCTGTAATTATTAGCTTATACGTACCTATGTACATGCTGTATTGTCATGCAGGTATTATGCTTATTAAACAGGGGTTCCATTGGACCCTGGAGTTGACCCTTTGACCCCTGAAATTTCCTAAAGGCCACATTTTGACCCCAACGGTTCTGGCTGAAGGATTAATTTTTCTCGAAATTATAGGTAATTTGGATATGAATGGTAAAATCCTGCAAAAAATTATCAGAATGGCTCTTGAGATTTAGCACCTAGTGGAAGACCTGCTCTAGAATCCACTTCTAGTCATTGTTGGTGTCTTGTTAGGAGGCGTGGCCATGTTGTCAGTTGCAGGATTTGAACTTCAACCTCCGGCTTGAGCTGCCAAAACCTTGAACAATACCATACCACTAATTCTTATTACCAATTTACAGAACTAACAAGTCATTCACTGTGTCTCACAATGCCAGCTTCTTAGTCAATCATGAGCTGTAATATGCTTTTACATTGATAGGTGTACATTCATCACTGATGTAGGACTGATTATGTCGTCTCTCAGAAATTCATAGGAAAGAGCATTTCAAACATTTATTGTGAAATTGAGCAAGCCATCAGAGTTGTCAATTAAACCTCAAATTCAGATTGATACATCATGATAAAACATGACCGTAGGGCATTTATTGAGAAGTTAATGTTATAATTGTATGAAAATTTCCATTACGTGGAGGACACTTGGCTGTATAATTGGATTGATACAATGTTCCAGACTGATTGTGCAGTTTTATGTGTTCATATTATGCTTAAAATTGAATATCATTCCATTAACTGATCTGGAAAACAAAAAGGAAGACAAGATGCTAGGCACAGATTGTTGCCAGATTTCTGATATATTGAAATGTTGTTCAAATATTGCATAATTGATGACTGGTCTCCTATTTTTTGGCATCATTTCTCTCTGTAATACCACTTTTGTATTGCTATTTTATTGTATTGCATATCTTCATTTAGACTGAGTTGTGTTGTTTTAACTTGAGAATAAATCGTTACTGCCCGGTTATTACTGTTCTATGGCGTAAATTTTGTATGATGTTGTTTAACTAGGCCTGTTTTATGAGATTGCTAAATGTCTGTGGATGGATGGCATTTCCCTTTCCTTGATAACTTGACTTTGGATTGATGTATTGAACTGGAACTTAGCTTATAGGAAACATATAGATATACCATGGCTAGGCATTATATCAGGCTTCTCTGGGGTCAAGATTACTGTATTTAAATGAAAAAAAAGCAGTTTCTGCACATTAAATTGAGTTTTGTTTGGTATATTTAAATAAAACTCGGCTGATAGGTAGCTTATTGAAATACCAATGTTAGGATTGATTGGAGGCCAGGAGGGTCAATGTCACTGTTGTGTAAAAACAGAAACAAACAGTTTTAGCTTAATATCTTGAGTTGGGATTAATATATGGACATGAATTTTAAATATACTGCAGCATATTACATATGTTGCCTTCATCTTGGTAGTAACCAATGTCTCAGAAACTTATTTCATGTCGAATTTACCAAATATTGACTAATTGATTTTAAAAAGAATTGAGAAATTTAAGTTTTTACAAAGTCACTATTCTTCGTATTCTAGGACCATCGAGTCAAAAGAAGGGAAGAATGTCGTCTTCTGGTCAGAAGTTGAAGCCAGGAGTTCCCGACTATCAAGCTGCATTTGGTTCCCGTCCTAAAATACCACGTACGCCTGATCCAAACGGCGTGAAACGTCCGTCCAGCCGGGGCTCAATCAGCCAGATGCCACCTGCTCCACAATTCTCAGAATCGGGACCTCGGCCGAGTTCAGCAGGCAAATCAGGTTAGTCCCTTGTTTAGAGCAGTATGTTTGACCTTTTTTTACTTCAACCCTTCTAGTTTTTATAGCAGTGCTTTCCATTGCTTGTTTCACATTACAATATCTTGTTTTATGATATATACTTCATTAGACGTACCTACTATATTTATTTTCCTCTATAAACTGTGTTAATTTGAATGAAGTGAATTTTATGCTAGTGATATACATTCCATGTCTTTCCTGCATTCTTGCGTCGGTATTTTATTGGATTAAGTTGTCTGCCCATGAATCAACAAAGATGTCTAATTTTGATCTTTCTGGCTGTTTCTGCACCTCAGAAGGATTTTAAAATGAATTGTCACTTTTGGTCACAATGATGAGACGATGTGTTAATCTCAGCTGTCATCCTTGTTGTTGGTGATGATATATTTTAAGAAAATATGTTTGTTAAAACACCGTCTGGTTATGACGTGATCTTGCCTTTGTATTCCTACTTAAAAAATCAGATAAGCTATTGTATTGAATAATCACTCTTGTTGAATAAAAAACTATCTAGGCTTAGTATTGATAGCAAAATCAGTTGGGCACTTTATTTTACACCAGACTAGGTTAACCTTGACCATTAACCTTGACCTCATTTCGATCCAAGATGTAGTAATATCTGTTGTTACCTTAACTTCATGTTTCATTCCTTTGTAATTAGAAAAACGCATTTTTGATATAGTCTAGAACTTTCATACTCGGTACCCAGGCTATTAACAACATATATGATACCCTGGGCAAACTGACTGTAAAATTCTCGTAATAATTAATGAGGTGAAATCCAGCTGCTTGATTGGCCGCATGACACACCTCATGCCATACGGAAATTGATGGGAGTTTTGAATGAAACTCGGTTCTGAGCGATCCAATGAGATTGCGGCTTTCAAATCGTGTTAGACTGCCATTTTGTTGAATTTGCTGATAGCTCTTCACAAAGGAGATTCCGTCTTTGTTGTTATCGTCCATTTCATTGATAAAAAAATACTAATGAATATTTGAATAAGTTTTGCTAGCCAATTTGCCTAGAGTATCATATATGGTATGTTATGAATAGCCTGGAAACAGAGGAGGAGAACTCCACACTTATCCCCATTCTTTCTTACGTTGTTTGATCATCTCCTGCTTCTTGCTGGCTGCCGTATCTCTCAAATTTACTAAATTACTATTGTTTACTGGTGAGTCACAAAAACATCTAAAAAAACAATAGTATTGGCCCTTCCTGATATGAAATTTCAAATATGTTTTTATTTGTTAAATTTGGACCCTTTGTACATGTATTTACATTAAGTAACATGTCATTTGATTTAAATGGGTGAAAGCGTTTCAGAGTGAATTTAGTGCATTATTTATAGAATTCAAGAAGTCATTCTTCTGTGATGTATTGTTGTATTTTAACAAACAGTCTAGATTTATTTGGAAAAGATTATTAAACTGTTGCTAAGGGCAACTAGAGTACCAATATTAAGATTGGCTATGTTGGCGTCCATGTTTTCCATGTAAAACTAAACATTGAGACCTTGTATGCTCACACTGCATGTATTTTGTCCTTAGGACCCTAACATTATAGAAACAGGGTAAGTATGTAAATGGCTGCATATTTTTTCGTTTTTTAACAATATTTAATGCATGTTGTCAGCTAGCAGTGTTGCAAATGGATTTTCTGTAGTTTGCTCAGTGTGATCTGATTTCTATCTATATTTTTGGTCAGTTTTATTTATTATTATTTCTTATTTCTGTTGACACCGTTAGAGCCTTATCTGTGATACACTAGTCTACATACAATGATATTTTGATATGACATCAATCTGTATAATTGATATACGTTAATTTATCTAAGGTTTAATTTTTAGAATATATATTCCAAATTAAATATGCTCAATTGTGATGAATCATTCTTGTGTCTGCTCCCTGGAAGACCAGCACTGGTGTATTATGAGATAGTGTGGTCCTGAGCTTGCAGGGCTCATACCCCCAACCTCAGGGTTTTGTGGACATTGACTGTAGAGGATATCTTTGACAGTAAAGTGCAATATGGAAGCATTGTCATTTAAAATAGAACTGCACATTTTAATAGTTAAATTTTTGGATTTTAGTGATTATGACATGAATTTACAAGTTTTTATCTTATATAAATGGATTTGACTTGAAGTTTGGTCTCATATGTCAAACCCTATGTTAGGATTACATCTTCGTGAATTTTTGCTGTAACATTGAAAGATACAGTATAGTCTCGTTATGACGACCGTGTTTCTTCCTTGGATTTATGTTGTTATACATGTATTGAATATTTACTTATATCAAATTACATCAGCAACAGAATTTCATGACTAGAATATTACTTCGTAGTTGGTGTGATTGTAATAAGAGTTGACTTAGTCAATTAAATCATAAGATAAATTGAAGCACCAACATTGAATAATGTATTTTTACACACGTGTTAAAACTTTTGTAATAAAATCTTTAATTTTCTACCAAACTTGGTTATTTTCCTCTACATTTACACGAAACTAGTTTTATATACATAGCAAGGGTTTGCCACGAAATAGTGCAACTGTATGTTTACAAAACTGGACTACAATAACTACTTACTAATTATTACCTCACTCTCGATGATAGATATAAAAGAAGTTCTAATATTCAGGCATTCTTACTATGATATTGACAAATTATTTTGTGTCTGTGGAAATGTCAAAGTTAAAAGACATAGTTTTGTGATAGCAACTATGTGATTGAATTGTCTCTTAAAAGTTTTAGAATTTTGACCTTATCAGCTACAATAATTATACAAAACATCCATATTATATTCGTATTTTCATCATCAAGGTATGAAAGTGTTTAAGAAAGAAATTATAATTTTCAGTTTCATTGATAAAATGTATATAAATTACACCATAGTCATTGTGTTATGCACTGTTGGTTGCTTGCCATTTATGGTTCTGACCAGACTCTTGTTTCGGCGCAGCTGTACTAACATGGCTTTGCTATTTGCATATCAGTGTTGTGTAAACCAATGAAATCTTATGTTAACAAGTAAACCAACTTCTGTTCAACCGAAATACCTTTGTAACTTTGACAGGGATTGGTTACCGAAATCCATTTTGGGTCTGGAGTGACTAGCAATTGAAAAATATTGGCAATTTTTTATGTTGCACAACAAATCTTAACCTTCAAATTGCGCCAACCATCTTTTTTTCAAGATATTTCTTGTTATCTTTTATTTATTGCAACGTTCATAAGTGCGTTGAAATTTTCACAACTTGTTTTTTTCCCATTTTAAATGTTCTTTATAATTAACTCTTTGTAAGTTATTTATGATGTTTGCCCTGTTTCATATTAAGCATTACTTTTGGTATTAATTGTGTTTCTACGATTACATAGCTATCACCACACTGTTTGTTTTACATTGATATATTTATAACTGATTAAGACATCTGTGCATTTTTTATGCAATTTGGTATGAAAGCAATATATCAAATGATTCTAATTGATTGTTCCCTGCACAGTAGTATAATGGTTAATTAAAGTAATATAACATTACATTCTCATTGACACTTTATGAAACATATAACTGTGAGGAGAAAATACAAGACAAATGTCTAACTTTTTATAATACGACTAATTACTTAGGTTGAAAGCTTTGTGAATAAACAATGGCAGAGTTTTAACAATACATGTAGTCTTATTTTCTGAGCCTGTTACTATTGTATATATTGGTGATATTGTTGTTGTTTTTCTTTAGTTTATTTTCATTTGAAACTCTACATTTTTTCCTGTTTGTAAACCGTTGTGGTTAAAATATGCATATTTGTTAAGTAAAACCTTCACTTTACTGTCGGTGTCAGTATCATGTTACAAAGGTCATCTTGGATTTAATATGTAAAGAAATAGGTAACCTAAATATCAGTATGCACTTTCAGCCAATCAGTATGTCTGGATAAGCATTTTAGTCAATCTGTACACTGGATATGCATTTTAGTCAATCAGTTCTCTGTATAAACATTTTACCCAACCAGTGTCTCTGGATAAGCATTTTGTCCAATTAGTACCTCTGGATAAGCATTTTTTCCAATCGGTACCTTAGTATAAGCATTTTATCCAATCAGTACCTTTGGATAAGCATTTTAGCCAATCAGTACCTTAGGATGAGCATTTTATCCAATCAGTACCTCTGGATAAGCATTTTATCCAATCAGTATGTATGTTTAAGCATTTTAGCTAATCAGTACATATGTACCTCAGGATAAGCATTTTAGCCAATCAGTACCTTTAAATACGAATTTTAGCCAATCAGTACCTTTGGATCAGTGTATCCAAGAACTGTCTTCGTGAACTGTTACCAATTTTTTCATTGATAGGGTTGGGAAAGAATAGCACAGGGTATATATATGCCTTGTTCACAAAACTTTCCATAAGCTGGACAATTTGGAAACTCTGAGCTATATGACTGGCTAAAACTATTGGGTATTAAACCAGTGAAATGTGTGGCACGAACGTTTAAAATCATCATTAACTCCTTATCAACTTTCATCCAATGTGTATCTTTGGTGGTTGTCTGAACTTGTTTCGGCTGATTTGGATTTAATTGATTTTTTCTTTTTCTCTTGTATATTGACAGGTTATGAAAGTTTACCGGTAAACTGGGTTTATTTTAACTGTCTACATATTTCATTTAATTTTGTCAAAACCAAAATAATCTAATCCTTGTGTTACATCCGTCCTTAGTGATTGATTTGTGTGGTTACGTTTAACTAGCTTTAAAATCACAAAATTGAGATTTTCACAATAGCATTGGTAGACACCATTGAAGTGGCACTCATTTTCAGCACTCACTTTTGGTTATAATTACCTTTCTTGTACAGTGGGCAACTGATAATTATGTATTATATTGATTTACTATGGTGGATCCAGGATTTGGGCTTGGGGGGAGGGGGGATAACTTCTTGGTCATTTTTGGTTTTCATGAAAAATATCCTGTAGAAAATTTGCGCTTATTGCCACCAATGCTTTGACATCTAACCTTTACAACATACACCATGAGAGGACCTTAATGGAATGATTTATTGTCATCACCAACTCCTGCACTGTCTCATGGACAAATACGTTTGTGGTCAATCCTTTGTTGACAAATTTCCTGAATGATGGTTGACTTAATTCCCTTTTTTGAGGTGTTTAATTGGACTTGTATGGTTTCATACAACAGTGGCTTGACAGAGTTGCCTATTTCACAATAAGCTTGTATTTGATAGCATGTTCCTTTGATCTGTGTTAATTATGAAGTTTATGTAGGTTTCGTTATGTATGAGTCAAGCTTGAACCTATAGATGTTGGAAACATAATGAAACTTGTATTTAAGTTACTGATTGTCACGAGTTATCTCCCCTTCCATATTGACATTCATGACAGTCTCCTGTATGCCTCACGAACTGTCTGTATCATATAAAAATATTTATATGTTGAAATTTAGAAGAAAAATGAATGAATTACTGTAATTTAGAAGATTGCATGAAATTAAAATACAATGGAAATGAGCATTTACTCAAGTGCTTTACTCTGTATGTGGTGTGGTTTGCCATGTGGAATTGTTTGCGAATGTCGCTTATTTAAGGATGTCATGAAACCTTAATTTTCCTCACTCACTGAAGTACAAGTTTATATACTTTATTATAAACAATAAAATTGCTTCTGCCATTTGTAAACACTTCTCTTCATAAATCCTTTGAATTTGCAAAATTGTGAACGTTTTGACTCACCAAATTATACAGTAGAATATTACAAGCATGAATAACAGATTTTGTGTGTATATTACATTTTCCTGATGCTTGTAAATGTGAATAAACATTTATGTACAACTACTATGACATTTTGAAATGTCCAATGTATATGTGTTTATAATTTTGTGTCGTATATTTGCAGGTAGTGGAAGTGTAAGCCCGAGGAAAGCATCGGCTGGAAGTGCCCGGAACGTAGATACTCCCCGATAGATGATGTAATACATTGTGACTGTTTTAATGATTTGTGAGAACTTTCAATAACTTCAGTTTGTATTTAGAGATCTTGAAACACAAATATGTAGAGTTTAATGTCTGGTCAGTAATGTCTGAAAACTGAGTTTATTTGAAAGTTTTGTGGAAAATGAAACATGCAGAGTGTATAGCACTGTGTTGTGTAGAATTTTGTAAGATTGATGTATTTTTCTCATTCATATTATTTTCGTAGTAGTAAAGGATTCTTTTTTTGATAATCTTTCATTATATTATAAAACATTTCTTTACCTTCCAGTAGCATTTGTTTTTAGCTCACCTGAGCACGAAGTGTTCAAGGTGAGCCATTGGGATTGCTCTGCGTCCGTTGTCGACCTGATTAATATGAAACTTGATCATGTTAATTGTCTAAATGAAATGCATGTCCAGTGTGGTACTGGGTCATGTGTGGTGAAAACGTAGGTCACACGGTCACATCATATAAAATCCTTGTGGACTCCTTAGACTTTATGGGTATTCAGGTGAGCGATCTAGGGCCACCATGGTCCTCTTGTTTATGTTAAATCTCATATAATTATAGATCAATTTTATTTATCGTAGGGTAAAAATAATTTTTAGTCTGACAACATTATATTATTGATTTTGAAGTCTCGCATTGTTATTCTAATTCTGTCTAGTTCATGTTCAAAGTTACCACAGTTAGGAAAATTACTTTTGTAAATGATCTTATTTTTATAACCATATTGGTTTTATTTTATATTATTTCATAATTAATTAAGTAAGATCAGAATTGTACGTCAAACATGCATGATTTTCTGTCGTTGCTTGGCTGCAGTTTATTACAAGTAAAACAATGCAAATATTTTATTTCGTAAATTGTGATATTTGTCACTTAAATATAATAAGTTACATTTGTGAATGTTACACATGTGACATGGTTATGCTACAGAAAGCACTCGAGAATGTCACTCCTGGAGTGGTAGCAAAATATTCATTGATTGTTTATTCTTCATTTATTTTCCATATTTTCTGCATGTTGTCAGGATTTGCTATGTCGTGGGTTGCAAGTTAATTGAATAAAATACATTTTATTTCACTTACTGTAAAACACTTTAAATTTGCATTAACTTTGTTTTGTCAATTTACTCTAATTGGTCCCAGTTCCATATCATGTGAATGTATGAAGCCAAAATAAAGCCAAACATGCATATTTGTTCAGATATTTTGAGGGCTGATATGGTTACTCGCAGACAAACTTTTTCAGTCTTTATTATTGTTCAGACATGATTTTGGATTTGTTTTTGGACATGATTAAATATTAGGACAGCGAACCAAATTGCAATTATTCGCGAAATCTTGAATTCACATGGGATGACACTTGGGAGATACAGGCAAATTGAGTTCTTGCTGAAGTGATTTACAGTATTCTGATTTTGCCATGATGTTTTAGTCTTCATCAGACCAATGTTATTTTTTTTGTGAAATTTTCTAATATTTTACGAGATCGGAATAGTTTTTGCCCGACCCCTCAGGCCGTCAGACACTTTTTGTAAACTCTGCATATAATGTTCAATCTACACTTGCTGTCTCAACTTGAATCTTTCAAATAGTTTATTGCTCCTGTTGCAAAGCTTTGGATTTTAACATACTGGTATTTTACATTATTACAAGATGAGCATTAAAAGCTATATGAGGTCCTTTGGTTTGGTTCTGTTGTATTTTCTCAGTTTTTGTTACATCAGTGCCTTATAAATTACTGGTATATTATTGTTCACTTACATTTTAATTAACATACTTCCATCAGTATCTTGTATTTACAATTATCAATACGTTAAATCAAAATTCAGAAAAAGTTACATGTATGAGTATAGCAGCCCTTTTTTTCTGTTTTTGGGGAAAAATGGGGGGTCCTTTTGATGGAGAATTTTGCATCATAAATCACCAAATTTGGGTATTTATGAGGCTTGAATTTTAAATAATTTTACTGAATTGGAATTTTCTAATTAAGTCGGGGAAAATATATACTTTTTTCTTTGGGGAATGGGGCCCAATATCAGCCCAAAATTTGCAGTAAAAAAGGGCTGTATAGCTTTAATATTTGCCTACCATTGTCTTGTTTTGTGATTACGGACATAATTACTGATCATTTCAAAGTAGTGATTCTTGCCAAATAATTATTTAGGCAACATTTTTCAATTACCCAAATTTCCTTGTAAATATGTCAGGGTTTGACACTAACATTACCAACCTTGTAGTCTGCAGGACTAGTGAATCTCACAGTCAAGTAGTTAGTCCTCCAGTTAATTAGATGGTCTGGGTAAAGCAGGGATAGTGACCCATACAGTAATAAGGGGGCATTCTTGGAAAATTGGAATTAAGTAAAAATGTCAAAAAGTGAGAAACTCCGGGTATGAAACTATTTTCCCAACATAATGCTTTTCCTTTTGTACTTTTCATTTCAATTTTGGCTGGTTTATGTCTTAAATAATCAACTGGGCCGTCGGACTCCTCAACTTCCATTGCAATGTTGCTAGTCCTGCTTTAATATACCTGTGCGGACTAGTGTTAGTTTCAAACCCTGTCTGTATGAATGAATGTCTAGAATATTAATATTCATGAAGTTATTATACACCTTTCATCCATATTCTTTAGTAGAGTATATTCTACTAAGTTGTCAGATCACACACAAATTCTCTCACCATAGCTTGTGTCAGAATCTCTTTAAACCCGTCCAGTAATTATCTTATACAATTGTCTGGGGTCAGATTTTCATGGAGTGATTTCTGACAGATTATTTTTTATTAGGTTATATTATGTCATTATTGTCCATTTTAATTGAATATTAGGTATTGTTGCTCATGTCTGTGATATTTTTATTTACTAGGGCTTGGCAAGAAGTTAAAGGAATTTTTCAATCACGTTTTTGGACGCAAATCATTATTATCTGGATCACATATTTTTGATTGATGTTATTGGAATATGAAAACTCAACGGACAATACAGTAATGTATTAAGACCTTCAGGCTTCGGCATAAAACCGCCTTTCAAAGAATCTGGAAGGGGCAGAATGTAACTCATTTATGTCTGTGCAAGAA
Source organism: Mactromeris polynyma (assembly GCA_032209605.1). Classification (NCBI taxonomy): domain Eukaryota; kingdom Metazoa; phylum Mollusca; class Bivalvia; order Venerida; family Mactridae; genus Mactromeris; species Mactromeris polynyma. Next base: position 844,290 of record JASFXZ010000070.1, on the reverse strand, counting down.
ATTATTTCTGATTAATAACTTTTGAAAGGATGAATGGATTCAATTCATAGTGGACACATAATCATAGTAAGATAACATATAGGTCAAGATCGATTTCAATTACAGTCCACCATTTTTTGAGGAGTTGTGGTCATATTTGACTTATAAGCCCACACACGCACATCAATGTCCTGTGGACACATCTAGTTGGTAAAGAATTGGTTACAACACTTTCGCAGATAGTTTCATTGTACATTTTAAGAAAATATGAGAAATATTGTAAAAAATATGCATGAAAAAGTCCTCAAACTTCTTGTACCCCCCTAGGTATTCTATTTACAAGGATATTATCTCATTACGTTGCAAATGATTGGCTGTCTGGGTATTCCCCTATTTGTTGAACCTTTGTAAGGTGAGAGTGGGTTGTAACTTGTGTGTATATTTCTTTGTGTTGCTAGGATACATAAATGGTTGTGATGTAACAGAGAGTTTTATTTGGTTATGAAAATTATCGAAACATTTGTAAGTGTGGACAATGACTTTATTGCAGTGGTTGTTGACTGTTGGTATATTTTTACAGAAAAAAATATTTGCTCAATTATTGTAATAAGTTAATTAACACTCAAATGATCATCTTAGGGTTTTATGAAGCATTTCTTGTCTACATGTCTGTACTAGGTGTATATTTTGATTGCTGTGATCAGAAACATTGTATTTGTACAGTTTTGGTAAGACAAAATGTTGTGAAATTTCACAGCAAATTCTCTTGAAAAAGTGATCAAAACTTGCATTGGTTTACTATTTATTGCATTTAACTAAGCTTTGTTCAGGTTTGTTGATATTTGTTGACATGTGTGGCTGAATTCTGTAAATGTGTATAGATGATCACAGATTCATGTGGAAAGATTATAGGTTCATATTGAAATGTTTATGTGAAAAGGTCATTGTTTTGTGTGGAAAGATCATTGAGGTTCATGCAGAAATATGAAAAGATCATGGGTTCGTGTGAAAATGTGTAAAAATCATGGATTCATGCGGAAATGTGAAAAGATCATGGGTTTGTGTGAAAATGTGTAAAAATCATGGATTCATGCGGAAATGTGAAAAGATCATGGGGTCATGTGACAATATCATGGGTTCATGTGGAAATGTGAAAAAATCATGGGTTTATGAGAAGAGATCATTGGTTGGTTCATGTGGAAATGTGAAATGATCTTTGAATATGAATACAGTCATTAGTTTAAGTTTGTATGTAGATCTACTTCATTATATTTTGAGGAAACTAATGTCTTGTCTGTGTTTATTTTCTGTGGGAATGGTTTATATGATGTACTGATTATGTGTACATTATGTAGTTACTTTAACAATATGTCTTTACCTCAATACAATGTTGTTACACAGTGCTAGTTTTGCTTGAGTTGCCAAATGTGTTTTGCGTGTATGTGGGAGTAGACTTCGCATTTCAAACATTGAGGATTTTGTCTCACATATAAATGTGCATTTTCAAAAAAATATCTCAAAGTGTTATACTTATACAATGCAATCTTGTTTCATTATTGGTGGTGAAAATCAGATATTTTGCATCAGGAAATATAGATTCTGTTGTCGAAAAACTTGATTTATTACATTATCTTATCAAAATTTGATTGCCATATCTAAAGCTCATATAGATTATGTTGGTATAGAATCTCTGCTTAATTGTTAATTATCCTATTTTGGAAGACAAATTATCGACTGGATGAAATAAATTATTTATTTACTCAATATGATTTACAAGGAATTAATATTTAACACATTGTTTTCGTTTTAATTGTGTTGCGTCAGCACTTAATTATTTGATTATCAGTATTTTGAAAACAAATTCTGTTTCTACGGAAGGCTTGGAATACGTTATAAATATTTCAATAGCTTTAGCATATCACGAGTATTGTATGTATGTTATTTCATGTGATTCCATTGTTTAGATATGTAATATAGTCGGACCTAGATTATTGGACAACCCACTATCCGAATACTCTGTATCATCCGAAATAAATATCAGGTCCTTATGTACGATGTATCTTCTTATGCACGTTGAATTGAAATGGGCTATTTGAAATCAAGTACATTTGTATTGCTGGAAACAAAATTTCGGACCCAATGAATTTCGAAAGAGCGAGGTACAACTATATTTGGAAAAGGATGAACTTGTCATTTTGATTAAACATTTGTATTTTGATTGAATATACAATCGGCCCTCGTTCGTTCAAATTTATAAGTTCCGAAATTTTATTTCCAATAGAACTTGGTTTCAAATGGCCCATGTCATTTTGACATGCATAAGAGGATACATCGGAACCTGATATTTATTTCAGATACCGAATATTTGGATAGAATTTGTCAAATTAACGAGGTCCGACTGTATAAATCATTTTCTGTTCATAGTATCATTATGTGGCTTTAAACTTTATAGAGAATCACAAACTATGCAATACTATGTATTGTGTATACATATTTTTATAAGGCCATCATATGATGGAATACATGTAATACTGAAATGAAATACATCTGTTCCTTTATCTACAAACCTATGCTGTGTTTTACAGTTTACATCCAATTAACAGGTTTGTTTTTTGCATAGTTAAAGGTAGATAGTCTCTTGTCAAATAAAATTATGCTAAATCGTAAATATGAGAAAATCAATGGTACTTGTCGTATAGAGATCTACTCTACAACACTGCATTGTCACTTTTCTTACATGTTTTCTGAAGCCACAAATACATGAGTCTGATACGGGTATTTTCTATCCTGACCTGCATGCTGAGTTAGCGCTAGCAGAGAAAATACTTGTATCAAACTCATGTTTTGTTTGTCCACATAATTTGTAAGAAAAGTTATGATGCAGTGTTTTCGAGTATGTCGATATGAAGGCATTAATGTGCCATTTTCTCAAAATCAGTATTCAGCATATTTTGATAGAAAATACGACAATCTACCTTTAAGTTCATAAAGATAATTCTGATTATATGAGCTTTTTGAATTGTTAATGATTTTTCTGGTAGTTATTTATTAAACTTTTGTCTTTTAATTAAATATTGCTATTATTGTTTTGTTTATTTTGTCTTTTGTTTCCCTGGTTTAAACAAGTTTTATTGCAAGCTGAAGAAAAACTTGCAGCAAGTATATAAGTCTATTGAACACAGATATAACATTAAAAACTAATACACCATATTGTGAGGACTCTTGAAGACAAGTAGGAAATGTCACATACAAATTGCACAGCCTCCCTAAGGCATATAAGGGAGGTGCAATGGTTGAGGGGTATAGAGCGCCTGACTCCTGATCTGAAGGTACTGATACATGGAAATACAGTAACACCATACTTGAAGTCCATCTTCCATTCACCCTTTTCATTTATAACACCACATATAGGCATACAATTTGCTTTTAAAATACACTTGTTCCGTACGAGTGAACATGTATAATTTTACTAGTCCAACACGGGGGGCTAATTGTCAGAGGAAATTTGTTGTGATTATTGTCTCCAATTTCAAGGCATCGGTGATGCATGATTTCTATTTGGTTGTCAGAAAAACTGAACATATCCGGTATTTTCTTCAATAAAATGGCATTTCCATATATTTTACAATAGCACATTTTAATTACCATGACAGCACTACAGACTGTTCCCTTGTGTTTGGAGATTTTGTTAACCCATTAAAATAACCCAAATCGAACATGCGTTGATGACGGTTCAATAGCTGTTGGGCGGAGCATTAACACTATTGTTCGACACCATGAGGTCCAGATTATCAGTAATCCGCGGCCGTGGTCCAGTGGTTAGTGCGCGGCAGGTCATACCCTTCCATGAAAATTTGACAAAAATGTCGATTTTCCTCCACATGTGGAGAAGTTGCCGGCTCCTTGTGGAAGAGTAAGTTAGTACTGGTAAGAATTCAGTCCAGGAAAAACTGGTTAGGTGAACCGGCCGCCGTATAAAACTGAAATAACGTTGAGAAATAGCGTTAAACCCGATTAAACAAACCAGATTATCAGTTGATTAGGTGTATTAACCACCTGTTTATGTGTCACTTATACAAAGTTAATTAGCTTTAAAAATAGACTTGTCCTGGACTAACTTCAACTCAACTGTTGGTAGCCCGAATCACCATTTAGACTTGTCCGGGAAGTCGGGGTATAGTGGAGTTCTAGCGCCCTGGACTCTGATTGTTCATGGACCAGGTTGTAATTGATTGTTCATGGACCAGGTTGTAATTGATTGTTCATGGACCAGGTTGTAATTTTGTTCCTTATTTCAACTAGATGATCAGACCACCTAAGACTGATTTTCTTCAAAACAAATGATGAACTTATTATCGAGATGTCACTGTACTGATCATTGATATAACAAAGGTGAATATATTTCAATATTACAAGTTTATTACATATTTGACTTCAAGGTGTTGATGGTATAGAACTGGTACCTCTGTTCGGTCAGTATTGAAGAATCCTGAGGAACCAATCATTGCTACCATTACACTATAAGTTTAACATCATAACTTGAACTTTTTATTTGAATCACAGGATAATTAGTATCTTGACCATTTATCATACTCGTCTCTTAAAATGAACATTGTGTCAATTAAAAGTGTTCCCTTCGTAAAAGAGTATATTTTTTACACCTGTAATTGATATCGGAACAGCTTCATCAGCGAAATCTGGGAAACAATTGCATTTCCAATAGTTAAATCTCACTTAAAGACCACCTCAATAATAAGACCACATCAAATGTTCACTGCTTTTCTTTATTCAATCTCAATATTAAGAGTCTTAATTTAAGACCACCTCAATAAGACGAGCAGTTTCTTAGGGTTCCAAGGAAGATCTAATTATTTAGGTTTTACTGTACATGTTAATTAAGTACGTAAGTTATGATAATGGTAGACATAGTAATATACGTTTATTAAAAACGATGGCGTGCCTTTAGTACATGAAGTTATTGGTTAGACTAAACCCATATTGGCAACATGACATCATCCAGGAATAAATTTACCCTGTATGTGAACTATCCATAACTCCTGATATATTGATGATCAAATTACTCCATGAAATATTCACAAACATTTCACATGTAGTATATACGGTGGCATAGAGGTGACTTGCGTGAAATTATTTTTGTCTCGTTCCCACGATTTACTAATTCGTTCCAAAGACATAGGACTACTATCCCGTACCCAAGACTAAGTATGTCGTGCCCACGACTAAACTATCACGTTCCCGCGATATAGACATCTCGTGGCCACGTCTTACTAACTCGCGCCCACGACATACTAAGTCGTGGCCACGAGATAAAAATAACTTCACACATGTCACATCTATGCCACCGTAAGTATATGATATGTATGTACATGTATATGACCAAATGAGGTAGTATTATAGACAGACATGGTGTCCTTTTTGATAACTCTCGTGGTCGTGGATTCGAACCTCGAGTGAGGCATGTGTTCTAGATGATTTGAAGATAATATATCCAAAGGAATTGTGACCTCCACCCCTGAGTCTTGGAGGTTTGCTTGCGGAAGAGCAGGCCCCGGATTTATGACGGATACTTAAAATCCAAAACATTTGAAAGACACCTTGCCAATAGCCTTAAAACATTTCATTACAAGCACCAATTACTCCATAACTATCAGTCTAGCTTTCGCCAACATCATTCTTGCCAGTCTTCTTTAATTAGGCTTGTCGATTCGTGGCTCAAAGACATTAACGTTGGACGTTTGGTTGGATCTCTATTTCTTGATCATAGGAAAGATTTGAAATGCTCCGAATGCACCACTTCTCTGAAAACGCGTTAGCTTTGATGCTGTCATATTTGATAAATAAAAGTCAGATTCAACAAGTCAACCTTTCACCAGGTCAAATCCGGTGTTCCACATGGATCTATTCTTGGTCCACTACTTTGCTAATATATATCAATGACATTCCATTTTACCTTCAAAATTCGACCATCGATCTCAACATCAACTAATATAACATTATCGAAATACAGCAGTCTCTACAGGGCGAATTTGACGTAGTTTCTGCTTGGTATTCGCGGAACAACATGTCCATTCATCCTACTAGAACTAAATGTATGATAATATCAAATGCTAAAAGACCTGTACTAAAGTCTTCGCTGTTACTTCATATAAAAAAATTATTAAGTTAAATTTATTAAAAAGAATCAACTATGTCTTAAACATCAACACCAGGAAATTATTCTAAACTATTTACATATTATGATCTTCAATGCTCTATTATTGCCCTATATGCTGTCGAGGGTTTGTAGCAAACACCAAGAGAATAGCCATCATACAGAAAAAAGCAGCACAAATTATTCTACATAAACCTCTAATAACACCATCACGACTTTTATTCATTGAATTAGGGTGGCTATCATTTGAAAATAGATGTAAATTTCTCTCAGCAATTATAGTGCATATATTCTCTCAAAATAACATGCCCACTTGCTTTCATGATATACTTTCTTTCACCCACACTTCTACATACTCATTAATATCCACCACCCACAATGACATAGCACCCTTTTCCTGTAAATCAAATTATGGTACACGAACATTATCTTCTTATGCTCATGAGGTATATATATGGAACTCTATTCCTGTAAATATACGTTGTATATCTAATACAAATATATTCAAAAGTAATTATAGGAAATATTTAATGCTGAATAATATTTCAATCTTGCATACATGTGTCTTATGTGAGGTGTCTGTGGTTGTTTTATTTTCAGATCATCGTAACTTTTGTAGCTTTTGATGATCTCATTTATCATTATAATTAAGTTGTATGTATGAACATGTGTAGATGTGTAGGTATCTTTTAATGTTGATTTCTTACATTGTAGTTGTTTGAAGACCACCTTGTTACAAAAACAGAGAGAATACGTAACTACGGGGAACGCCACATACACAAGACAATACCTCCCCACGCAGACCTCAGGAAAAACAACAATCCACAAAACATAACGCACCTAAGGAGGTCAAACGGTACACATATTAAGGAACAGAGGCACAAGGAATGGCCCAACAGACCATAAGGAATAATTAGGAGAATCAAAGTGGATAGTAAAAGGAGGGGGAGGGGGGAATTAATTACACCTGTAGCATATTGTGATATCTTCATGAAATAAAGATATGATTACTATTATTAGTATTATTATTTATTATTATTATTATTGTTATTATTATTATTATTATTAGTACATGTATAATTATTATTATTATTATTATTATACTTAGACTTAAATATATATTTACTCTAAATTGTAATAGAGGAAGTTTGAGTATGGACAATGCATAGACATGTCAAATGAGTTCTGATTATTCGTTTTGATCCATTTTCTTGTACATTTGAATATGGTTATGATCTATGAGGGTAATTATTGGGTTTGAATGCCTCACTCCACACTCAGACTTACGTATTCCTCCCAAACCTCAATCTAGGAAAATGGACTACAACGAATAATCAGCATTTATTTAGCATTACCATACATTTTCACACTCGGTGTGACTCACCATCGGATTTTGTGATTTGAGTGCTGCGGGTAAGAGTCCGTTATAATCCTGGGATCTGGTTAGGGTGTGACAACCCAGGAACGGTTGGGTTCACTGACTCGCCGTATATTACCTTAACCCTGTTGAACACAAGTGTTAAACTCCTAATCAACAATATGTTAACAAATGTAAAAACGTAAACCGTTATCAAAATGCACAATAATACATATACATGTATACAGTACATTTCAAATATGCTGTTGAAGAATATTAGACGAGAAATAAAGAAAATCAGTCAGGAAATGTGTGGGTAATGTTATTAACAATATCATAGTTCGAGTAAAACAAGGAAAGGTGATGATAGGCCGTCATTTGGAGAACGTCATTAATTATTAAAATGACGACAGAGACAGATTTAGGTAGCTGTAAGAAATATTGTAAAAAGTTAATTGATCAATATATTTACCTCAAACTGTTACCATAACATCTTCCATCTTTGCTCTACAATTATACAAAGTTTAGTATGATTTTCTTGTAATAAATGAACGCTATTGTGGTATGAAAGTGTGACCTTTCTTTTCGGACACCCTGTATAACATCAAATGATAAGTTGTGACGGAGACATATATATACGTACACCTGTGTTATTGGTTGTGACGGAGACATAGATATACGTACACCTATGTTGCTGGTTGTGACGGAGACATAGATATACGTACACCTATGTTGCTGGTTGTGACGGAGACATAGATACACGTACACCTATGTTGCTGGTTGTGACGGAGACATAGATACACGTACACCTATACTGCTGGTTGTGACGGAGACATAGATATACGTACACCTATGTTGCTGGTTGTGACGGAGACATAGATATACGTACACCTATGTTGCTGGTTGTGACGGAGACATAGATATACGTACACCTATGTTGCTGGTTGTGACGGAGACATAGATATACGTACACCTATGTTGCTGGTTGTGACGGAGACATAGATATACGTACACCTATGTTGCTGGTTGTGACGGAGACATAGATATACGTACACCTATGTTGCTGGTTGTGACGGAGACATAGATATACGTACACCTATGTTGCTGGTTGTGACGGAGACATAGATATACGTACACCTATGTTGCTGGTTGTGACGGAGACATAGATATACGTACACCTATGTTGCTGGTTGTGACGGAGACATAGATATACGTACACCTATGCTGCTGGTTGTGACGGAGACATAGATATACGTACACCTATGCTGCTGGTTGTGACGGAGACATAGATATACGTACACCTATGTTGCTGGTTGTGACGAAGACATAGATATACGTACACCTGTGTTGCTGGTTGTGACGGAGACATAGATATACGTACACCTGTGTTGCTGGTTGTGACGGAGACATAGATAATAGTACACCTATGTTGCTGGTTGTGACGAAGACATAGATATACGTACACCTGTGTTGCTGGTTGTTGTTGGTTTGTAATTTCCAGGCAAATTTTAAGAGATAACTATGACAGCAATTTCTGTCAGTTTTTAAGATTAAAATTCAAATTATGAACTCCAAGCAATGATTCGTTTAAAATTGGAACTATGCGGGACCAAATTAGATATGTTTGCAATAGATAAGCTATTTTGTTTGTGCTTATAATCAACCATCAGTAAATAGATCACATAAACATGCGTACAATATTAATTTTTTATTAACGGTCAGGATGTTGTCGGTGGTTTCAACGATTCGAGTTGGACGTCTTAACTTGTCTAAGTGAAAATATTAGGTATAATTTCTGCTACAGCATTGATCGACTTATCCACTTAATGAAGAGTTTCTCACAAAAAATGCGTTGTTTTTTCCAAACTCCACACGTTTCTGTACGATAATGGACATATCCACAGAGTATTGCACATAAATTTGATTACGAAGTGAATTATCGTTTTATGTTACATTTAACAATCGCTAAATTGCAATGCATCTCACCCTCGGCTTCGTGTAAATCTAGTTCACAATGTAGTATTGACTCGAGCTATCCATTTAATTGGTGTTTATGGTGATCTCATGCGAGTACATTGCAGTAATTGTGAGTATCAAACTGATTGCATGCTACTATACTTGCTGATAGAAATATTATAGGTCGGGGAATGTGACATCAGATGACGGCACGACTTCACGAGTATCGCCTTACTGAGTGAAATATCATCATTTTAAATTTCGATACAACAACAAGTATGCGGTGACAAGATAATTATTGTAACTAGTCAAAAGTGCTAACCCGTTGGTACTATGTCTACTGGATACATTTTCTGTTGACTTTGATTGCAGTCAGCTATTACAGTTATGATGCAAATTAACTGGATTATCGAAAAATCGATGTAAACATGTAAAAATCACGTACAGTGAGACATCGTACTCTCGAATTCATCGAATAATACGTGGTTTCGAATAGTCCTTTTCAATTCGGCAAGCATAAGAAGATACATCGGGAACTGCTATTTGTTTCGTATGTTACCAAGTATCCGGACAGATGGTTGTCGACTAAACGAGGTCCGATTGTATATCATTTGAGGTCACTTTATTATAATGTAAAGGCGAATCTTTAAATACAAACTGGCGAGTTATCTCTTTTAACCGGTACATTTTCACACAATGGAACAGAACAGAAGAGAAGCATTCTGCACTGGAACAGCATGTATATGTACAACTGATAGATTGAGCGCATAGATCTAAGTTGTAGGCAAAACACCCGAATGTCAATTTTTTTTTCAAAGAAAACCTTGGCTATATATCGCTATTTGTAAAACACTTTATTTGTCTAACTGGTCGTGTAATATACAGAAAATTTCTCCACTGCAAACTAAGTATCGTAACAAGATGTGGCGATTTAACAACGGAATTTGACAAGATAGGACTGTATTATTTGTACTACAACTTTTATTTTTCAAGTATTTTACAAAGCAGTGAACATGCATAATTACATAATACAATTGTACACAGCAAAGTTGTCAGTTATCTTATAATTGTATAATGTACAGAATGGTCATTTTTTGTTGCTAGCTCCGTGATGTGTTCCATCCATTAAATATTCCCCTGTTTGTCCTCCTTATTTCTCCTTAGTTTTCCTTTACGGTCGGCCAGGCCGTTCCGTGCACCCCTGTTCCCTTGTGTATTTACCCTTGCACCTTATCAATGCCTGATGTTATGTGGACTGTTGTTTTCCCGGGAGTCTGTGTAGGGAGTCATTGTCTTGTGTATGTGGCGTTCCCTGTAACAACTTATTCTCTCTTGAATTCTTAGAACATAAACCTTGCCCGGGATGCAAACTCCTTGGTTACAGATTAACCACCGTGCTCTCTAGACGGTGAATTAACCACGCATCCGTCGATATAGATACGGGCTGATTAGTCCTAATTAATCGTGAATGGACTATAATTGTACCTGATCATCGATCATCCGGATAATTTAGAGGAAATACTTCTTTCATTTTCAAATGCCATTGTAGCGTCCCAGACGCGACGCTATTCCAGATTGGGACTTGTGCTTTAAACAGAAGGAATAGAGTCTAGTCATTTAGGCCACGCAAAAAGACGCTTCCGATAAATCCGGAATCCTAAGCCAATTCTGGAACTTAAGTACGAAATGTATGTCTTGGTACCACGATCACTTACATATGTCTGATTTGAAGTTTGCTACATGATTGACTTCTTGCCTTGGAAAAAAACATAATAACATGAATGGAGTCTAGTTATTTATGATTCATCATTAATGACGCCTCAGTAAAGCAATGATCAACTATATCATTTGTGCATTCCCTATATTTTCACATTAAATGTTAGTTATTTCTTATCTCAGAGACAAACTGTTGCCACAAACAGTTATCAAAATGCGTTAGTTAGAAACGTTTAATCGATCTCGTGTTCTCACTCACTTTTATGAAGACCACACAAGAAATCGTTTGGACGCAATAAAACTGTTACCGTTATTTCTGATATTGTTAATTTATGAAATTAAGCAAGGCGTACAGTCGTGATGTAGGAAATAGACATGTAGATATATAGCAACAAATGAAATTTCGATCACCCTTTCTGCTATGGTTAGAGGTAAAACATGAAAAATTACAAATTATGTATATTGTTCAGTAAATTGGTTTAGCTTATCAATAATAGCCCGTGTACATTTCTGTATTATTCTCCGTTTGCAATGAATGCCCGGTATTAAGTATGGAAATTAATGTTTTTAATCTAGTGCTTTATCAACAAGTATGGATTACAGTAATAAAACTTCGTATAACTATTTATAATGTGATAACGGTACTGAAAACTAGTGTCAATGTTAGACCAGCATTAATTAAGCAATGCCATTATTTCATGTAGTAAATTTAGTTGAAACCTCAATAAAATCACACTCGGTTCTGGAGAGACATTCTTCGCTGCAAGGTCACCTAATTATTTATTTAAGTTCGAAAGTAAGAAAATGAAACAGATGAATGAAGATGCTGTCTTGTCAATGGGATGGTCTTGTCAGTGAGGCGGTCTTTTCAATGGGGTTGGTCTTGTCAATGGGGCGGTTTTGTCAATTTAGTGGTCTTGTCAATGATGCGATCTTGTCAATGGGATGGTCTTGTCAATGGGGTGGTCTTTTGAGACATGTTTTAATGGAGATTTTACTGTATTGTATCAGTTAACAAGTATCTAAAAATCTAAGAGCAGTATTTATTACATGATATCTGTTTAAGCCCGATGTTTACGTCTGTGTGGTCTGATTTAAAACCACTATATTGTTACTATATAGCTGATTATGAACATGAGGATATCACATGACATTCAGAGGTTTTCATTGCAGAACAATATAGACCGATCTAATGGAAAGTGCTTATTTTGCTGGAAGCATAATGAGAGGATGAATAACATTTTGTACCGGTGTGGCCATGTTACTGTGATATCTTGATTGCTTGTCTTCCAACATATTCGTGTTAATGGTCGATAAGACAAACTTATTCATTATCATGCATAAATACATGTACATATGTGTATACAATCGGACCTCGCTTATTCGACAACTTTATATCCGAATACTTGGTACCATCCGAAATAAATATCAAGTTCCGTTGTATCTTCTTATACACGTCGAATTGAAACGGGCTTTTCAAAACCATGTTTTATTCGAAATAAAATTTCGGACCCGATGAAATCGAATGAACGAGGTCCGACTATATCTTATATGGAATTATTTTGTAATGCTTACACACGATAATGTTCACCTTTCATCTTGATCATTTTGATTCTGAGATTGTCTGGTTAGCCTATTAAAATGGCTGATGATTGAGAACAAGGAGGGCAATATTGTAGATTCTGGAACTATAGATCTATTGAAAATGGAACATTCACAATAATCCGACCTACTGTTAGATGACCTGGTGTATAACACAACACTTCTCCCCCATCCCATGTTTTGAAATTAACACTGCACGCTATTTCCTTTTACATTTTCTTCTTATCGCTTATTTTAAGACATAACGACAGCGATCTCATGTTTAAACGATTGTTTTTAAGGTGTTATTGCCACTGGGGTCTATTTTTAATTGAATTAAAAAAAACTCTGTTAATTACGCCGCACTCTGGGATTATCAATCTAGTTTAGTTTAATTAAACAATGTCTTTAACAAGTATAACAATAAAATCAATATTTAATTGTCAAATTAAACTGCTGTGCTATGCAGCATCAACAGTAATTGTAACTTACGAAAAGTCAATTTAATATATTTTATTGGAATATGTGTAGCTAGGCCAAGTTTTGAATAGATGATTCCATTGAATTTTCTCGTCGATTATTTCCAGGATTCCATGCGGATACATACATACTTCATGTATAAGAATTTGCAGTGTCTACATGTAGGCATACATGTAACTATAATAAATTCGTCGCGTACTTAAACCTTAAAAATACAGTGAAACCTCAATAATAAGACCACCCATCAAACTCTTGCAAACTGGTCTTCTTATTTTTGAGGTTGAGTATAATCTTTTGATCAAAACTGGTAGAACTGGAAACTCGTTATCGATTTTCGGGACATTTTCCACTGCGATAAGCCAAGCAAAAAGGCATTAGAAGCTGGATATGTTTACCGTAATATGCAATTTACTAGCGTATTTGAAGTCACATTTGTTGTGGTTGGGAATATTAAATAAGACAGGGCCGCAAATCTACAAAAAAACGCTGGATAAATGTCCAGTAGATATCTTTCATGGAATATCTGCGATTAAAAGAAAACCTACCAGATAAAAATATTTTTAAAAAAATGATACAAAGTATTGTAGATGTGATGTTTTTTTATAACATCCAATCAAGAACGTAATAGATTAGTACATACTTTAACAGCACTTTGTATGTACATTGTCAATCTCATTCAATGAAGGTCTAGTTACCGGCGACATCGTCACATAAAGACCAGAAGATACTGTATATACACAATATAAATGTTGTTTTTTATCGATAGTTTCTAGCCTTGTAGGTAGGTTTTGAACTGAATCTGACGCTAAACATGGGCAGAAGTTGGTAAGGTTCAATGATCGTGTCAGTACTAATTCTATGCAGTATTCACGGCGTCCGGTCTAATTATTTTACAGGCGATTTACAACCATCATACATCTTTGAGATTTACATATGACAAACGTAAATAATTATATAAAAAACATAACCAAACCATCAGAAAGACTAAGTACATGTTTCTGGTCTAAGAAATCGTGAAATTGACGATGTACTATCAACATTTGAGCAAAATCTTATTTGCGAGGAACAATATCCTACATGTACTTATAGGGATTATTTCCCAGGGGTCCAAATCTAGGTTGTATGCAGTTTGTACAACATGAAAATACATTATATTAAATAGATAGATAATTTATGATAAATTTACTACACCAAAGGCCATTGTGAACATAATTACAATACATACAATTTCATATAACGGACGTGACAAGTGGCAACTAGTCAATAACTAGAAAACGCACATCTTAATGTAAGATATAAGTGGACTGTAAATGACATGTTTTAGATATTGAAACAGTAGTCATATTAAAGAAAACAAGAAAACGAGAAAATAGAGAAAAAAACGAAAGCGAAAACGTTCAAGTTCAAACTTATTTATTTTACATCGATTGTGAAACAAGTTCTTACGATGACTGCTTCCTGGCTACCAACCAGTACTCGCGCCAAATTTAGGAATTGTGAAGTTCGTGATCAAACTCCGCTCATCGCGGTGCTCGAACTCGCAACCTTCGGACCAGGAGTCAAGGGCTCTACCACTCTACCACTGCGCCTCCTTTCGGCGTTCGGCGGGGCGGTGAAGTTGTGCAATTTATAGTAATTCTTAACATAACATTTTGAAGGCACACATGACAAGAGACAAACAGCAATTTGTAAACAGAGAAAATAAACATATATCATTTACATAACAACACAAAACATATAGATATTCAACATATATATTATACAGCACAGCGATGTTTCTCGGCGCAGCCGTACTAACATGGTTTTGCTATTTGCATATCAGTGTTGTGTAAACCAATCAAATCTTACGTTAACCACTAAACCAACTTCAGTTCAACCGAAATATGTTTGTAACCTTGACGCGAATTTGTTAACTTTTCAATAAGGGGTCGTTACCTTACCGAAATCCAGTGAATTTCGGAGAATTTACCGAAAAAAAAGAGTTCAGACATAATGATGTAAGTTTCTGAATTATACTCAGTTGACATTCATAAGTCATTGTCTGTGACAAAGTCTAGACAATGATTAGAAGGGATCTGTGTAATGATACAGATTCACAGTCGTTTATCTGGTTGTCTCATGAATCATTTGTTCTGTTTAGGAAGGATACTAGTAATTCATCAGGTGTTTTATCCAGGAAAGGACCACATTAAAGCAACATCAAATTACTTGCTTGTAATCCTTGTAACTTTTTTTACTTTCTCTCTATTCACATTGCTTAAACGTATTATTATCTGGATGTTTAACCAGTCACGACAATATTGTAGAACTATGTCCGAATTTCCCTGGCTACAGGGTTATTATATGAAACCAAGACTAAATTGGTTTATAATTTAATATTATGTTTAATTAACTGTTAGCAGCCTGGTTAATCGATACAATAATTACATAATTGTAAACAAATTCAGTTAAGGCGCATTCCTTGAATCCAATTAAGCACAAATTATTGCATAATCTATATCAATAGTATAGTGCGGGCGGAGGAACTATAAACACATTTTAAACGTACATTTTACAGGTTTTTTTCTGTCCATTCGTGTTTGTAAGTTTGGATTAATTGAATTTGTCCAAATGCTAAGAAAGTGCATGTTCCCTCCTACATGTTCATTGTGTAAGAAGTTGGCAGGCCAATCTATACGTTCTTGTTCACAATTATCACACACACAGTCATCTTTGGCTGCTTTATGACATGAGGCGTTTTATAGTTTAACAAGGTAACGTTTTAGATACATTGCTGTTTAATCCTATGTGATTATACACATTACATTATACACGTAACTTGTTCTGCATGGACAATGTCATTAATCTATTGAAACATTATTTGTCCATCCCATTTTTGTAAGAAGATACATAGCCAGACTCGATGGATCGCCAGTAATATAATGACTTGTTATATAAAACGAAATTACTAGTTTTCCCCAAAGGTGAAATCGTGTTTAGGATTCTAATAAAGTATAATGTTTATAGAATTGTTTGATTTAAATTGCGGACATGTAATTCAATGATGCAATTAATAACAGTATGACGTAATAACAGATTAACCTCAGGAAGGGTGGTATCGTTACTATAACAATGGACAATGGCATTATCTAATCTTTCATCGGGTTAATATGTATATCACAAAATATTTTCTACAGAGCTATATCACAATTGTCAGCAAATCTACATAATAAGATATCCATAGTTTAATATGTATTTGAAATTGGATAAAAAAATGCAAGATTTGACATTTACTTCGGCGCTTCTTTTTCACTACTCTGAACCAACCAGGGTGATTGGAAACAAGAACTATCTTGAAATAAAGATGGTCGTCGCAATTTGAAGGTTAACAGTTGATGCGCAACATAAAAAAATGCCGAAATGTTACGATTGCTGATCACTTCAGATCCAAAATGGATTTCGATAAATTCATCGAAATTTAGTGGATTTTGGTAAGGTAACGTATATTGGTCGAAAGGTTAACCAATTCGCTTCAATGTTAAATAAGTTGTTCGGTTGCAGAGCAATTGCCGTGGTGGTTAACGTAAGATTTGATTGGTTTACACAACACTGATATGCAAATTACAAAACCATGCTAGTACGGATGCGCCGAAAAACATCGCTGTGTTGTATATCTTTATGTTTTGTGTTGTTATGTATAATCATTAAGTACTACAATTTGAAAGAAAAAGACGTTTTTTTCTTGGTCAATTAAAAAGACGTGCGTAATTGAAATTGATCAGTGTTATTTTCTTCATTGTCCTCTTTGCTTGGTTACTAGTTCCTTATCCCAATTTACTGACAAACGGTTGAGTTGAAAGTGATGCAAGCTTAAATTGAATGACTCGTCTATCCATTCCATAGGAAAAAACCTAAAATGGATTTAATATAGAGATGCAGTCGTGTCATTGGTGGTGATCGGCGTCTTATGCACTATCAAATCACCACCAACACTCCTTTACATTGCTAAATTAATGGCAATTTTCGGCTGTGTATCTTCAACATGCCATCTCTAAAGCGAAATACGAAACGACAGTAACACATATAAAAGAAACATACCGATTTTAAGAAAGAGGGTTTGTTTGGAAAGAGCATTAGTAAATTATACAATAGTGCAGAAACAATAACAATGGTTTCAGCATAAATCGTATGTTTCCAAAAGGGGAAATTGATTCAATAAACTTCCCATTTATTCAATAAATGTGGCGAGACATGCTTGTAGAAAACAGCTTTAAGCCTCTCGAGTTAATTTAAAGTAAATGGTGATTACTATTGCAAATTTGGGAATCCATCTTGAAATAAAGGCATTATGCTTGCTTCAAATAATTTTACTGTACTTTGCTTCTTACTTGTACAATGCGCAAATTATGGTATTATTTTATAATTCATTTGCTTGAGCTTCTAGCGATATTTCCAGTTTGATTCAAGCGGCTTGCGTTTCGTACCTTTGTGCTCATATTGATACCTTTAAGCAACTACAGTAAAATCTCACTTGAAGACCACCTCAATAATAAGACCACCTCAAAATTAAGAACACAATTTTTAAGTTTATTGCCAATGTGTTGGGCTACATTCAACCTCAATATCAAGACCACCTCAATAAGAATACCAGTTTTCAAGGGTCCCGATGGTGGCCGTAATATTGAGGTTTTATTGCACAAGTCATGTATTCCATATATTTATGTTATTTGCATACGTATCAGTCAACAAATACTACGTATTTAAGTAATCAGAACGACCGTTCGACTGGACGATTTATTGTGTTGAGGATTGAACCAAAATCCGAAATTATATATCAAGACTTTTGGAGATGTTGACTCGAGTATTGTTCCGAACAGCAAGTGACTGAAACGTTTTATAACCAGACCCTTGAAAATACACACTGCACTTTATACAACTTGCATATCAAATTATTGTCAATCGTCCACATTGATAATAGTAGCATTAGTAACATGAACTATTCTAATATCCACATAATTATTAACAACATTAGTACCCGTACTGATTACATAAAAAGAATCATCTTAATAATATTTAACCTTTTATCAACCATGGTCCTTTTATGTTTCACCATTTCCCGACCAAGTTGTCATCATCATTAAGATCACCATTATCACCAACTTTAGTAATCAACCCGACAACAACCTCTTCAATACATGTACTGTGGTCCGCCATGTTTGCTTACTCAGTACACCACACGACTTTTAAGCTGAACTGTTCAAAACCCGTTCGTTCGGTGCGGCCTTTTTGATGTTTTCACTGCAGAGAATGCATCTCAAGTAATTTCGGCTACATATGAGCGCTGTTGTGGGATTGCCTCTGTAAGTGACGTCATTTCAAGAAAACGTCACATGTGATGTCACTTTGTGCAAGCAGGAAACAATTACTGTTCACTTTGTTTTCATATTGCCTGATGGGGCAAACATTGCTTACTGTTAGTAGGCCAACATGGTGACGTCACATGTGACGTTTTCTGGAAATTACGTCACTTATAGAAGCGGTTGGAAATCGTACAGCGGCGCTGAATATGGGATATTTGCAGTCAAGGTAGCACTTTTAGGAAACCAATGAACCCTGATTAGGTCTGCTGAGCACTGTATACAAATGGACAGTACTGTTATACCTAACTTTCCCAATCCTATAGCAGTCATTCATTTGATATAGTTAATATACGCGTATTATCCATGAGAATTAATCATGGACTTTTGGGAGAAATCCATCTTATATACAATCTCATTTTCTGGCAGACATATATGTTACGTCACGAACTTACGTAAATGTTACATTCGAAACCACTTTATGTCTACTATTCCTTCATGTTTATCATTATATAAATCGAAATGTAAACTGATTTCCAGGAATGCCACATACAATTAATTCCACTTTTCCAAACAGACTGCCGAACCCATAAACAGTTAAAAATAAGAATAAGAATACAAAAATACCGCAACAAAAATAAGACAACGTAAAACACTACACTAGAACGATACGAGGTCTCGAGGGAGGCCTATCACAATGTAACGATGTATTGCAAAACAGTGCAACACGTTCACTTCATGTCATGTCCACAGAAACATGAATAAATAAATAGACATTTCAAAAGCATCGAGTTTTTTTCACCATTTAATACAAGAAATGTTCATATCGTTTATATCATGATGTATTTTATGATATTTTTTTTTCGACAGCGAAGTTTTATTGGATTGTACATGCTTTTAACGGAATATAATAATAAGTTGATTATGCTTGGCGACAAAAACATAATTGGGATACAGCCCAATCGTTTAATCTGAACTAACCTTCATCTTTATTTATTGTATCGTTTAAATTGATTTCTGACATCAAAGAGTACACCAAGTCACTTCTCTAGCCCCTATGATTTTGCCGTTCATAAGTTATCATCTGATTCGTTGTACGCGGACATTTTTTTGTAAAATTGTGTAAGAAATGTTTGTTTTAAACATTGGGGTATGGGTTAGTATGAATTTTATCAGATATAGTCGATATACTAGTATATTTCGATATATTTATTCAGTAAACATGACGATAATAAGATGGTCGGCGCAATTTGGAGGTTAATATTTGTTGTGCAACATAATAAATGCCGAGATGTTGCGATTGCTGGTCACTCCAGATCCAAAATTGTTGTACATTGTTCATTCTCTCTTACACGAAAGAAATGTTCGTTTTGTATTTTATGTCTTTGTACATTATGATGCCATGGGCCGGAGGCCTACAAAGCAATAAACTATGTTGAGTTGAGTTGAGTTGAGTTGAGTTGAGTTGAGTTGAGGTCACTCCAGATCCAAAATGGATTTCGGTGAATTCTTCGAAATTCACTAGATTTCGGTAAGGTAACGACCCCTTATTCAATGAAATTCAATGTATTCCGGTTAGGTAACGTACCCCTTACCGAATAGTTAACCAATGCGCGGCAAGGTTACAAACGTTTTTCGGTTGAAGAGAAGTTGGTTTAGAGGTTAACGTAAGATTTGATTGGTTTACACAACACTTATATGCAAATAGCAAAGCCATGTTAGTACGGATGAGCCGAAAAGAACCAGTAAATGTTGTAGGTATATTTGTAACGATGCTGACAAAAGTCATATTGTTGGATGTTGAGTGAATAATTATATATACTGACTAACATCTACAATCAGCAATTTCAGCTGAAGAAATGAAACAACAGTTATCAGTACATCTGTATTAAGCGTATTGTACAGGAAACAGTCTAGACAATGTTTCAGTCATTTATGTATTCGATGCGTACATATATACTTTGAATAGTGCACTTAAATACATCATTGTAAGACATTATCTCGTAAACATTGCATTATGTTCGATTCGACTTTTAGACTTGGGAAAGTTCTGTAAAGAGTATTTTTGTTATTTATTGTTTCGTACAATTTCATCAGTTTATGTTCCATCTTGTCGCACCATTGTTTTGATTCGTTGACTACGACACCGTTCTCAATAATCTTGTTTGCTTAACCAATTTACAAATACAATCAAAATTTTATACTGACAAAGTAATGCTTATCTCACTTGTGGTATGATTTATACCATATACAATAAAACCTCAGACAATGACCACCTCAATAATAAGACCACCTCAATATCAATACTGTACATGCTTTGTTCGTGAGCGGCAATGTTTTGCAGATCGTCTAAATTAGAATTGTTATATGTAATAGTACCGTATGTCAGAATGTTCTATTGCGAACCAGAAAATTAACGCTGGCTGTTTTTATGACAATCCTGAATTCGTGGAATTCGTATTTTTTAAACCTCCACGTCACAAACATTCCCACTTAAACAGTATAACAACAAACAAACAGAGATACAGTTTGTTTGAGGATGGTAATCTATCACTGATATCGTGATACAATAAAGGATGCACTTCAGAATGTTAGTGCATCAAAATTCAATACTCGCGTCTTTTATTGCCATGATAACCAGCGGGGCAACATGAAACAACTAACAGTATATTTTAATGTAGTAAAATTGCCCCTGGTCTAAGGGGAAACATTTGATAGCAGGCTTCTGTTCTGGTATTGTACTGAATTTCTATCGACATGACCAGGTAAATATGTCCAATAAATGGTCTGAACTAAAACCTGGACAGAAATACAAAGCGTGTTTAAGCAGATATGGCCGGTCCAATGCAGAGCATGACCGAGGTGTTGTAAATGCGCATTGAGATGGTATGTTAGCATTGAACTTAATGAATTTATCGAAGTGAGGTTAGTACAGAAGGAAAAAAAGTTATATTTGTTTCATAATTCGCTTCCCGTATACTAGTACATGTATTTTAAAAACAATGAAATTGATGAATTTATATACGCAAATAATTTATATAATACTATGTCTAATTAAAAAAAATAGAATATTTTGCCGGTTGTTGAAATACGATTGTTTATGATACTTTTTGAATTAACGAATGCATGAGCCAATCACCGTATAGGAAGATAACTAATCGAGCGCTAGATTAAGTGACCGAATGTGAGGGCAATAGCCTACAGGAACCATTGGTTTACTAATAAATTATCTAATTAAATAACTAAAAACACATGCAAAACGTTGCTGAAATTGCATCTGGCGTACACAGAATGCATGAAATTGTACGTCAGATTATCAGATTGATTTGTAACATCATATTGTAAAACTATAAGCACAAGAAAACATTCAGTACGTACAATGTATACATTAAGAAGACACATCATTGCTTGTTTCGATACAAAATCATTGTTTTCTATGTAATATCGAGAGAGACACGAAGTTGTTTTCTACAATAATGTCTAGCCATAATGATTGAATAAATTGTCCATTCGTTGAGTAAATCTTACTGATTTAATATTACTGATTTACAACCTTACGACGTTTAATGTTGAATAAATGTTCATAAATGTTTTGTAACTACTTAATTTGAAGAATTTCAAAATTCCAGGACAGCAAATGAGTGTATAGTTAGCTTACGTTCTTTGTAAATTAAAATTGTTTGTGTCAAAATTTATATTTCAAATTAAGGGACTGTGTGACGGCATTTAAACCGGAACGAAGCTTTGGCAATTAAAAAACATGATGTTGACTCTTTTGTCCACTCCCAATGTAAATAATCATACCATTTATTGTTTATTATTATTTAATATAGCTTCTGTTTCGAACAAGTTTCAGCTTTGTATTTGTAATAACGTGTATTTTCATGCAGTTATCTTCATGTTGTAAATGATCGGGGAGTGGACTTCAGTACCGCTTGTACCCAATTCAAGTTTGACTAGTTTATTTAACAAAAGTTGAGAAAGTCATAGACCCATGCGAAACTACAATATATTATAAACACGTAGACAGTATACACAGTCACACAAAAACAATGTACAGAAATATTTTCTCTAGACAATTTATAAATAAACATACACTATTACAAACAATATGCAGCAATAACACTCTAGTAAATATGTAGTAGATATATAATTACAAACAATATGCAGCAATAACACTCTAGTAAATATGTAGTAGATATATAATTACAAACAATATGCAGCAATAACACTCTAGTAAATATGTAGTAGATATATAATTACAAACAATATGCAGCAATAACACTCTAGTAAATATGTAGTAGATATATAATTACAAACAATATGCAGCAATAACACTCTAGTAAATATGTAGTAGATATATAATTACAAACAATATGCAGCAATAACACTCTAGTAAATATGTAGTAGATATATAATTACAAACAATATGCAGCAATAACACTCTAGTAAATATGTAGTAGATATATAATTACAAACAATATGCAGCAATAACACTCTAGTAAATATGTAGTAGATATATAATTACAAACACTATGCAGCAATAACACTCTAGTAAATATGTAGTAGATATATAATTACAAACACTATGCAGCAATAACACTCTAGTAAATATGTAGTAGATATATAATTACAAACACTATGCAGCAATAACACTCTAGTAAATATGTAGTAGATATATAATTACAAACAATATGCAGCAATAACACTCTAGTTAATATGTAGTAGATATATAATTACAAACAATATGCAGCAATAACACTCTAGTAAATATGTAGTAGATATATAATTACAAACACTATGCAGCAATAACACTCTAGTAAATATGTAGTAGATATATAATTACAAACAATATGCAGCAATAACACTCTAGTAAATATGTAGTAGATATATAATTACAAACAATATGCAGCAATAACTGTTATGCTGATGTTGGTAAATTTTATGTTTAATGCATTCACCGAAAAAGAAAGAGTCTCGATTAATATTTGTTTTGTTTTATTTCAGATTTAGACAACACATTGAGCGCATGGAATCATCGTCAGGTGTAAACACATTAGCGAGTTAGTTGTCTTTTTATGACTATCCAAGAGGTTTAGTTTAATTATTTGCAAAACATTGAAACTGTCGTTAGATAATATTATATTGTCCAAAATGGCTAATGATAGTTGCTTACTTTTGCGGCCCATGTTGACATCAATGTTCGTTTATACATGTATGTCTAAGTCAAGCTTGTTCCTTGTACAGTACATCCTAGTGCCAGTTTGTGTAATTATCATACACTAATTAATGTTTCTCGTTTTAGCGTAAGTGCTTAGGACCATACAACCTGAAATCAATGTTATTACATAATTGGGCAAACATGTTTGTGATGTGTTGAACGAGATTATTTTGTCAGTTATTTTGCTTCTGTGTTTGGTAGTGTTTATGTATCAATTGATTGGTCGGAGATCCTTGCTTCCGTCAGAACTTGTTTTGTTGTCACTTGATCAAATTCGTTGTGTGGAGCATTACTTTATCTACACTGTTTGTTTTATTTGGGTGTTGAGAAGAGAACGGTTTGGCCGGGTGGCACCATTAAACCAGATTTAAACACCCTGTGGTGTTGTGCCATTGACTGACCGATCCAACGCGGACCTCCCGCTTCCGACCTTCATTTACGTTTGTGTCTTGTGTCATTTTTGAGGCGTGTTAGCGTCTCATTGCAATCATCGTCAGCCGGATGGTCTACTCGAAGTACCGCCATATATTCATCGTCTCGAGAAAATGGTGCATGTAAAGCCTTCTGTTATTATTATAGATTTGATGAGTATAATGGCTGATTTGTCAAGGATATATCAATTGTGGAATGGTGGGAGTCTTGACATAAACGGCTTTTCTGGATTATTGGTCATTTTTGGGCGATTGAGTTTACCCGAATAGTCGCGTATTGATTTCTAACACGATAATATGGAAAACGTGTAGTCTTTCCTTGAAAGCGCATCCCATGACCTTCAGTCCTTTGATTGCCTTTGTAATTGTTCACATCTACATAGTATGTGTTGTCACGACTCCCTGTGTTTGTGGTGTGTGTGGTTATTGTAGATAAAGTTCCTGGTTATATATGTTGTTCTTTGTTGGATTTTACTTGGTTAATTGAGTCACCTACCTAATTGTCTTTGACTAGGAGCGTTCAATAGTTTAATATATATAATATCAGGCAATTGAAATTCTATATCATAATGCACTTGATGTAATTTGAATGGAGTACATATTTGAAATTCACTAAACCATTCAACAACTTGTCTTTCCAATTAATAAAATAAATCCATGCTTATTATGATTTTTGCTGGTTGCTTCGCCAGAAGTATTTACATAAACGAGGTGATCTTGTTGCCCATATGTCAACTTGAAGACATTTATAGTACTTAACGCCCTTAATTGACAACTTATCTCGTGACCCCCATCTTTAATTTATGCCCCCCACCAAAAATCCTGTCACCACACCTGCAAGTAAACAATTACAAAACCAAAAGGGGCAAGACACTAACATAAATATGGTTTTGTACATGTTCTTAATCATTCCTTATGACTGTCTCCTCGTCACTTTCCCGTACTGTTGCAAGAATTGTCATATTTATGAAAAATGATGCCAATTATGGAACGAAACGGCCATTTTTCATTTGAAAGCCGTACGTGTTTGGACCCAAGAGCCAATGGGTGTTCTTATTGTGCTGTTAGATTGACCGCGAACAGGTGTATGAACTTTCAGGACTGGTCCATGCCAATTTATGTAAGGAAATGTTCTCGTGGGTAAAGCTATAACTGCTGTTTGGTTTACATTTCTATCAAAACACAACTATGGCTTTTTCTCCAGTAAGTTCACGGACACACACCAACATTTCAATACACCTATTTTGAAATGTAATCATCAATGTAACATATTCATGCGTTCGCGGTTAATAAAACTGCATTATACATGAAGTAATGTAAATAAATACTGATCGATTGAAACCGTTTTTATATGAGTTAATTGTCAAACGGCCATATTTTATTTCATTCACAGTCCGGGATTATTGTCATGAAAGCTCTTCAATGTTGTGTAATAATGTTTTAATGTTCATTTGTTGCTCGTTACATTTTAGAGAACGGATATCACCTAGGGAACATAAAACGCTGTGCTTGACAGTCGTTGTATGGAACGATCATATTTAATTAAACTACAAAAATCACAATCATGAGTGAATGTGCAAAACCTCGTACGTAGTTGTTATAGTGTATTTCAAGAGTGTAGGCCTTTGGCCCACGAATCACATATTCTATAATACAGAGAATATAGTTTAAAGTCACATGTGTACACTGTACGAATAGCATACAGCATAAAAGTGTACAATAGTAATTATAATTATTGATCTATTCCGGTGAATGACAGTAACAGATTAAAATAATATACTAATAAATCTAGTATGATAACTTGTAATAACATTGAAGTTAAGATAAGATAATATAAATTATCTCGTCTTTTAAAGCTCTTAAATACATAAATTGATAATGTTTTAACAATAGATTGGTTCGTGGATGAGATTAGTTCAATAAATTTAGGAACGTTCGGTCTTTTCCAAAAATAACATTTAATGAGATATTTTCTTAAATTGTAGAATAAAGGACATACTAACACAAAATGGCATTCATCCTCTAATGTGTTACATAGTTGATATTAACGTTCAGGCCTTGGGATTTATGGCGTTAATGCCATCTTCCTGTCTCCAGTTCTAATCTGTGAGACGATACGTGTAATCTAGAAAGAGCAATTCTGAACTTACGATTTTTTACAAAACCTAAGTATTGTTTAAAACCAAATTTTTAACAAGATTCATACAACATGATGTTTCTGACAAATATCAGGTACCGATGTATCTTGTTATGCACTTGGAGTTGAAATGGGCTATTTGAACCCATGTATTATTCGAAAAAAAGGTTCGACTGTGAATCATTATCAAATATTGTTAAGAAATGATTACGTCATTACAGGGAACGCCATATTCACAAGACAATGCCTCCCCGCACTGATTCCAAGATTATATTAAATTAGTGTAGTAGAATTCGTGAATCCGTGAAGTTGAAATCGTGAATTCGTTCGTGAAGTTGAAATCGTGAATTCGTGAATTCGAAATCGTGAAGCTGAAATTATTTATGAACTCACGATTTCAACTTCACCAACTCACGATTTCAACTTCTGGAATTGAATATTTCCTAGGAAAGAAATAATGACGTGTGCATGTCATGACGGGTCTTTCGTACCATTTGTATTAATTTATGGTCTGCACGAACATATTTCTTAGGATTGTTTAAATGATGGAACTGTTGAGGCAAACATGCTCTGGAGAGATATTCATAGGAAGTAAGGCTAAACAAAAATAAGCTTACAAGTTCGTGAAGCAACAAACATGTCATTCATTAGATGATAACCAGTTTTATGTGGGGAAAGAGGCAACCTAATACATGAGATGAGCTCTCCACATGTTTTTACCAGACCGATGGAACGTTTTTGTTGGAGTGCCATCAACATTTTGTTCATTTTTACTTGTTTTGTTAATGTTCCCATGCTTCCATGATAATTGTGTTTTGGGCCCACTCCCCATTATTTGTTTGGTTTCCCGTCCAAGACAGACATGTGCTGGTATGTCATGCTACATGAATGGGCTCGTCTTTGTCCTACTTTTTATCTCACTCTCACATGGTAATGGTACGGCAAACCGTTATAATGAAATCATTTGTTATGTTTGCGACCGTCTTGCTTTCGTTTTATCCAATTATATGTTCTTGTGTTGCTAAGCGTCTATACATGTTTAAGTTGTAAGCTATTCTTTTTGTTCCTCAATGTACCGACTATATAATTTTATTTATACAAACCCCCTCAATGAGGTTCATAATGGCTACCGTGTGCCTACCTGCCTGGTGCCTGAAAGGATAGGAATTGGGAAGTAAATGTGCTCAGAAAGTAGGTGTCTCATAAGTGATGAATGACTGGCCCTTTAAGTAGGGGTGACACTATAATAAATAAACACTTTTACCAAATACACAGCCTCCCCGAAAGCGCTAGGAGACATGGAAATGTGTAGAAATGTATATCTCAACATTACGATAGGGTGATTCATTTATATAATCAGTGTTCTTGTGTATTCGATCAGAACAAAGTTGCTTTCCCTGAAGCTATTGACAACTTGGCCAAATAAAGCAGACGCAGCAGATGAATTGCTGTGGTGAAAGACGGGTACATTGATCATGTTGGGGAGTGTGTAAGTGATGAGAATTGTTCTACTAAATGGCATTTCACACTTAAAGAGTAATGGGCTGTTCATCGTCATTACGCGTATTGCGCACTTTCAAGGCAATGCCTAGACAATGCCGCAGTCCATCATTTACAGGAACCATGTAGTATTGTACCAGAACATATAGTTATTGTGGCAATATCTTCCATCTTCTTGTGTTTTAAATCTCAAAGGAACACAATGAACTATTCCTCATGTTAGATATTGTTGTGATTTGTATTTTTTGTTCACATTTTACCCGATGTTTTATATTACGACTAGGAAATGGTTATTTAGTTGGAATGCCTGATGTTACTCAATTAAGTTTTGATGAAGACATTACTTCTTGTATATTGAAGTTTTTGTTTGCTTTGTGTTAGGAGGATACTTTCATGTTTGGTTCATCTTTAAAT
This sequence comes from Mactromeris polynyma, assembly GCA_032209605.1. Lineage (NCBI taxonomy): Eukaryota > Metazoa > Mollusca > Bivalvia > Venerida > Mactridae > Mactromeris > Mactromeris polynyma. Next base: position 816,010 of record JASFXZ010000070.1, on the reverse strand, counting down.
CAGATTTACTGACATTCCAAAGGTACTACTCCTAATTTCACATGTGCCAAAAGTCATGTTGTTTTTTTTGGTAAACATTCTATCTATAGGTGGCCGGCAGTTTATCTAACCAGTGTTCTAGAATAACTACCAGTCATTCCGCAAGCATCTGACAACTTCCTTAAATGAATTAGAGGTGGAGAGTAAACAACTCTGGGTGTACTGTCTTATGTCGAATTGTCACTCAGCACCCTCAATTCTGACCACAGGAGGTTGTCACGAGTTCTCTCCCTTTATCCGTTATATAGTTCTCTCCCTTTAACCCTTCTAAAGTTCACTCCCTTTACACCTTCTAGAGTTCTATCCCTATAACCCTTCTATAGTTGTCTCCCTTTATTCATTATAGAGTTCTCTCCCTTTACACCTTCTACAGTTCTATCCTTTCATCCCTTCTAGAGTTTTCTCCCCTCTATAGTCCTCTCCCTTCTATAGTGTATGTATATAAAATTCAACGAATCAGGTGGTTTGGTCCTACGACTTCCAGCTTGGCAGTCGAGTGGGCTACCAAGTGAGTAAGAACTGGTAAGAACTTATCATAATACATGTAGAGTTATGTAGGCTATCCTATGTCATATTATCTTCACTGAGTGATTCGTTAAATGGCCCCATAACATACTTATTGAATTGCCGACAGATTACATACTTATTGAATTGCCGACAGATTACATACTTATTGAATTGCCGACATATTACATACTTTCGAATGCTTGCTATCATGGTTTCTCTCTTTTTGAATATTTTTTCTAATCACTACGAAATGCATATTGAATTAAATTGTGATACAATTCATCAACATTGTATGGCGTCAAAGGAAGAAAATTGCCTCAGTAAATTTGCAATTTGTACAATAATTATGGATATACATTCTTGTAAAAAGCGGATTTATGTCTTGTATGTTAATAGTACATTATGAGGGTTTTATGACATAGCGATATATTCAAGGTACAGATTTTGTCTGCAATTTAATCTGTTTGAGCTCTAAAAATGTGCTCTTTCAACTAGCATTTTGTGAATTGTAGAATAATTGCCCGAGTATCACAGAGCCATTGATGTTTATGTTTACTCTGAAACGTAATTGCAGTCTGACTTCGTTTATTCGACAACCTTTTATTCGAATACTTGGTGTCATCCGAAATAAATATCAGCTTCCGATGTATCTTCTTAGCCACATCGTAAGGAAACGGACTATTCGAAACCATGATGAATTCGAATGAACGAGGTCCGACTGTATACAGCTTATATTTCGTTTTATTGTCAGAAATATAAAATTAATAAAGTATAATGATTAACCTACATATCATCCCCCTTATCCCCGGGTGTAATCCAAACCATTTTGCATTGAATATAATTATTTCATCCAAAGTCATTCGTCTTCAATTTTAAGGGCATATTAGAACTAAATGGGAATCCAATGTTCACTGACTAATTAGACATTATATTGGCGATGACAGTGCTAAACAAATTGTTTAGGGAATTGTAAATATATAAGCATGACATGTATTGAAAAACTGCTTTGCAAATGCTTCAGTAATTACATCGGTAGTGGTAACTTGACATGTTGTAGGAATAACGCGAGATGTTATCATACATGTTGGGAATTGTAAGATACTTATTTACAGTGAAAACGACTGTTTTTGCATAGTTAGTTCCTTATTATCTCCCCTTTCATTTATGTAGGTCTTTAACGTGAAAAAACAAAATCGTTTGCATTACAAATTTTACAACTCATATGTTCGATTTGGCCCCAAATCTATCCAATGCATGCATCCGGAGAGGGACCGGGGTCATGACCCTCTGAAAAGTTGACAAAATAGGGATGTCCGAATTTAATCATAGATCAAGAGTGTGTCCGAAATTCAAGGGTCTCATTGCTTTTGTCTAAAAAGACTGACTTACATCAAGTGCTTTACAAGAAGTTGGACAACCTTGACACACTGTCGTGATTGTTTGGATCCGCGCATGTTTTCCAAAGAGTTTGATCTCATCAAGCGTATGAAATTCTTCAGAGATCAACTATTTATGCTGTTACATCAAAAATACCCATTTCCGTGGAGCAGACGTATGGAGAGACTTTAACTTTTAAATTATGTTTAAAAATCATGTGTATCTGACGAACACTAACGTGCGCATTTGATAATTTGAGTTATTAGTGATAAGCCGACGATAAATAGGCCTACCAAATGCGTATTTGATACGTTTAACGGTTACTTTCTTACGCGCAATTACTATCCGTTCACGGTGCACAAATGACGTGTCATTAAATTTCCCTTTGTGCACAAATCCCACATTGTTCCATGGTGAAGATTGTTAATACGTTGACCTTGCACACACAGCAATACTTTTATCCTTTTTGACGCTTGAAATACTTTCCTTCATTGATGCAATAAACACATTCAACAGACGACGCAATTGAGTTTTAAAACGGAAATATTTCATTCCATTCAAAAGTGAACAAATGCCGAGCAGGGAATGCCACTTTCGCAAATCAGAATTTCTCTAGACAAATCCAGTTAAAAGAAATGGGAAGAGACAAATACTAGGGAGATGACACAAAACAACACCAGACGGCCACGGAGATTATTTGATCCTTAACGACCCGACATGTCTGTTTCTCTCGTCACTCGTCTAATTGTTTCATGGCACAATGTTACTTGCCGATCAGCCAATAGCAGAAATGACATGCTATGTCATGTTGCCGTCAATATTTGAAGAATTGTAGTTATATGATTCCAATTTATATGAAACGCTCACAGAATCCATTAAAGCGATGAAAGTGGTGATAAGGATTTTTGGACTGCGGTTTTATATCTTTGTTGTTTGTTCTGTATAAATGATTTGATTACCGAATCCCAACTCTAAGTAAATAATGCTTGTCGATCTAAGATAAACGATGCTATGATTCCAACAGTTTGATTTAATGCAACGTTCGCATAATATCTATACCATGTTTAAATCATGTTTATGACCGTTTTGAGATTTTTGTGATTGAATTTATTTCAGAAATCACAAACATGCAAGTAATATGTAAGTTATAACAAGAATTGTCCCTAAGACAATACGCTAGACTATTCAACCGCTATGTCCGTAGCCTGAATGTTTAACCCTGAACCAGAGTTTTTGATGAATTGTTATATACAGTCTGATCTCATTTATTCGACAACCTTCTATCCGAATACTTGGTATCATCCGAAATAAATATCAGGTCCCGATACATCTTCTTACGCACGTCGAATTGAAATGGGTTATTCGTAACAATGTACTATTCGAAATAAATTTCGGGCCCAATGAATTCGAATGAACGAGGTCCTACTGTATATATAAGAGAATAACTCTGTTAAAGCGGTGTTCAGAGTTATGGTGCTGGGTTCTCTGGCTTTGGAATACATCCCCTAGCGCTAGTGCGAAGTTTCAGATAACTGACCCATCACGGATGCAGATATATCCCACCAAATGAAAAACTTTAACCTAAATTTCCGAAGTACAAACATAGGAATAATTCTGTCAAAAATGGGGGTCAGAGTTATTGGATATGATATCATTTAACAAAAAAAACTTTAACCAAACGGACGCCGAATGAATATTTATATCGCATACGGAAAGTCACGGAAGCACATCGGCAATTTACGGAAATCGTGACAAGGTCAAGCATGGCGTACATTGTATTTTGTAAACAAGATATGGTGGTCTTTCGTTGGGTTTCTTTTTAACAAGGAAAGACAACTTACTGTTAACCATCACGCAATATGATCGTAAACTTGTTTCTTATACAAGTACAGGTTATAAGTATTGTGGTTTGAATAAATAAAGATGACACTAAAAAGACCTTTAAATGGCAAATATTTTTTTAATTGCAGTTATGTAAATACTAATTTAGTTCTTAACATTGTTCAACGCATGATCGATTCATGCATTATTGCATGTTGTGTCTGGTGATTACTTACATTTATCATTTTGAGAGGAATTAGAATCTAACAATAACTCTAATTATTAAGCCAATTACTCGTATGTTTTAGCCCGCTTCACAGACTTAATTGGCGATCATCACTTACAGAACCGAAGAGACACCGTAAGAAAACGATTGCTGCAAGAAGTACCTCATTGATGAAAACTGTCGTCCGTCCGTCCACCCGTACGTACGTATTTCCGTGAACAATATTTTAAGAATCGTCTCATCTGAAACCACAAGGCAGAATTTATGACACGTTGTTGGGAGCTTCATATGGCAACACTCAACAAAAATACAACAAGGCGTCACGCTTGATCAACACCAACACCAATACGATGGCCGACTTTCTGTTTTGCATAAAAAACATCTGAATCAACTTTGTGGAGTTTAAGCGAAATGTTACTAGGGTGACACTCTACAAAAAAATCAACGAAGGGTTTGGATTTGTCAAAACCATGACCAGCAGAGGACGGTGCCCCATTTCCTATATGTATACTAATGTATAGCAGAAATTCAAAAATCTTCTTTATTAAAAACTCCGGTTGCAATTTTGATGACTTCAAACAGATGGTCATTAGGGGATCCTCTTCAGGGCCATCATGGCCCTCTTGTTTCATCTTGTTCTGTTCCCCAAAACGCATATACATTCATATCCCGATTGAATCCAATCCCAAAAACATGTCGATGAATTTGAGTGTCTATAAAGGAGAAGATGTCTATATGACTATGTCTGTCATTTTATTCTTTCCTACATCTTATTGTTAAAAGCAGATTAAGGTATTAATGTATTTAATCGTTCTGGGAATGAATAGATTTAACCATAATACCCCTCGATTTATGTTAGCTTTAGTTCGTGTTTGATTGAGAGCATTTCCGAACTATTAAACATGGTTTTACAGCAATATTTGTATTATATCAGTTCTTTTGACACGTTATTAAAATTTTGCATTGTCAATTTTATGTTCAAACTCGCAGTTTGATAATTGATTATGACCAATACAGGTTCATTCCATGCGCTTCCTTTACTCGGAGTGCTCGTGGCGAGTACATGTAATTGGAATGCACACAGTTTATTGTAAGTGTGATTACTCCACAAGACTTAGTGACAGGTATGATTTCAGGAGATGCTCGAATCATCACATAGCACTGAATAGTATTTCTCAAAAGAGTCCGGTAACAGACAATTATTTTCTGTGATTTTGTGATTACTTATTGATTTTCGGTGATTTTCTGTCATTTCATGTGATTTGTTCGAGCATCCTAGTTTAATTACTGAACGTATGTAATCATTTTAAATGTCACGTTTACACTTCGTACGAATACGTCTCTGATAATTATAATGATAATGTGAATTGATAAAGTTATAATTGCCAATAAAGTATTAGAGTGTACAGCATACTCGTTATCACTCACATCAATATTGAAATGTGCGCCTTCATTCTACGACATTAATACAGATAACGTTTAAATGGGATAGCAATTTCCAACCTTTCATCTAGGTGATATATATTGTATGGAGTTTTATATTAGGAGTTAAACTCAATAACTAATCTGAGTAGAACTATCCTCTTTTCGGCAAGTAAATGTCACATTTTGGTCGATTCGAACCCAACGATCTCAGTGGCAACATTATGAATGATATTTAGACAGCATTTTACTATAGAAGGCCAATTCATATCTTAAATGATTCAATAGAGGCGGATATTAGAACTGTCAAATCGTGTCTGATAACTACAACTATGTGTTATACATTTCTTGTCGAGTTGGCTTTGATCGCATTTATGGTATTGTCGTACAGGCGCACAGCCTCTCGTGCTATGATGAAGACCTCACATCGCTGCACCGTCTGTTCTGATATACATAAAACACATTATATATGAATATGAAAGCATATACCAATACTCTTATGACATATTAAAAGCTAAGTCGTTATAAAGACAAATAAAATCATTGCTTCATTTGCAATATTCCGCACATCATGTAAACAATACCCCGTACACCCGGCTTTCCAAACTACCGGTAATTGTACTGACTTTTAACAACGATCTGGTAATAAAACGTGTTAATTATGAACATTCGATGATAGTATGTCTTTTATCGATATGAAATATGTACCTAATTGTGTGTTAAGCCAACGAAAAAGAGATAAAGAGTATTATAGGACAGTAAATGTGATGATTTACCTCAGATTTACGTCTACGGAACAACATTTACAATGATTTGATATACAATGTAGTTAAATCACTGTAAATCGAGTAAAAATATCATTTGTAGAATTTTGATATACAAGATCAGTTGGTGCGTTTTATTAATTTATCGGCGCTTCGGGTGTTGCAACATCCGTTGTATGTATATACATGGTGACCATAGAACTGAAACGTGAGTTCAAAAGTTATTTTAGTTTTATCACACAAGGAATAATGGTTCTCAATTCCTGGTTTTACATGCATAAACAGAATCGTAAGTTTACTCTCTACGCTCATCAACAACGCAACCACGAACAAATTGATGGAATCGCTTGGCCATATATCTTGGAATATCGAATGTAACATTCGATCTGGTACAAAAAAACTTGTTATAAATTAGAAAAGGTTTAGAACATGCAATGAAACATGAAAGTACGTCTGTGAAGTGTGGAAGAACAGATATAAATGCTGTGTTAAGTTCTACGAAATAACACGAGAAAAAACGTGAAGACAATGCATCACAATTACTCAAAAAAAATCGCCTCAATAAATCTACGATTTTACAGTAATTGAAACATTAGAAAATGCAGTCACATGATTTTGTTGTAAAAAACTGTTGAATATGTGATTAACGAGTTAACAGACCACATAATCTTCTCTAAGTTTTGCAGGAATGCATTCAGTCTTTACATCCACGGTAGGTCACTCGACTCGTCCGTCATCTGATGCAAACAGTTTGAAGTTACTGATATTTATCAGTAAAACCTCAATAGTAAGACCACCCTTGAAAATGTTGATATTGAGATGGCCTTAATATTGAGGTTTAATAATGAGCAAAACTGTTAAAATGAACTTGAAAATTGTGTTCTTAAATTTGAGGTGGTCTTTTTATTGGGATGGTCTTCAAGTGAGGTTTTACTAACATGGCTTTGCAATTTGCATATCAGTGTTGTGTTAACCAATCAAATCTTACTTTAACCACAAAACCAACTTCTCGTCAACCGAACAACGTTTGTAACTTTGACGCGGATTGGTTAACTTTTCGATAAGGGGTACGTTGCCTTCAACCGAAATCCAATGAATTTCGATGAATTTACCGAAATCCATTTTGGATCTGGAGTGACCAGCAATCGTAATGTCTCGGCATTTTTTATGTTGCCCAACAAATTTTAACCTCCAATTGCACCGACCATCTCTTTTCAAGATATTTCTTGTTGCTTTAAACACGAGTCAACAGTGAGATACATTAAATATCCTTGACAGTTTATGTCTGTCCTAAGAATTCAACAGCAGTTTCCCTCCCTACGAATCAATTTAACAACAAAACAAATGTGGAATAATATGAGACAAATTTACAGACCAATTACAAACAAAAAATAGTACAAATACATCTATTAATTCAATTTGCATAGGATGCGGCGCAATACTACCACGCATCAATAGAACAATATTTTCAGTACCTTCAAATGCATATGTTGTAATCATAAGCCGTGTGTAAGATACACCATTGACAGTATTTGTCTTCCTTATGGCATCAGAAGCGGTTTCTCTCTCAACAATTCAATTCAATAGTTTGGAATAATATGAGAAAAATGTACGAATACATGTAAATAATATAACAGCTAAAATGTGGTCAATATGTCGGCTATGTCGGATATTGACAAGTTATGAATCGCGGGCGTTTGAGATTTCGAACACAAACGATTTTGTAGCAGGTATCTTATATGGACCAACTTATTTACTGGATCTTTAAGAATAAGATTTGCCTCCACAATCTTAAAAGCAAAATCAAACATGAAAAATATAGTTCCTATATTTAAAACATCAATAAACATGCATTAACAAAGACTTAACTCATAATGTATTGATCCATATTTGTTGAAAAAAGATGTTTGTACATCAAAAATTAAAAAAAATCCAGTTTTTGAACCATCGAGTTATTTTACAAGTTTGTCTGTTAGTAATATGGTAAAAACGATAGTTTCAATCGGTTATACATTGCAATGGTTCTTATAAGAGATGTTTAGCCAATGTAACAAAAATACTGGATGAAGCCAATTCAAACATTTTATGTTCAGATGAGCCAGATACACCTTAAAACAGATGTACAATTCTATTGTCTGAGATGCCACTAACTCACAATACATGTCTAAATGTTTAGTCAGTCTACCTTACACAAGTATTACTCCAAAATTATATTATGGAGGTAACTCACGGACATGCGTTCTCATTTCTAGACTACTTCATAGGAAAATCAAGAATATATGTATAACCCCTATCATCATTGCGCAAAATGAAATAATACCATAACAAGTCGTTATCTTGCATCCCTAGGTAAGTTCAGGATATTTGAGAAATCTTGCAGTTTGCGTTTTAAAATGTACATAACAACACCCGAGAGACAAAATCTCAACTATACCCAGTACATTTATAAACGCAATTTTTTCGTACCTGTGATACGTCTTTTAAATGTCATTTTAGTGTGTTTTAAAACTCATTTTGATATGAAAATACCCGTTGATTGAAAGAAATTTAGCGTTCATCATTGTGTAAAATGAATTAATATCATGTTAAGTTCTTAGGTAAGTAATCTTACATTTTACGTTTTTAAATGTACTGAGTATATTATCAAACATCTTATAGCTAGGTCTTTTTAAATTAAACAAAACAAATTGGATTAATGTTTGTGAACACAGACGGTGAGTACAGCCGCTAGTTTCACCAAAATATCGCAATTGATATCTGCCTGAAACTCATGTTTCAAGAACTTGTGTTGTTGTGCCATTTAATACACAGCAAAACCAAGTACAAATGTAGATGGTATGTCACCTAGATTGAAACCATGACCACTATCAGGTAGGGATTTGTGTGTTGCATGGTTGATGTAATAAATGTGACAACCTTAATTTGTAATGTTTTGTGACATTTTTTGGGTAGTTTAATAGCGAAATAGGGAATTGTAAATTAAAATTCCACACACTTAAATTCCGCCCACCTCAAATAGCACGATAATGCTGGGCCGTAAATCCTCCAATACTAAATGTAACATTCAATCTGGATCAAAATAACTTTGTTCCAAATTAAAAACGGATTAGAAGACGCATTGAAAGTACGTGAGTAAAATATACAAGAACAGATACAGATGTAGTGTCTAATCTTTTTATCATTTTTTATAATGACATGAGACAAAATTGAAGACAATTTCACAAAATTGCTAGTTTCCAAAAAAGGAAGATTGCCGTAATTTGTTTGGTATTTGTACAATATTTGCCAGTATTTGGGCGGCTAATAGTTTCCTTTATTCAGACACCAGTAAACATGCTCCATGCAATAAATTTCGTAGTGAAAATTGAACTGAATAAGTGATTTACGAGTTATAAGAACACATAAATCCATTTTTCTTATTGCAAATTCTCGCTCGGTCACTTTCTCGGTTAGTCGGTCGAATCGTTCGTCGACAGAAGCAAGTACATGTAGTTTAACTGAGTTATAGATGACGACTGAATGTATTCGAAAATGTATTTGTAAAGTTGCCCGAGTGTTTGAAAACAAATGAGCTCGGATTTTTCAATTCCAAGGACGTGTAAATGCCAAATACATTAAAAGCTCATCAAAAACAGTTCATTACAAAATGATATTACTATGGTTGATCACGCTTCGTGTTGTTCTTCCACGCCTATCTTATTACTTCATTGAACAAACTACCTAGAGTACATTGGCCTGCTCGTTTACAACAGATCGGTCGTGCTCTGAATTCAATCTCCATATTTTTTTTATTTAATTCAATACATGCTATTTTGTACACGCCGGTTCAGAATGTTCTAGGTTACGACAATGAGAATTGTGGGAGATGTTTAATGAGCCACGCCGATAGATAACTCAATGTATACCAACAACAAGTAAATGGTGCATTTTTTTGCATTTTTTCAAGTGTTTCCCATTCGACCAGATAAAAACCCAATTCGATAAGGCTTTCGTTATCGATTTATTCATTATATTGGGTATAGGGTAGAAAAGTCGTTTTAAACGATGTGATATAATTTTAACTCGCTGTAAATAGGTTGCATACATGACCCCTATAATCGATATTTAGGTAAACACGATAATGAAAGAAATAGCGAATTTGAGTTATACAAGTCACCACACTAGTGTGTTTATTATCCATTGTTTGTTCGAGACAACGCAATGTGCGAGTGGCGATTTGATACACTAAATACACAAACTGTTCTATTATATCTGGAATAGGGAACTTGAATAAGGTTGTACAACAGTCAGGTACGAGTCGTGATGTTTTACACATATATAGGAGGGCATTTTATTCTGACAATTATGACTTTAGCATATAATAAATTATGTTTTGTAATGAGGTCATACCAATATATATATATATTTAGCTTCCTATTATAGGCGGTAATATTTCCGTCATGATTGTTGAAAAAATACTTTTTATTCTGATAACAGTATGATGGAGATCGCTAAATGCACACCGTTCAAGCATGCACACCATAGAAGTACGGTGGTAGAGGCGGGATAAAGGCTGAATGGGCGGTACTAATGATGCAAAGCTGTGGACTACTATTAAGCTGTACGCTGCTGTTGAGCTACGTACAGCGACTAATGTTGCACCAGAACGATTTGTTTGAGCAAGAAGATTTTTTATTAAGATAGTTTTACTTGTAGGAATTAATATCATAAACTAAATCTAATTAATGCGCTTCAGTGAAATAATTAATACTTTTCATATTATTCATAATAAAGCTTAGATTAGCTTTATTATTTAGTTTGCATTGGGAATTTGGTGTAACTATCTTCGATGGTGTAGATCTACTTTCCATATAATTATTTAAATCATTCGCAGTTGAAATATAAAACAATCGGAAAATAAAACTCCTTAAGTAATACAAAAATAATCTTTTTTTATCTCGGCCATATATTTCCCAAAACAGCTCTAATACAATTCCCAATGCAAACTAAATAATAAAGCTAATCTAAGCTTTATTATGAATAATATGAAATGTCCGGCAGTCAAATTGTCACTTATTAAAGGACTATTCTACGATATTATTTTTTGAGTCTCATTAAACCATTGACTTCAGGAGTTTTAAACGAAGGTGGTCTAAGAGCCCTTTTCTCAATGCAAATTGCTTGCACACCATTGCAGTCTGGTGGCAAATCAAGCATCATGGTCAATCCAATCTTAGGACCATACCTGCCTGCACACCGTACAAGTTACATGTTTGAACTGTAATTCTAGACACTATTAAGACCATACGGACCTGCACATCATACAAGCCATGTACATGGCTTATATACATGTAACATCCTAGTCACTCTAAAGACCGAACCTGCCTGCACACCATACAATATTTAACTGTCATTCAAGTCACTGTTATAAACAAACACTCCTGCACACCTTACAAGTCAGGTGACTTTACTGTCATTCAAGTCCCTCTTAGGACCATACATGCAAGCACTTCATACAAGTCAAGTGACCTTATGGTCATTCAAGGCACTCTTATTACCATACACATCTGCACACCATCCAGACCAGGTGGCTAAACGGTCCTTCTAGACACTCTTATAACCTAAAACACATATACACCATAAAAGTCCGGTGGCTAAACGGTCATTCCATTCACTCTGTGTGCATCAATATGGACCGACGTTCAACCAAAGATCCATGCAATAGACACCTGACTTGTATGGTGTGCGTCGTTTTATCTTGGTGCTAGCAAATATTTGACCATACATTACACCCGACTTCAATGGTGTGCATCAATAGGGACCGACAGTCAACCAAAGATCCATGCAATAAACAACGGACTTATATGGTGTGCGTCATTTTATCTAGTTTTTAGCATATATTTGACCATACCTTGCATCCGACTTCAATGGTGTGCATGAAAATGGACCGACATTCAACCAAAGATGCATTAAATGAACACCTGACTCGTATGGTGTGCGTCATTTTATCTTGGTGCTAGCAAATATTTGACCATACATTGCACCCGACTTCAATGGTGTGCATCAAACGGACCGACATTCAACCAAAGATGCATTCAATTAAACACCTGACTTGTATGGTGTGCGTCATTTTATCATGTTACTAGCATATCATTGACCATACATTGCACCGACCTCAATGACCGTGCGACCACATACACGTATCATGACCGTGCGACCACATACACGTATCATGACCGTGCGACCACATACACGTATCATGACCGTGCGACCACATACACGTATCATGACCGTGCGACCACATACACGTATCATGACCGTGCGACCACATACACGTCTCTCATGACCGTGCGACCACATACACGTATCATGCAGTGTGTTCGTCTCTTAGAATAATTTAACAGAAATAAATTTAGTATTTTACCACCCCGTATAAACATTAGTATCCCCGGGGCATATTACACAAACGATTCGTAGCTATGCATTATTGCAATCCTTGTCCAACCCTTAGATACTGACTACCATTATTTATGAATGTCAAGTTACCTACGATGTCGTCATGACGTAGGAAAGAAGAGGAAAACTAAACGATAAACATACTGTTGAAGTTGGTAGATGGATCATAGCATACACTACACAATCAAAGAAAATGTCCACTCTGTTCCTCCAATGACCTTGGTGATGAATTGCATTATCTCCTCACATGCCCATTATTTAATGAAATAAGGAAAAAATACATACCAAAGAATTAACTTTCATGGACCAAATGTTATTTAATTTAAAGAACTTTTATCAACGAATGACACTACACTGCTGATCAAATTAAGCTATTTTGTAAAGAAACTCATGCGTCACTTCGCTAGAAATTAAATTGAAATTTATTTTTATCACTGCTAATAGTTTTATGATGCATTTGTATCAATATGTACTCCTATTATATATATAATGTTCAACTAAAGTGGGTGATCATTTAAATTCTCAGTCAATAAGCGGTTGTGTCGTACACAATTTTCGAAATATGAACAATTATTCAAGTAGGTAGTTTCGTGTGCCTCTATAGCCAAATTAGGTAAGTATTCGCTCAGCAAGCCAGATATTACTGGCTCGAGCCTCGGATGTATTGCATTTTATTCACATTGATATATTATTTTATCCTTCTTGAAAATATTTAGCATTGCTTCAAATATCGTATCCTGTGGTGAACAATATCTGTCCTTTCCAACAGCAGTTTTCAGTGGTCCGCACATAACTTCCAACCAAACCCATTTCCTCTAGTATTCTCTTTAATACTAATCTTCGACCAGGAAACTTGATCCGTTCTTTAAGTTCAACAAGAGTATGTTTCACTGTTGGCTGATGAATCTTGTTTAACAGCATATCATTTATTGTCCTGCAAACCACAGCGAGATCAAAGGAATCCAAATTTTCTTGAAACGTTGTCCACTGTCGTCCTTTCACTGCGCGACACCGACATATCTGTCACCCCAGTCATTGCAGCAGTTCTTTTTCTTGGGCAAGACAATGGAATCACCGGCTGTTTCATAGATGGCTCTTGTACACAAAATTAGTGATTTTTTTAAACCAATGTCTCTGTCTTCCTGCGACAACACAAAATGCTTTTCTATCTTTTCTGCCAAAACAGTTTTTTATTGACACATATTAATCTAGCTCGCAGCGATACACCCAAAAATATTTCGTGAAAATCATGATACTTTCGCGCTAAAAATAATTTATCAAAAATATGAATATCCCGATTCGAACCCGGATAGTTTGGAATGAGATTCGGATGCGTATCCATTACGCTATGTAATAAAGACAATGATTTGATATTTATGCATTTATATATTCGTTTTCAAAACCAGAATATGCGCCTATGTGATCATGATCAATGAACTACCCTGCAATTTGATATGGACTGAATCAACCAATGCCGTTGTGTCAATGTTTTTGTGCCTTCAGATCTTGGCCGTTCGGTAAAAGCTAACACTCGCTCGCGTTACGAAACTGTGCACACGTTTTGCCACTGAACGCATTGTTTGCCAAATAGTGTGCGTCCACTCGCTTACGCAACTTCGAGGTAGCATGCGAATTTGTGAATCGAACACTGCGTTCAGTTACGGCTAACAGTCGCTCATGTTTTGTTTTGTATCCCGTACCCACCGTATCATATTGTATGCACACGGAGAAACCAAATTGCAAAATGAACGCATGTCTGGTTCACTCCCTTTGCTGTCTTTGAGGCAGGGAACCAGATTAAAAACGAGGTGGTCAATACACTTGTTCGGTCGCAAACTATGAGCGGGCTTCCGTTCGCAGTTACTAAAGGCAGACACATATCCAGTTACTAGGGTACGCTCGTTTGGGATTTCCAAAAAGTAGAACAGTTAGAATACCAATCGAGTGCGACAGTAGTCAGATCCGACACCATTCCGAATGTTCCGTCGCAATAGGTGGTGTGAGTGGAATCGAATGTATCCTACTGTATAACACCTTGGCGTTTTCATATATGATTGACTGAAGTGTTGTCAATTATGTCTAGACATAGATCTGAAAATGTACACTATCCTTCACTATAGATGTACAGTAATTGTTCTGTGTTTTGTCTGAGACGCCAGTTTGTATTACAGTTTACGGCGTTTAGAATCAGCGTTCCACCAACAGTCTCGCTCAAACAATATCATATACTCATACGGCCATAGTCTAAGGCAATGGTATCCGGTGCCCCTTTAAAGATGTATCTGGCTCATCTGAACATAAAATGTTTGAATTGGCTTCATCCAGTAATGTTGTTACATTGCTAAAACATCTCTAATAAGAACCATTGCAATGTGTTACCGATTGAAAATATCTGTTTTTACCATATTACTAACAGACAAAACTTGTAAAATAGCCCGATTGTTAAAAAACTGGAAGCTTTTATAAATTTATGATGTACAAACATTTTTCTTCAACAAATACGGATCAATAAATTATGAATGCATTCTTTGTTAATGCATGTTTTTATGTATTAACTATATTTTTCATGTTTGTTTAGGTAAACAAATGAACATAAAATGAGCATAATATTACTTTAAGAATTATTATGGGCATAAAACTATCGGCCGTCCGGAAGCAAATTGAATGGCTTCCTCATTGACAATGCATACAGCAGTAAGGGGCCAATGGTTTGAAGTCAACATCCATACATCATAAAGTACCTGTGTATCGTTATATGGTGCATATGGCCAAGTTGTCAGTTGCTTGTGAGAGAACACTTTAGTTGGAAACGAGGAAACACTGGTAGAGTCACGTGATCGATGTTTATGTTAAATCGAAATTTACAAAGTTGAACTTGAAGATATATAACCACATCTATTCACTGTGCCATCGTGTTGGCAAGTAAATGTATAGGTGGTTATCCAACATAATGTCTGCCATTATTCCTCTCTGATTTCTTTAAGAATTCATTTCTCAAATCTACTTCATATACTGCACCATGAATGGACTTTAACCTTGGAAACACATCAAGTTATTTACAATGTTATCTAATGAGTGACACGTTTGCTGCTTCACATATTTACCGTCTCCTGTGGCCGAGTGGTTAAGGCATCCACCTTGGGAGCGCAATGGAGCGGAAGATCGAAAGTTCTAATCCCGGCAGGGGATCCGTTCTGATACGGCCAGTTGTTGAGCCGCCAGCTAGTTTAATAGTGGCTACCTTGTGCCTACCTGCCTGATGCCTGACATTATAGGATTGGTATTGGGAAGTCAATGTGCTCTGAATGTAGGTGTCTCATTAGTCAGAAATGGCTGACCCTGGTGACACTATAATAAACACTTCACTTATTTGAATAATTGTTTTGCTATATAGTTTTACACATACATCTTATCAAGGTGATGTCACTCTATATGCTATGTCTTCTAAAATACATAAACAATAACACATGCTTTGTTTGATTCTTAAAGAAATGTTTTTCAGTGGTTGTAAGAAATGTGCGCATAAAACATTGTGCGATGCATTTTCTGATAGAGTTTTATAGACAGCAAATTTATAGTCCTGTCTATTTTCTCGTAATGAACAAGTCTTGTTACCGAACAAACATTGTACGTTTTCATGACACGTCGACAGAAGACGTGTATGACTGGGGTCCTAAACGTATCGTCTAAGGTCTCGTCCATTTAACATTAATGTCTACAAGTAACATATCACAAGTCACATGTTTTGATATTGCTTTCTGAAGAACTTGCAAATGTTTTTTTAATTGGAATTGGAATGTTTGTGTTGTATAATGATAAAACAAACATAAATAACAATGGTGTTGATCCATCCAAAGACACCAAACAATGTACAAGTAGTTGAAACAAAATGTCACCAGCATTCACAATGATGCATGCGTACTGGGGCGGTATTCACAAACATATTAAGACTAAAACTAAGACTTATACTTTAAAATGTTAAATCATTGTTTTGCTCCTACATTGTTATTACAGCATAGATTTAAATACAAATTGGTAAATATGTAGAGTGGGACACGGCAATTATTCAGTCCAAATTGCCTTCGTTTACATTTAATGAAAACGCAAGACTGGTAAACATATCGAATTAGCTTTTGACTTGTACAAGGGTGAGCAAATAAATATATAGATAAGTATGAAGTTGGATGCTCCTTTGTAAAACAGGGTTGTCCCCCTTGTGTCGTTTTGACCGCTGACCGTTACTCCTATTTTCACACATCGCTTAGACGTGTGTCTTGTGTCCTTAATGCCTTGTAATTGTTTACTTGTATATATATGTTCGATGTCTCCCTTTGTATTGTAGGCAACTATATACTTATCCGACCTCGGTACCCAGGCTATCCATAACATATATGATACCCTGGGCAAACTTACTGCAAAAATCTCGTACTCATGAATAATTAATGAGGTGAAATCCTCTTCTTGATTGGCCGCATGACTTACACCTCTTGCGATACGGAAATTGCCGAGGAGTTACGGATGAAATCGCGGCTATGAGCGATAGCTCTTCACTAAGGAGATTCCTTCTTTTTGTTATCGTCCAATTCATTGGTCGAGCAATGCTGATGGATATTCATGTATTACGGTGTTTCGCTAGCCAAATTGCCCAGGGTATCCTATATGTTATGAATAGCCTGGGTACCGAGGATGGTACTTTTCCTGCTCGGCCTTTTTCACTCGCCTATTATCTTAGGACAATACATGGATCTTATTTTACCAGATAAATTATTCATGTTCACACTATGTGTCTCTCAAAATATGGTCAGGACATGCTCTTGTTCGCCTGTGCTATTTTCATTGTGAATTATATTTTCGTTCTTTCTCAGGAACAAGCATCTTGCTGTTTTAGAACATTCTCAAAAATGCCAACAACATTCAACTTTACGATAATGTCGGTAATAAACAAGTTTTTGTTTTTCTATTTCAGAATATCCACAGGCGGTGTTAGGTGATTGAAGAAAAACGACAAAAAATGTTAACTACAATATCGCCATCAGTTCTAGATCTTGTCGGCTTTAATTAAGTCTGTTCGTGAACAAGTGACAGCAGATTAGCTGTTTATGTGCGAGTGTTAAACTTCACAATGTTAAGAGGAATTTAAGAGCTGAAATTTACATTTTAAGCACACATAAAATAGCACTAAGTTTTATATTGGCTGAAACCACTGACCTTGGTTATTGAAAAACGATGAACTGAAAAAGGATGAATGCTGAAGTGAAGCAGGAAAAGATAAGTGCTTGACATGGCGTTTTGAGGGTACGGATTGCAGTCACTTGCGCCATAAATGATTCGTGTCTAAAATGTATGGCAACTTTATTAGTAAAATTATTCTTATCTGTTTCCGAACAACCGTTTTATACCCGCCATATAACACTATGTCGCCATATAACGCTGTATCACCATATAACGATATACTACCACCATTTAACATATTGCTGCCATATTACGCTATATCGCCATATAACGCTATAATGCCATTTAGCGTTATGTCACCATATAACACTATAAAGTCATGTAACGATATATCGCCATATAACACTATACTGCCATGTAGCGTTATGTCACAATATAACGCTATACAACCACATTTTAACATGTTGCGGCCATATAACGCTATGTCGCTAAATAACACTATACCGCCATGTAGCGTTATGTCACCATATAACGCTATACAACCACCATTTAACATGTTGCCGCAATATAACGCTATGTCGCCATATGACGCTATGTCGCTAAATAACACTATACCGCCATGTAGCGTTATGTCACCATATAACGCTATACAACCACCATTTAACATGTTGCCGCAATATAACGCTATGTCGCCATATGACGCTATGTCGCTAAATAACACTATACCGCCATGTAGCGTTATGTCACCATATAACGCTATACAACCACCATTTAACATGTTGCCGCAATATAACGCTATGTCGCCATATGACGCTATGTCGCTAAATAACACTATACCGCCATGTAGCGTTATGTCACCATATAACGCTATACAACCACCATTTAACATGTTTTCGCAATATAACGCTATGTCGCCATATGACGCTATGTCGCCATAAAACACTTTACCGCCATGTAGCGTTATGTCACCATATAACGCTATACAACCACCATTTAACATGTTGTCGCAATATAACGCTATGCCGCCATCTAGCACTGCAAAATCATCTGACGCTATGCCGCCATACAACGTTATGTCGCCATATAACTCAATGAAGTCATCTGACGCTATATTGTAGCATATGCATTAACATGTTTAATAGGATTGTATGTTGACTATATTACATATACATTGTATATTATATGTACTCTTGGTAAAGTGATTTCCACTAACTTAGTAATTATTTCATTCGGAGGTATTTAGAGTCTTTCGATAAGAAAATGATGGCGAGTTAGTGTCGAGATCGAAGTATATTTTGTTGTTATACTTTTACCACACAATTGGCTACCATGTGTTTTACATCACGTACCGATACGATTCAGACTTCCGTGTACCGAATGTTTAACATCCATACATATTGATACATACCGATTCGGCTCAGCCCGAGAAGAAACATCTTGTATCGGAATAATTATATAAATCTATCACGATAACATTTGGTGTTGGAGCGATTATAGACAATGCTTCATTCCACTACGTCCATCTGTGGTCATTAAGTCAAATAATTATGGGCTGATCACTAAACATTCATAGACACTGTCAAAATATAAACCTTTGCGGTACATATAAACCTTTGCGGTACAATCTCTAAAATAATTTACATAGAAATTTCTTTATGTTCTTGTCGTGTTTCGTTGTGTATTCCATTCATTCAATCCTCTCCCAATCCCCAATGTATTCCCCTAAATTAGCCACAGTTGTTTATGGTAGGCTAGACTAATCCTTGCTCCAATATTCCCATACATGTTTATCCTTGCACCTCCTCAGTCCTTAATGATTAGTAGAATGTTGTGTCCCTGGGTTCTGAGTGGGGAGGCATTATCTTATGTGTGTGGCGTTCCATATTACAACTAAATCTCTCTTTTTTGCAAATAAAACGTACGTGCTACTAATATGATTCAAGCGTTTGACCGTCAGCATAACTTTGGGTATAGTCGCACAATGTGTTATCAAATGTTTAGTCTGATAATTATTTTAATGTGTTTATATAATAAGGTTATTTTTACAAATAAAACAGTTATGATGCAGAGACAAATTCAAACATAAGTAACAATTAAGTAACACAATATTATTCTATAATTCACTCCATTGTCTGTTTAGCAGAGACTCCTAGCGGTGGTACTAGCGTACAATATGTTCCATAAGCTTCAGATGCAAAACCATAAGACAAAACAGGGGAAAAGAGGCAGGTGGTCATACTTTTTACCCTTATTTTGATACTTGAAGCATTTAAAAATGTCATGTTTTGTGGATTTAACCCCTTAAGCTTTAAATCTTACTTATGCAAAACATCATTACAATCAGTTTATTACATGTTTGTTAATGTTTTGCAATTCTCAGTGGTAAAACACAGGCAATGCTGGCGTGTTGGTTTACTCCAACATTGTAAAAGTCACTTCTGTCAGTTGATTTCAAAGTATTTAACATACATTCGTCTCTAAACATCGGAATATCACTAAATCTCAATTAATTATTCTGATTTACAAGATATGTATAATATCTGGAGGGAATTCTTCATAAACAAGCATGGTGCAATGTCGGCTAAGTGCAAGAAAGTCTCTGAAAAACATAAAAACTTAAGGAGTGTATAATGAATTATATAATTACCAATTACCGTAAATATTGTAATGCTATTACCATACACACTGCAATAAGCATGTTAGCATGTTTGTGGTCTCCTGTATATTTGTTATCCCATTGGTGGGCGATATCAAGTTACAATTCATGCTATCTTAATGATACGTTCGTGATAACTATGAATATTATACAAATCAACCAACTGTTAGTTAACAATTTCTGCATTAGTGTAATACAACCTTATTTGTAGCATTGCATCTAACAGTACAGTATGGAGTGGGATGTCCCCGACCCACACATACTTATTTACGAGGAAATTAAAAATATCTCCCACAAAAAAATACAATGCATGCTAACAATAAGATCATTGCTGTATGAATTAGTACAACTACTGGTACTGTTGTAATGTGTGTTGTATACGTGTACATAGTATACGTCTCTATTGCAATGCTTCTGATGCGTAGATAATGTCCTAATTATACCCACCACCTCGTGGTTACAGGTTTGATATTCGTGAAACCATGGATTATAAGTTCTGGTTATACTATATGCAATACAAGTATGTGTACATCAGTTAAATGAATCATTTCCTTTGTTTTCGTTGACCTGACTTGTGTAGGCAAAGTATAGCATATGCCAACATTAAAGTGACTCTAAATTTGCACAACTCCCGTTGTGCACATTCGCCGTTCTCGTCGACCGATCACGGGATCATCATTTATATTATTCGAGTTAGTTGTATGTTAAAGGCCGTTACTCGTATTGCGCCGACGATAATCATTACACGGATCTGTACGGATATTCATAATTGGCAGGTCAATATTGTGCGACCATACACAGACTATTGCGATAAAATAGGACACCAATAAAAGAGAGTGCTGTATTTTGCTCTGATAGTTTATTTATTTGTGTATTTACATACGTTTTATTAATAATAATAAAATTTTGTACAATCGTAAAATATAAAAACTTAACAAGATAACAAAGTTTGATTTCAAAGAAATGTTCCATGGTTCATATGCACTGGCATTAACAAGTCTCCTATAAGATAAATTAACTTTAACAAATGTACTTTGATATTTTAAACAAGCATATTCTCCATATTGTATGTAATTATGTTTAACAGTTTATATGCTGTTAGAATTAACACCGTGTGTATAAATTAAATATCAATTTACAATTTCAAGGTGTAACCAATATAATGATCAAATTGTTAGTTTTAATGGATACGGATCATGTATACATGACTTCGAAGTAAACATACATTGTATTTACAAATATGAAAACACTGTTCAAGAAGATTAGCAAGATGTGTAGTTAAGCACTTTTTATAACATTACAACAGAATTTATACAATAATTGTCAGTATACTAAGCACTTTAATAATAATGTTCAAATACTATCGTACGAAATGTAACTTTATACAAGAGACTCTAGCTTCATTCTGGTCGGTTTGGTTCCATTTACGCGGCGATATCGAAATGACTTCCGCCAAATTGGACTTTGGGAAACAACTGTGGCTTGTGGCTGTATTGAACGAGGTTTAAGCGATCCGTTTGTTTTAATTCGAGTGGATCTGACAGTCTTCTCTATTCTCCTTTTCAAGTCTATAACAATGTCCATTTCAAGAGAATCTATTGGCAACATATTCACAGGTTTCCCAGAGCTAACTATTCCAAGACGAGGTCGACGTGCAGTTGTTTTAGAATCATTGACCACAGCTGTGTCGTTGTTGAAACGGTGCTCTTCAGCATGTGAGGTAGATTTAGATAAATCAAGATCCTCATTGAAAGAAAGCTTTCGTTGACACTGAGCAAATTTCAAATTCGATGTTCCGGTTGACATCAAGCGTTCATGTGTGGCAACTAAAGATGGAGCCTTCTCCGATTTTACGTCGGATGTATCAGATGAACTGTCATCAGGTATCTGAATTCGATTTGTTTTCGTATTTGATCCTGATTCAATAAATTTTGACAGGATAACTTTGCCCTGTGATAATTCTGGTATATCAGATAATGTTTTTCTGCGTTCAAGTTTTCTCAGGAATTCTGACAGTCCTCCTATGGCGGAAGAATATCTGATTCCTCGTTGTTGCTTCTTCAATTCCTGATCATAAAACTGCTCTGTCTGTCCTACTTTTCGAAGAGTGTCTTTTGATTTATTAACCGATTTTAATCCATTTCTAACAAGCCTAGCTATTTTGTACTTTGTACCCTGAGAAAATGGACCATGCTGGCTATCAGATATTTTGTACTTTCCTTTCGTTGAGGTAACGCTTTCGTTTAGTCCTTTAATATTTTCCTGTCCTGTAGAACGACTGTCTTCCGGTTTAATTTTTGACCGGAAGCTTGGTATTCTCTTAACGCCACTAATCTTGGTCTCGTAAGCGCATGGTTTTAACGCTTTAACCAAACTGAAATCACCGCTCTCTTTCACTGACTCAGCCCAACTCACACTCTTTGATCTAGCAACATTGGTTTGTCTACGTGGAGTTCCTCTTCCATATTTGCTTGCTATATTGGAATCACTGTATCTAGCTCGTTTGAATTGTTGTTCCAATTCCAATTTCCGGTATGTCTTGTCGTCTGCTTTATTTGAAAAGCGTCCGTTTTTAGAACATCCGGTTGGAGTAAAAATAATCCTCGATTCGAGACGTTCTCCTTGTTGATGTGTCATTGAATCAACACTGATCAGTGTTTCGTGAAGATCTTGTCCACAGAGTGGGTGATTTGTCTCACCATTAAACGGTCGAGTATCATCCAACTTTGGACTACTAATTGTGTCAACTAGTTTTATATGATTTGAAACGTAATTGTTGAGACACATGCTTTCATCTTGCATAAATTCGGATGTATCCAGAATTTGGAAACTGTAATCTGTAAGATTTTTCCAATCCAGACCACACATTAGTATCGGTGTGGGTTGTATAATCTTTGCCATCACGTGACTCACAGGGGGCGTGTCGAAAAATGGAGGTCTCATCTGTATACACAACAATGATACCAACGACAATCTGGAAAAAAACGAAAACGAAAACATTACACATACAACTTATCTGAGGTTTGGCTTAAAGATATTAAGAATTAATAAAAACGTCAAGCATATGTCGAAATTGACAACATTGTTTCGCCTTGGACATATCCTCGTATACAAACCATTGCAATATTGAAAGAGACTCGTGATATCATATCTAATTTAATGCGAAAAGCATATCACGGGCGTCAGTTGCGATTGGTATTCGTCTGTTGCCAAAATCATTTATTTCTACTTAGAAATATGACCAAAATCTCGCCAAACTAACGAGTTCATTTCTCCTCTGTCTGCGTCATATTTATTGCAGACGCTCCTACACAAATCACTGGTACCCAATTCAGTTGTTGCATCTAAGACATAAAATCCAAGGCTGGTACCGGAAACGCATAAACAACAAACGAAGACAGAACGTTCGAAACAGAAGTTCCATTCAGATATTAGCTAGCATCAAATTATATAGGACACCCACTCGTATGGCAAAAAAATCATCAATGAACATAATTTCCGGTACCGTATCGAATTGCTTGTACTATCTTATAGATTATTCGGTACGAAACCAAAACAATAATAATTTGGATCGGCTCCACGTAATGTGTTAAGATGAGAACAGGATTTCGAAATTGCATCCAAAAATCGGAGATAGCGTTTCAAATGGTCGCCAGTGGAAATCAAAATTCATTAATTTCTCAAGTAACTCAATGAAACTCAAGCATATTGTATAATCTCGTGTCTGCATGATAGCATGATTTTATTACAACCAATCGTATATAGAATGCAGTTATTAAAGCCGTTCTCTGTTCAATACTTTGAGATACATTGCACCCAGATGTCGAGACATGCGCACACCTTGTTCGTCTATAATGTTAGACGTAATAACCTGTAACTGTTATCTTGGGGAACATATTGTATAGCTATATTAGACTATACTGGGGAACATATTGTATAGC
Organism: Mactromeris polynyma; assembly: GCA_032209605.1. Classification (NCBI taxonomy): domain Eukaryota; kingdom Metazoa; phylum Mollusca; class Bivalvia; order Venerida; family Mactridae; genus Mactromeris; species Mactromeris polynyma. The sequence continues at coordinate 791,650 of JASFXZ010000070.1, read as the reverse complement.
TATATTAGACTATACTGGGGAACATATTGTATAGCTATATTAGACTATACTGGGGAACATTTTGTATAGCTATATTAGACTATACTGGGGAACATATTGTATAGCTATATTAGACTATACTGGGGAACATATTGTATAGCTATATTAGACTATACTGGGGAACATATTGTATAGCTATATTAGACTATACTGGGGAACATATTGTATAGCTATATTAGACTATACTGGGGAACATATTGTATAGCTATATTAGACTATACTGGGGAACATATTGTATAGCTATATTAGACTATACTGGGGAACATATTGTATAGCTATATTAGACTATACTGGGGAACATATTGTATAGCTATATTAGACTATACTTTCTAGATACTCGATTTTAAGACTCGCAAGACGATTCCTGATCGGGGTAGCTATGCATAATAATATGAAATTGCCAAACTGGGTGGATAGTTCTGTAAACTGCAAACACACATAATGCAGAGGGAGGCATAGTGGTACAGGGGTTGAGCGCCCGACTCCTAACCCGGAGGTCGTAGGTTAAGATTTCCGCTGTGGGATAGTTTGAACCGTGACCTTCAATAGCCCTTTAATGGTACCGGTTAGTAACCCTGGAAGTTATACAACCGAGATTGAGTATTATAAAAAGTATTTATTTTATTATAGTGACACTCCTATTAAAGGGCCAGTCATTTCTGACTTATGAGACACCAACTTTCTGAGCACATTTACTTCCCGATTCCTATCCTTTTAATGCCAGGTAGATGCGTGATAATCATTTTTAACTAGCTGGCGGCTCACCAACCGGCCTTGTCAGAACGGACCCGAACCGGGATTCAAACATTCGACCACCCACTACCTTAACATTTGTGCCAAGGGAGATAAGTTGTAATAACTGGGTTCACAATCTATGTAAAATAAATAAGTTAAGGCTAAACGTTGATAAAGATGGTCTTGTGATAGTAAAATTAACAAAACAAGAACTGATATAATTTCGCTGACCGTGATGAGAACGCTCTCGTACGTCCCACAGCATGGTTTTATACAGAAAAGTGTGACTTAAATCGCTACCTAAGTCGTCTGCTATCGACTGGGTGTTTACTTTGAACGCTTACCAGGAATGTGAGGCAATTTGTCAGACGAACATACACGGTAGTTTTGAAGTCAGTCTGTGGTGTATTCTGGCGAGTGTATATAATTCAAACTGACCATCAGTCAGACAGGGCTAACTTAATCACTTACTGTACAGATAAACGTATCATTACAAAGTCGTCCGGCGTAGGACTTGTGATTAATCTTGAAATGTATTGTTTAACTAACAGTGGAAAATGGCTTCAAGAATATATATTAGATTGAACAGTATATAAGTCATTTTTCTGCTTTCACATTATTCGCCTCAGGTTATGGAGGAAGTTATGATTACAGGCGTTACGGAGTAATGGAACATAAAGGAAATAAATTGTGTACACTTTCACTCAATACTCAAACATTATGTACAAATTTACTATTATATATATATACTAGTCTATCCGTCTAATTTAAACAATTCTTAGCAGTTTCACCACAGTAAGTAGTTCACGTGCATGCTATGTGCTGACTTATACAATATAACACATGTCTAACAAACTCTTACACTTTATTGTTTAATTCTGAACCTTACTTCTGAACCTTACTATAACATTTATAGATTAAAGATATATTATGCTCATGTTTTTGTTTATTTGTTAACATAAACAAAACAATGAAAAATATACTATGTCTAGCTAAAACTTCAATAAATATGCGTTATCACAGAATACCTTTATAATGTATTACTCTGTATTTGTCGAAAAAAGACGTTTGTATTATCATTAAATTAAAAATAAAATCCAGTTTCATTTAACAAGCGGGTGTTTTTTAACTAGTTTTGTCTGTTAGTAACATGATTAAACAATATTGATTTCAACGGTTATACATGGAAATGGTTCTTATTAATGATGTTTTATACTAGGTAATAACAATACTGGATGAAGCCCATTAAAAATATTTATGTTCAGATAAGCCAGATACATCTTTAATTCTGAACCTTACTGTAGCATTGATTGTTTAATTCTAAACCTATCTATAAGCATTAAATAATAATAACTTCGTTTACTTACTTATATCTTTTAACAATGTATATCCAAGATCAAATGACCATAAGCGTCGTTGCAAGTGAATGTAAAGTCAAATGACTATTTAACTGATAAATTGATAATTCTCGTGATAACTTCAGGTTGAATGATTTGACATTTGATTATCGTCTGAGAAAATAATCGTTTTATAGAGAATCAGTCTATTTGAGTAAATATGCATGTAGAGATATTTACTCTCTGTCTTGAACGGGTAATGTGTTTGATGATTGGACTTCTATTGTTAAGTGTTTGTTGCGTCTAGTGTTGTCTGTGCTTTGATTGGGGGCAATTATCGCCCTGGTATGGAATATTACTTACCTATAATTCGCCTTTTATATAGGTGTGAATGTGTTTGTTAATACGATTATTGTTTGATGTAACAGTTAGTGGTGTTATAATAGAACAATAGGTGATTTAATTCTAAATTATGTTTACATAAAATACAATACGCACTTATGTAGTTGCATTAAACACAATTATAAAGTCTATAAATACCATACAACACAAATATACAATTTTGGGATATAAGATATGCATAGTAATTTAATAATGAGTTTGAATAAAAAGCAAAATAGGGAAAGTGGACTTGAACTAGTGTTCTTAATTTTGAGGCGGTCTTATTATTGAGGTGGTCTTTAAATGTTTAACTATACTTACACACATCACAAGTCAACATAATGTTCCGTTCCGTTCTGTGTATTTAATAGATTCATGATAATGTTATCAAAATAATATATTTATATACATTGCAAAGAGATCAAAATAATATATTTATATACATTGCAAACAGATCAAAATAATATATTTATATACATTGCAAAGAGATCAAAATAATATATTTATATACATTGCAAACAGATCAAAATAATATATTTATATACATTGCAAAGAGATCAAAATAATATATTTATATACATTGCAAAGAGATCAAAATAATATATGTATATACATTGCAAAGAGATCAAAATAATATTTTATAGCATGATTATTCCACTGAGCACCATGAGTGACTATTTGACTGCCAATAAGCGTCCTAAGTTGGACGTCAACCGTCTCTGATTCTTGATGGGAAATCGTCAGTTACTCGTTTGGTCAACTGACAGCCGTTCTTATGTGACATACTGTAGGAAAAAGATTGCAGCACAACTAAGATGAATCTGAAATACAAATGTTACGACACATGAAGAACAATTCATATTGTTTAATCGTTATCGCGTGTGTGTGTATTTGTGTTTAGTTATCGTCGCCATCCTATGTAGGCGACTCCTCCGGGAAAATGTTTAATCATTTAAGATTTTTTGGAGGATGGTGCATGATACAGAAGCAGCACTGGTAGTTTTACGTGCCCGATATAAAGCATGATACACGGACCTCCGTTTTTGTCTCATCCGAAAAACTGTTAGTACTGATATGTGGCACAGGGATCGAACCTGCAGCTCCTAGATTACTATTCCAGCGCGTTACCACTGGACCACGGATCCGCTACTATTATTTTGTTTAACACATCAAAAGACATCTCCCGCTTGCTAACACTTTATGTAGTTGATTAAAATTATCGTGGACAAGTAAATTGATGTACAACGAAATGATACAAACTAATTAAACTCTGTGTAGTCGCACTGAACCACGCTAGTATCATTATACTGATAGTGAAATATTGAACTCACCAGTAAAACTAAATGTTAGAGTGAAAATTAATGTTATTTTGTGTCTAAAAGCGGTCGTATAATAGTAAAGATTAATTACGGAGACCAAGTAAATAGTTTCATCAACGCGGAAACGTATTCGAAACACGTTCTGGAATCAGCCTTTAATTGGAGTCTTAATTGATGAATTTGCTTTTCAATGTACATATATGGTGTTTTCAAGACAGGTTACATGTAGTTCATCGCATATTAGCCGGCATGTGAGTATCTGTACATTAATTTTGTTGTTACGTAATTATCGCAGACATATAATTTGTATCTAAATATTGGAGTACGATATTCCAGTAGAGTCCTATTATGTTAGATCTATTCCTCCAATTAGGGAATCAATGATGGTGAAACTTATAGCTCATAGGTATGGAAGACCGGTGTCGACATTCACATTTCAGTATTTCTCTCCTGGGAAATATTGAATTCGGTAATCGAAATCGTGAATTTGTGCGTTCATGAATTCACGATTTCAACTTCACGATTTCACGAGATTAACTTAACGACTTCACGATTTCAACTTCACGAATTCAATATTTGCTAGAAGAGAAATAACCAAGTGTGGATGTCACCACTAGTCTTTCGTACGTAGAAGATTTGTTCAATAAGACAGCAATATACATGTATGCACTAACGGTGGAACTAACAAACATGTGTGTTAATGAAGATTTCTCAGAAGCTTAACTTAATAACTAACCTCCTACTACATGTGATACAAAGTTAGTCAGAAACTGCGGGGTTAAGGTCTAGGTAGAAATTCATTTAAAACGAGGTCATAAAGGGAAATAGCAGAATAGTTAAACTATATATCATGAGACATTTGGATAAAACATAAAAAAAACATTTGCTTTTTTATCAAAGAAATTTTATGTTCCTTCCAATAGAAAAACTCATATATGAAAGATGTTAATACATATTGCCATTGTCTATTACATATATAACATTTATCCTGTCTTTTGAAATTATATGTGTCTTCTTATGTGTACACTTACGATAAAACAGGTAAAACATCTTGGATGCGTCTAAGTGCCTCCCATACTACCAATGGCCGACTGGAACCCACACGGATGGGCTGGCTGATCACGTTGGGTGTGAGCTGGTTCCAGAGAACGTTATCGATACAATGTAATATTCTACTTTTCATAAATGCTGAGGTAAAGTTCTATTGTATTTTGAGTTATTCGTGTTAAAGGCATTAAGTATATTTGCCATGAACGCAATATGGATATAATTGTACATACATGTACCTATTTCTTCTCCCCGGCTTTCAATATCTTCTAGCACATGTAGCTTATACTGCTTGATAAACAAATTATGAGACAAGTTGCAATTATTAAAGACTATTTGAATATCACCGAGTCATATAGATTATGCTTGAAGCTCAAAGCTTTCGTATATATCACGGAAATGCCAAAGTAACGTGGGTAGGTTTATATTGTATTGTTATCATTAAAGATCAAATTTCAATTGGATATGTAACTAACTAAGCACAAAATCCTGCTCAGCATCTTAACACTGCGAGTATTTGTGAACGATTGGCATCGTTCGAGGCAACCAATTTAAGTTATACAATATTTAATTATACTTATAAATGAGTATACAATAAGTGAAGGATTCAACACCATAGGAAAAATACAGCTGTTTAGGAGGAACACATTCAAACCTAACCATGCAACACAATAAACAACAGCGACCCTATCAACAACCACAACAGCAACAACACCACTGACACCAGCGCCCACAACAACTCTAGCACCAGCGTCCCCAACACCACCCTCAACAGCAACAACAACACTAACACCGGTGTCCACAACAACACTAACACCAGCGCCCACAACAACACAAACACCAGTGCCCTAAACAACACTGACACCAGCGCACACAACAACACTAACACCAGCGCCCATAACACCAATAACACCGGTGCTCACAACAATACTAACACCAACGCCCTCAACAACACTGACACCAGTGCCGACAACAACACTAACACCAGCGCCCACAACAACACTAACACCCGCGCCCACAACAACACTAACACCAGCGCCACAACAACACTAACACCAGCGCCCACAACAACACTAACACCAGCGCCCATAACAACACTAACACCAGCGCTCACAACAACACTAACACCAGTGCTCACAACAACACTAACACCCGCGCCCACAACAACACTAACACCAGCGCCCACAACAACACTGACACCAGCGCTCACAACAACACTAACACCAGCGCCCACAACAACACTAACACCAGCGCTCACAACAACACTAACACCAGCGCTCACAACAACACTAACACCAGCGCACACAACAACACTAACACCAGCGCTCACAACAACACTAACACCAGCGCTCACAACAACACTAACACCAGCGCTCACAACAACACTAACACCAGCGCTCACAACAACACTAACACCAGCGCTCACAACAACACTAACACCAGCGCCCACAACAACACTAACATCAGCGCTCACAACAACACTTAACACTAACACCGGTGCCCACAACAACACTAACACCGGTGCCCACAACAACACTAACACCAGCGCTCACAACAACACTAACACCGGTGCCCACAACAACACTAACACCAGCGCCCACAACAACACTAACACCAGCGCCCACAACAACACTTACACCAGCGCCCACAACAACACTAACACCAGCGCTCACAACAAAACTAAACACTAACACCGGTGCCCACAACAACACTAACACCGGTGCCCACAACAACACTAACACCAGCGCTCACAACAAAACTAAACACTAACACCGGTGCCCACAACAACACTAACACCGGTGCCCACAACAACACTAACACCAGCGCTCACAACAAAACTAAACACTTACACCAGCGCCCACAACAACACCAACACCAGCGCTCACAACAAAACTAAACACTAACACCGGTGCCCACAACAACACTAACACCGGTGCCCACAACAACACTAACACCAGCGCTCACAACAAAACTAAACACTAACACCGGTGCCCACAACAACACTAACACCAGCGCCCACAACAACACTAACACCAGCGCCCACAACAACACTAACACCAGCGCCCACAACAACACTAACACCAGCGCTCACAACAACACTAACACCAGCGCTCACAACAACACTAACACCGGTGCCCACAACAACACTAACACCAGCGCCCACAACAACACTAACACCAGCGCTCACAACAACACTAACACCAGCGCTCACAACAACACTATAACCAGCGCCCTCAACAACACTAACACCAGCGCTCACAACAACACTAACACCAGCGCCCACAACAACACTAACACCAGCGCTCACAACAACACTTAACACTAACACCGGTGCCCACAACAACACTAACACCGGTGCCCACAACAACACTAACACCGGTGCTCACAACAACACCAACACCAGCGCTCACAACAACACTTACACCAGCGCTCACAACAACACTAAACACTAACACCGGTGCTCACAACAACACTTACACCAGCGCTCACAACAACACTAACACCGGTGCTCACAACAACACTAACACCAGCGCTCACAACAACACTAACACCCGCGCTCACAACAACACTAACACCAGCGCTCACAACAACACTAACACCAGCGCTCACAACAACACTAACACCCGCGCTCACAACAACACTAACACCAGCGCTCACAACAACACTAACACCCGCGCTCACAACAACACTAACACCAGCGCCCACAACAACACTAACACCAGCGCCCACAACAACACTAACACCAGCGCCCACAACAACACTGACACCAGCGCTCACAACAACACTGACACCAGCACTCACAACAACACTAACACCAGCGCTCACAACAACACTGACACCAGCGCTCACAACAACACTAACACCAGCGCCCACAACAACACTGACACCAGCGCTCACAACAACACTAACACCGGTGCTCACAACAACACTAACACCAGCGCCCACAACAACACTAACACCAGCGCCCACAACAACACTGACACCAGCGCTCACAACAACACTTACACCAGCGCCCACAACAACACTAACACCAGCGCTCACAACAACACTGACACCAGCGCCCACAACAACACTAACACCAGCGCCCACAACAACACTGACACCAGCACTCACAACAACACTAACACCAGCGCTCACAACAACACTAACACCGGTGCCCACAACAACACTAACACCGGTGCTCACAACAGCACTAACACTAGCGCCGATAACAACACTAACACCAGCGCTCACAACAACACTAACACCGGTGCTCACAACAACACTAACACTAGCGCCGATAACAACACTAAACAATATCCTCAACAGCAAAAATACCACTGACACCAACGCCCTAAACAGCACAGTTACTTGTGATTCACACTGAATCGGTGTATAAACGACAGATGATTGATATTTCATGAACGGATATAAACAGATTGATGTGTAATATTGTACTACGTAACTATACATGATGTAAAATAAAAGTTGGAATCATTTAATTACATTTTTAATCTAATATAGTAAAAATTGCCCATTTTCAATTCAAATGTTGTTTGTTACTGTATCGTTTCCACATACATAGTCACGTGTGATCGGTTATTTGGGGTTATAACAGATGCACATAAAATCTTTGCAAAGAAGCCATTAATCTCATTAAAGCTGTTCTAAATTGGCTATTATTTAAGAAGTTAAGATACTCCATGAATTTAAAACGATTAAATTTCCTGTAGAATATTGCTCTAGAAGATATACTCAGCCTTGCGTTCTATTCTTGAACAACAATATCTCTGAGTCTGGTTTTAACATATATTAAGAATAAATGCCAATACTTTGGGAATACCGAACGACACCAAAACCTAAGTTACGAAGAGTGACTCGAACTGACGATGATAAGTTTTGTTTAAGAGGATGTTTGTTTCAATAACCGATTTGAAAAACAAGACAAAAACCGAAGAAAAGAAGGAATGAAGGCGTAAGAGGGAATCTTTGTGTGATAATAACACTAATACAAAGCTATTACTGTACAGATGACATTTACAGAGCAATGATGGATTCTTTGTTGTTTTCTACAGACATTTGATTTCTTTGCATGGTTAGAATATTTCGTTTCGATTACAAGTGAAAATTATTATTATTCACCTGTTAAAGTATGTATCCCTAAAATAGTGATATATAATAAACCATGCCTTCTCCGTTGCAACTACCTCACCCACCCTGTCCTTTACCCCATCCCCCCTGCCCTTTACCCCATCCCACCCTGCCCTTTACCCCATCCCCCCTGCCCTTTACCCCATCCCACCCTGCCCTTTACCCCATCCCCCCTGCCCTTTACCCCATCCCACCCTGCCCTTTACCCCATCCCCCCTGCCCTTTACCCCATCGCATCCTGCCCTTTACCCCATCCCCCCTGCCCTTTACCCCATCCCACCCTGCCCTTTACCCCATCCCCCCTGCCCTTTACCCCATCGCATCCTGCCCTTTACCCCATCCCCCCTGCCCTTTACCCCATCCCATCCCCCCCTGCCCTTTACCCCATCCCCCCTGCCCTTTACCCCATCCCACCCTGCCCTTTACCCCATCCCCCCTGCCCTTTACCCCATCCCACCCTGCCCTTTACCCCATCCCATCCCACCCTGCCCTTTACCCCATCCCCCCTGCCCTTTACCCCATCCCACCCTGCCCTTTACCCCATCCCACCCTGCCCTTTACCCCATCCCACCCTGCCCTTTACCCCATCCCATCCCACCCTGCCCTTTACCCCATCCCCCCTGCCCTTTACCCCATCGCATCCTGCCCTTTAACCCATCCCCCCTGCCCTTTACCCCATCCCCCCTGCCCTTTACCCCATCCCACCCTGCCCTTTACCCCATCCCCCCTGCCCTTTACCCCATCCCACCCTGCCCATTACCCCATCCCATCCCACCCTATCCTTCACCCCATCCCACCCTGTCCTTCACCCCATCCCACCCTGTCCTTTACCCAATCCCACCCTGTACTTTACCCCATCCCATCCTATCCTTTACCCCATCCCATCCCACCATGCCCTTTACCCCATCCCACCCTGTCCTTTACCCCATCCCCCCTGTCCTTTACCCAATCCCCCCTGTCATTTACCCAATCCCACCCTGCCCTTTACCCAGTCCCACCCTATCCTTTACCCCATCCCATCCCACCCTGCCCTTTACCCCATCCTACCCTGCCCATTACCCCATCCTACCCTGCCCTTTACCCCTCCCACCCTGCCCATTACCCCATCCCACCCTGCTTAATTATATATATATATATATATATGCATGACTTTGTATTGATATATTTTTGCTGTTGCCATATTTTGCTACTATGTGTACGTACTGTATTGATGCGTATTTATCTTACGGACAGAGACTCGTTTCCGCCAAAACAGCAACCCTCGTGCCGGATATTCCTATCCGTACCGGAAGTCAGTGAAAGATTCTTATAATATATCTTTCATACGTACTGTCATAATCACAATCACACGAATACAACATGTATAATGCTAGATATTTATAACTAAAACATTATGAACAAAGACTGGTAACAATTATATTTCGTTCATTTGTCTTAAACTTGGTTCATTTGGTTTTGGAAAGCAATGGTCGACTTTGTCAGTGAATATCAATGAGAGTTGGTTAGTCACGTGTTCAATCGTTTGTGGAGTACAATGCGAGGTAAGTAGCTCGTAAGTGAGTACATATAAAAGGTTGAAACATTATTTACCATTAAAGGGTCTTAATCTTTTTTACAATAGCTATATATTGCCAATTATTGACTACTGTTGTACAGTATGGGGCCTTACAACAAACTAATCTGGAAAGGATTCATAAGCTCCAAAAACGTGCTGCACGATTAATTTTAAATGTTTCATTTGATTTTGCATCAAATCTAATGTTTAAAGAGCTAGAATGGATGACCATTTTTACGAGGGTAAAATATTTTCAAGCTGTCTTAATGTTTATATGCATGAATGGTCTAGCACCTGATTATCTATCTAATAAATTCACTACATGTACTGATCTTTATAATTATTCGCTCAGGTCGACAACATCAGGACATCTTCATGTACCAAGACCAAATTCTGATTTCTTTAAAAGAACATTTAAATATTCTGGTCTTATTACCTGGAATAATTTGCCAAATGATATTAAGGAAACAAATAATTTAGACGCATTTAAGATCAAATGTTCAAACTATTTTTTAACTTTACAGAATGAAGATACCTGAATCAATTGTATTTTACTTCACATTGAATGCATAGTTGCTTATTCAATATACCTATAGTTTTCTGTTCTATGTATTTTGTATGTTTGTATTTTTCTCTTTGTATGAATTGTTCTTGAAGGTCTCAGGGAAGATTAACAATTCAATTCAATTCAATGTCATTGTTAAATGAGTTACCTTCGTTACCTTCGTTAAATAAAGAATTATTATTATTATTATAAGTGTTCAGTGTTGTCTACAAAAGTGTTTTTATAAGATATATTCCATGTTGGTGCGTTACACATGTTATAATTGCATTCATGGCCAAACCTTATACCCACAGGCTTACGTTTATAATTGTGTGATATAAATCAACAATATCAATAATTAGTATGCGCTTCAGGTACACACAAAACGTCATAATTTAAGACAAAGTCGGAGATATCCGGATAACCATGCGTCTCTTGAGGCCACTAACGATCAATGAGCAAATCTTCAAGCGTTTATGTAAACTTTCAGATGGGTAATCTCCACTCCGGAGTCCTACTGTTACTCGGTTAGTTTGCGCAATATTCGGGCCCGATGGACGTCCAATTCCAGAGTCAGGTCCTGGAGTTTGTTCCATTACTTCACAAACACATAACAACAGCAGCACCTACACTGTTACCAACAGACAAACACATAACAACAGCACCACCTACACTGTTACCAACAGACAAACACATAACAACAGCACCACCTACACTGTTACCAACAGACAAACACATAACAACAGCACCACCTACACTGTTACCAACAGACAAACACATAACAACAGCACCACCTACACTGTTACCAACAGACAAACACATAACAACAGCACCACCTACACTGTTACCAACAGACAAACACATAACAACAGCACCACCTACACTGTTACCAACAGACAAACACATAACAACAGCACCACCTACACTGTTACCAACAGACAAACACATAACAACAGCACCACCTACACTGTTACCAACAGACAACACATAACAACAGCAGCACCACAATGCTGTAAACAACAGACAAACACATAACAACAGCAGCACCACAAATGCTGTTAACAACAGACAAACACATAACATCAGCAGCACCACAAATGCTGTTAACAACAGACAAACACATAACATCAGCAGCACCACAAATGCTGTTAACAACAGACAAACACATAACAACAGCACCAGCAACACTGTTACCAACAGACAAACACATAACAACAGCACCACCTACACTGTTACCAACAGACAAACACATAACAACCGCAGCACCACAAATGCTGTAAACAACAGACAAACACATAACATCAGCAGCACCACAATGCTGTTAACAACAGACAAACACATAACAACAGCAGCACCACAAATGCTGTTAACAACAGACAAACACATAACATCAGCAGCACCACAAATTCTGTTAACAACAGACAAACACATAACAACAGCACCAGCAACACTGTTACCAACAGACAAACACATAACAACAGCAGCACCACAAATGCTGTAAACAACAGACAAACAGATAACAACCGCAGCACCACCTACACTGTTACCAACAGACAAACAGATAACAACAGCAGCACCACAAATGCTGTAAACAACAGACAAACAGATAACAACAGCAGCACCACAAATGCTGTAAACAACAGACAAACAGATAACAACAGCAGCACCACAAATGCTGTAAACAACAGACAAACACATAACAACCGCAGCACCACAAATGCTGTAAACAACAGACAAACAGATAATAACAGCAGCACCACAAATGCTGTTAACAACAGACAAACACATAACATCAGCAGCACCACAAATGCTGTTAACAACAGACAAACACATAACAACCGCAGTACCACAAATGCTGTAAACAACAGACAAACAGATAACAACAGCAGCACCACAAATGCTGTAAACAACAGACAAACACATAACAACCGCAGCACCACAAATGCTGTTAACAACAGACAAACAGATAACAACAGCAGCACCACAAATGCTGTTAACAACAGACAAACACATATCATCAGCAGCACCACAAATGCTGTTAACAACAGACAAACACATAACAACCGCAGCACCACAAATGCTGTTAACAACAGACAAACACATAACAACCGCAGCACCACAAATGCTGTGAACAACAGACAAACAGATAACAACAGCAGCACCACAAATGCTGTAAACAACAGACAAACACATAACAACAGCAGCACCACAAATGCTGTAAACAACAGACAAACACATAACAACAGCAGCACCACAATGCTGTTAACAACAGACAAACACATAACAACAGCAGCACCACAATGCTGTTAACAACAGACAAACACATAACAACAGCAGCACCACAAATGCTGTTAACAACAGACAAACACATAACATCAGCAGCACCACAAATGCTGTAAACAACAGACAAACACATAACATCAGCAGCACCACAAATGCTGTAAACAACAGACAAACACATAACATCAGCAGCACCACAAATGCTGTTAACAACAGACAAACACATAACATCAGCAGCACCACAAATGCTGTAAACAACAGACAAACACATAACAACAGCAGCACCACAAATGCTGTAAACAACAGACAAACACATAACAACAGCAGCACCACAAATGCTGTAAACAACAGACAAACACATAACAACAGCAGCACCACAAATGCTGTTAACAACAGAAAAACACATAACATCAGCAGCACCACAAATGCTGTTAACAACAGACAAACACATAACAACCGCAGCACCACAAATGCTGTAAACAACAGACAAACAGATAATAACAGCAGCACCACAAATGCTGTTAACAACAGACAAACACATAACATCAGCAGCACCACAAATGCTGTTAACAACAGACAAACACATAACAACCGCAGCACCACAAATGCTGTTAACAACAGACAAACACATAACATCAGCAGCACCACAAATGCTGTTAACAACAGACAAACAGATAATAACAGCAGCACCACAAATGCTGTAAACAACAGACAAACACATAACAACCGCAGCACCACAAATGCTGTAAACAACAGACAAACACATAACAACCGCAGCACCACAAATGCTGTAAACAACAGACAAACACATAACAACCGCAGCACCACAAATGCTGTTAACAACAGACAAACACATAACAACCGCAGCACCACAAATGCTGTAAACAACAGACAAACAGATAACAACAGCAGCACCACAAATGCTGTAAACAACAGACAAACAGATAACAACAGCAGCAACATCAACTTCAACAACACGAATGACTTAAACAACAAAATGAGTATTATTGCAATGCAATCAGCAACGACTACCAGATCACAGACACAGGTCATAATTAAAAATTAAAACAACGAATTAACAAAATTCAACTTTGGCGATAGTAGCACCCACACACACTAACACGGTGTATAATGGCTTATATATACTATCGAATGTAGCAATTAGATTGTTGTGATTTCAACCATTTGCATTCTGAATTGATCAGCAAATTGAGGATTTCGATAGGTTTGACGACAACAGAAGGTAAGTATATGTAATTTATGTTTTGAAGATAGATATTAGCGTCGATATCGACCACACATGCACTTTGGATGTTGGCAATATTTCCAAAAGTGCCGACAATCACTTGTCATTTTGGCGGACTTTCTTTTGATTGACGAACGTCTGTCATCGGCGTAGACACCTTTGGAGCTTTTTTCAAAGGAGATAAAAATGTATTCACACTACGCGATCTTTTTATGGTGATCCTTTCGGGTGTTGCTGTTATAGTTCTATTTAAATCAATAATTTTCTGTGGCACGGTTTTAAAGTCTTTTATAAAAGAGTCTTTGTTTCTTTCAATACGAATTTTCAAGTTAAATGGTACATGGTAGTTAACAAAATGCTGGATGATTTCTGTGAAGTCGTGTGTAGTGTTGGAGCAGTAGATACAGGAGAAATGGTCCATCGTCCCTGCAACAACAAAGTGCAAAAGTCAAACTTTGTGATATCATTAGGTCGTCTTGTTTTGAAATAAAACAGGGTAAAGGATATCGTAAAAACATGTTATAACTGTAGTAGTTAAGGGATTAATGTGTTAAGGTATAGAATCATATATCTCGGTCATATTTCTCCAAGATTAAACAAACAACTATACTTAAACAGCATATAAGTCGATATACCGTTACAACAGGGAAGTAAATGTGAGTTCAACTCGAAGTTACCCGCGATGGCCACGTCTGTGGAATGATACATCAACTGATTTATTAATTGTTTTCATCTATACGTCTTTTTTGTACTTGTGATACGTGTTTTAAACGCGTACATATACTTAACACAATTAAAACGCAACTGTTTAATTAGGCCTCATTTTGTACATGGTGTTAAAAGCTACCAGCTGTTTAAAATATTGTTATAAAAGTATTGAAACTATGGACCTATAATTCATATTTCATGATTGAATAAGTTTATGAAATTATGTTAGTGAATGAATATAAAATGATTTTTTCTTTATATCATGTTTTGAAGCGGACACTTTTCGGTTGCGTGTTTAATGGCTTTTAGTGTATTTCAGACGAACTGTATTGTAAAATTGTACGAACTTTATTTCACAAGAAGAACAAAAAACTGTATTTTGGTATCCGTACTGTTTTCTCAACATAAAAAATCGGAGTAAATAATCGCAACATCCGATAGTATATATTAATACACTGTGACTTAAGCAGGCATTCAAACATGTCAATATGATATCACCCACCGTGTGATAGCACACGGGGGCATGGTGATGAAAGCTAATTGAATAGTAATTGTACAGATAGAATTGAATCTTACATCACCTGATCTGGAATATTAATGAATATTTCGATAACAAATTGGTATATTAGATGACTTGCAAAACTTCAACCAGCTTTCCTCATGAATATGCGTAATAATAATTGTTTAAGATTTGATATTTCCATAACTGGATGAATTGTTTTGACCATAGCGGAATATTCAATGTGACATTTTATGGCGTTATTAATGCTGGTCACGAATAGCATGCGTGTTGTAATTATCAATTAAATTTTAATTGATGATTTATAAAAAGAACAGACGTTTAATTAATGCAACAACATGTAATACAATAATTATTCATGAAGTATTCAATGTCGCATTTTTCGTGACTGTGGCATTGGCTGTGACTGTGGCATTGTCTGCGATTGTGGCATTGCCTGTGACTGGGGCATTGCACGTGCCTGTGGCATTGTTTTGAATGTGTTATTGTTTGTGACTGTGGCATTATTTGTGACTGTGGCATTGTTTTTGAATGGATTATTGTTTGTGACTGTGGCATTGTTTGTGACTGTGGCAATGTTTGTGACTGTGGCATTATTTTTGACTGTGGCATTGTTTGTGACTGTGGCATTGTTTGTGAATGTGGCATTGTTTGTGACTTTGGCATTATTTGTGACTGTGGCATTGTTTGTGACATTGGCATTATTTGTGACTGTGGCACTGTTTGTGACTGTGGCACTGTTTGTGACTGTGGCATTGTTTGTGAAGGTGGCATTATTTTTGACTGTGGCATTGTTTGTGACTGTGGCATTGTTTATGAATGCGGCATTGTTTGTGACTGTGGCATTATTTTTGACTGTGGCATTGTTTGTGACTGTGGCATTGTTTATGAATGTGGCATTGTTTGTGACTTTGGCATTATTTGTGACTGTGGCATTGTTTGTGACTGTGGCACTGTTTGTGACTGTGGCATTGTTTGTGAAGGTGGCATTATTTTTGACTGTGGCATTGTTTGTGACTGTGGCATTGTTTATGAATGCGGCATTGTTTGTGGATGTGGCTTGTGTGTGTATTTGGCATTGTTTGTGAATGTGGCATTGTTTATGAATGTGGCATTGTTTATGAATGCGGCATTGTTTGTGGATGTGGCATTGTGTGTGTATTTGGCATTGTTTGTGAATGTGGCATTGTTTATGAATGTGGCATTGTTTGTGACTGTGGCATTGTGTGTGTATTTGGCATTGTGTGTGACTAATGGATTGTGTGTGAATGTGGCGTTTCCAATGTCGTTATACTTAAACTTTAGTTGTACAACAATTTTACGAAACTTTAAATGGGGATATGAGTGCATTAATGTCGCGAACATTGATAATTACTACTTAGCACATATGCTTATAATCTATGGCTTTCAATATACAATGTATTTATTGGGTTTGTCAAATACGTATATCCGACATCACA
Organism: Mactromeris polynyma; assembly: GCA_032209605.1. Taxonomy (NCBI): domain Eukaryota; kingdom Metazoa; phylum Mollusca; class Bivalvia; order Venerida; family Mactridae; genus Mactromeris; species Mactromeris polynyma. Next base: position 774,348 of record JASFXZ010000070.1, on the reverse strand, counting down.
TGCTTCTATATACCGACATTTGAGTCATGTGAGACAAAGTAAGCATATTGGTAAACATCATGACAAAGCAACCTAGCGTCTTATAAAATTTTAATTTTAATATTTCTGCACGTTGCTATCAGTACATTACTTGGAATATTGAGTACTTAATTAAGGCATGTGATTTTCATGCATATGCAACGGGGAATATATGTATCTCTCACATCGGTATGATGCATTCAGTGATACAAGATTCCTATCTTAACGCTGATGAGACTTTGCTGCGCCTAATCACGCACGTAGATTAGATCTTAACATCTCTAGAAGTGTAATCGATAAGGAGGCCAGATGAAGGCGTTGGTGTTGTTCTTTAATTGAATGAGGGTACAGTAAAACCTCAATATTAAGACCACCATTCGGACTCGTGAAAATTGGCTTAAATATTGAGGTGGTCTTAATATCAAGATTGAGTAATTAGCAAAACATTGAAAATATACTTGAAATTGTGTTCTTTATTTTGAGGTGGTTTTTAATGTGGTGGTATTTAAGTGAGATTTTACTGTATATTATAATATTTCTTACGGCTGTTACGCGAGAGTTATCGAACATTGTTGGAAACTGAACTTTAAGGTTGATAAATGCCGAATGAGGTGAGACAAAGTGATTGAAGGATAAAGCACTAGGTGGAATCGCTAATTTCATCATCATTGGATTAGGCGAGAGTAAAGGGACACTAGTCAAAAATACTTCAAGGCTGAAACTCAGACTTAGACTTAAAACGCAGAGCAATGACATCATAATTTGGCATACTGACGTCAAAAGAATTCTAAGAAATGTCACCTTATTTAACGTCATCATTTGTTGGGCGATTGATTCGCTATGCACATTTTAAAATAGAATATTTAAGAAAATTATGAATCTGTGACCCGCCTAGACATTACCTTGTTTCTATGACAACGATGTTTAGCGTACTTGGAATGACAACCAGTGCGTGTTGTTGGTGATCTGTACACTATAAAATGTTATGCACATAAGTGCAGTTCCATAAAATTGCATATCGAGGGTTCGACGCAAGACTATCGTAACTCCTATGTATTTATGTAGGAGTTATGATAGACTTGCACTGAACCCTCGATATGTTCAATAAGAAATTATGCAGAAAGTCCTATTATTTCTGGATCACCCCTCGTAAATATAACAAGTTTAACTATTGATGAAACTGGATAATTATGTTTAAACTTTAAAGTGAAAATAGTTATGTTGATTCGCAATATTATAGCGTAACTATTTGTGAAATATTTATAGTAATTTTGCATAGAGAAGATATTAAGCAGTGAAACATTTTACAAAGTTTTTTTCCAACATTGGAGATAACATAGGTACCAGGCTGCAATGTTTTCATCAAAGGAATAATAAATTGTAGTGGTAAACATCTACACCTTCTGTTGAGCAATTTCATTTAAATTAATTGCATATTTTGCTTGGGAACTAAACAATTGTTTCCGTCCTTCGGCAGTGAATGATACAGCTGGGAACACGTTCTTAAAATGTAGGGAAAGATAAACTAACATACTTTCATAGCTTGAATCAATTTGCACGCTAATTTGAACATTACTGCAAACATGGGAAACATAGTCTAGATTGTGAGAATTATGAGACTTTCATCAGATTTTAATCACATTTGTACAGATCATTCCAACAAACAATGAATTGCCTAAAACGGAATTTACTTTGTAAATAAATAATTGGAACGCTAGAAGCCATGCAATCAATGTAAAATGAAGCGTCAGAAAATTGAAAATATCGACGTAATGTAAATATATTAAACATGAAATACGACACAGACTGAGTGATACCAACAATATTTTACCCAGGTAGTAATGACTAATGAAATAGTGTCCTTCATAAACGACACAGTTATTAAAATCATCATTTACGAGACCACCACCACCAAAAACAACAACAACATCCACCACCACCACCAACAACAACGGCAACATCCACCACCCCCACCAACATCATCATCAACAACAACATCCACCACCACCACCAACAACAACCACCACATCAACAACCACAACAAAAAACACAACAACAACACCATCCACCACCACCACCATCACATCAACAACAACACCACCACAACAACAACATCATCAACAACAACATCCATACCCTCATCACCATCACCGGCTAAACAAAGATAAACGTAACTGAATGGTTATATAACAACAGTAGCAAAACAAGTACATACACAGTTGTAATAACAGCAACATCATCAGCATCAGCACGCATAGCAACACAAACATCAAGTCCGTACATAAATCATAAAGAAAAAAAACAATTCTATGTTATAACAGCCCCTTTTTAATTGTAGTTAATAATTTCAATGTGACAATTAAAATTACATTAATCTACAAAACTCATTAATGTTTGACATGTAATCATTATCAATTAAAATGACATCAAACCCCGAATGTGTAATTTACCAAATGAGTACCAAGATTTAAGTGAGCTATTGAAATGAAGTACGTAGCTAAGGGAGAAATTCACATCCAATGCGTAATAGATCTACTCCAAATGCTATAATAAATATGTTTTACCCTTAAATCCCGGGGTTCAAAAACAAGATACCGTTTAACATCGTGTTCAAATCGCAATGAAACAAAGACAAGCTTTAACGTATGGCTGAACTTCAATGGATATAAAATATCACTGGAAAAACCCATTTTATCGCAATCCGGTTTTCTTTCGATAAGTTTTATATTGCATAAAATACACCAAGATATTCCGAATACAGCGTAACTGAATCTTTAGTGAGAGCGATCTTTTTTGAAAGGGATGGTTGTTTTGTCCGCTAGATTCTCATCCTGTCTTCAGCGATCCCAGGTGAACTTAGTGTGGTTTTATTATAGTGCTGTTAGATTGACCGCGAACAGCCTTGCGTTCAGTTACGGCGAACGGTAGCCCGCTCACTGTTCAGGTCCGAAAAAACGTATTATTCTGGTCCCCTGCCTTAAATACAGTAAAGGCAGAGAACCATCCCTGCGTTCATTTTGCAATTTGGTTCCCCGTGTGCAGTCATTGTAATACGGTGGGCCAGGGATACAAAACAAAACGTGAGCCACTGTTAGCCGTAACTAAACGCAGTGTTCGGCTCAAATATTCGCGTGCTACCTCCGAGTTGCGATAGCGAGTGATAGCGAAAGATGTATTGAATTGTTCGTGTTTATCCGTAAGGATGACAGAGAAAAGGCTTCGGTTGTGTTTTTATAGAAAAGTTATCCAACCTTGCTTTCTGTAATGACTAACACTCGCTTGAGTTACGAAACTGTGCACGCGTTTTGCCATTGAAGGCACTGTTTGCCAATAGTGTGCGCCCACTCGCTCGCGCAACTCCGAGGTAGCACGCGAATTTGAGAGCCGAACACTGCGTTCGGTTACGGCTAACTGTCGTTCACATTTTGTTTTGTATCCCTGGCACACCGTATCACATTGTATGCACACGGGGAACCAAATTGCAAAATGAACGCAGGGCTGGTTCCCTGTCTTTACTGTCTTTGAGGCAGAGAACCAGAATACAAACGAGGCGGTCAATACACTTGTTAGCGACGCGAACTGTGAGCGGTTTCCCTTAGTCGTAACTGAACGCAAGGCAAATAGTAGCTATGGCTTTACGCAGGAGAGTATTTCTTTACCTAAATTGACATGGATCGGTCCTGAAAGTTCATACACCTGTTCGCGGTCAATCTAACAGCACTATATTACAGATAAATCGTGACGTAAGTGTTTGTTAAAATACTGTTACACTTATATCAGTGTCTATTTAAAGATAAGCAAATCTGTCTCATTTTCATGGCGATACATGAAATGTTCAATTGTTAAAAATTTACTGTGCTTGTGTATAGAATATCGTCGCCGTCAGTATACAATGTACCTTGAAAGTGAAGTACGCGATAATTTTTTGGCGGTATTAGAGACTAGAGTTGAATGCACCATTCCTCCCAAAACATCGGTGTTTTGCATTTAAACTATATTAGAAACACACGCCCATTCTTCATCATACTTGTATAGTGCTGTTAGATTGATAACGAACAGGTTTATGAACTTTCAGGACCGATTCTTGATCTTGGTAATATATTCATACGTTCACGGTTACAAAAGCGCACTATACGTGCAGATAAATTCTTCTGTGTAAATCATTGAATAGTTTTCCAAATGCCTGGAGACTGTGATTTAAGGACTATGCCAGTCATGTAATTCCATGACAGCTTTTATACGGGTGACTGGATAAACGGCATCAAATACTAAGAATGTAGAGTAACCCGAATATCTATTTTTCGAAATGCAAAAAACAGTCATGACTAAAATTTTATTTACTAAAAATGCAAAAAATATTAAACATTTGGTCTTTAATAATGCTTATTTTATGTGCAAGTGTTCATAAAGATGGGATATTAAAAAAAATATTGCAGACATCCATGTATATGAGTCGAGTGCTAGAATCAACCTTTATTCACATATTGCTCTTTAATTACAAGGGGAATACGTCCTTGTACATAGCATGTCGACACTCCGGGTTTCCTTCCTGACATTTTCTCAAGTTGAAGTAGGTTGGCTTCGCCACCAGCCTTTTTCGCAACTGAAATTCAAAGGGAACGAAGTGCGCATCTTGTCCCAGGGCAATATTTGTTCTCTATCGTACACGTTTTCTTAACAATTTTGTGTGCAACTTATTGTATCCGGCAATCTTTGTTTTCTATCATACAATGTTTTCTTAACGATGTGTGCAAATTTATATGAGCCGTGGCCTTAACACCCATTCAAATAACACTATGTTAACTTTCAATATAGTGTTTTTAATTTACTTATTTCCACTTGTAATGCTTAAAATACATTTGACAAACCATCCATGTCCACTAAAATATAAGCTGTCAATTCACTTTCTTACACAAAAGAAATCGTGCTAGCAATAGGTATGGTTTACTATTTATCATTTGGAATAAAAAATAGTATTCAGGTTACTCTATATCTTTAGTATTTCATGTAGTTTATCCAATCACCCATATTGAAGGCTTTTATATGAAATTTCATAAAAGAAATGATTAGAAAAGGTAAATTTATTCATTGTATGTTGTGTATATAATACCATATCTTACACTCTTATATTCTGATTTCAACGGACCTTTAATGCCTGATTACTGGAAATAAAATATTAATGATTTTCTGAACCTTGGCACGTTCTGAACAAAGCAGTCCCCATGGACACCAGACTATATATATTTGGCAACTTAAAGATGCCTCTATCGTATGTGAATAGTAAATGTCAAGCTTATAACTGACTGAACGCATTCAATCTGTGTTTCTTTCATTTACGAATGCTTCCCTTATTGTTGTAATCACGCAATTTGGACTCACGGGAAGCCATTTGCCAAAACCAATTCAACAACGTTGGGAACAATTGAGCAATAATAGACCCATAAATATTGGCCATTTAATAATTGTTATTAGAATGGATAAGTACGAGCGATGTCACGCGATCGCTTGACAAAATCACGTGTTGATCGTCAACAGTCGCGCGTGAATGTGCGAGACTTAGGAGAAATGGCGGCCACAAGGGACTTGAATAGCATTCGGTTAATCAGAATTTGGCGAGTCGGTATTTCGCTTTATTTTGTGTATGAACTGGCGTCTATCACTGAAGATTAGGGAAATTAATGAAGTATTTGATTGAATACGTTCGGAGTATAGCATGACTTTCTGTGGAGACACAAAGTGACTGTCAAGTTGATCTGTGATGTGTTTGTGAAAACGCTCATGACCGATTGACAAAAATCAAAGTTCCATGAATGCAATATCTGTGCTGTACTTTAATGGATTCCTGTCACAGTTTCAGTAAAATACAACATGAAGAAATATATCTCGATTATGAAAGACGGGACAGTGTATTAGAACTTTGTACGTTTAGTGGTGTTGCGTATAAAGGTTCGCACTGAACACAGAAATATACAAGCGTTAACATTTTCTTGTAAAAGTATATTTTTGACGGTCTTTGTTTCCCCATAAACATGAAAATAAAGTTTCCATATCGACAAATATACTTGTTATAAGAATGTACTAATTATGATGACTGTGATCGCTTCTGACGTCGATATTGGGAACGGTGGTTTTCAAACTGCCCGGAGCAATAACGTTTATCAATACAGCTATACCTTGTCATTATAACTTCGATCGTATCACAATGAAATGATTTGCTTATTTCAATAAAATCACACACGTCAACTTCTCATTATTTGTTGCAGGGAATTTTTTGAACGATTTCGTGTGTTAGTGACGGTGTTGTTGACGTCGAGTATTCCCCCACTGAAATTGTATGTCAGGAAGTAAGCGCTTTTTCGGAAGTGTCTTTAGCTGCTTAATTTTGATTTATAGAATGAACTAAACATGAAACTTTGTAATTAGGTTGCGTTATTTGTTTTTGTTTCATTTGAAAAACAAAAGAAAGAATGAATGCACGTTGAATAAGCGCTTCTTAGGCGACGTCATTTTGTAGTTTATTTTTGCATTTTGTTAATATTGAAATTGCTTTAAAAAGAAAAGTAGACGATTTTTGGTAATAAATGAAACTAGAAAAAAATATACCAATGAATGTGTTAGAAAATGTAAAAACCTAAAAATGTATTTTAGTCAATATCACAGGTTTTGTCGTGGAACATAGCTCATTTTTTCCCTTTTCTTTTCCATTATAATGCATACTAGTTTTACATTTGTTTGCATCTAATGTGACACTTAAATCAGCAGTCGTATATAACAACAATAAAACTATATTTTATATGACATACACGATAATCTCAAACAAAAATAAAAATGTTTAGTTATGTCTGAATTTAGATGAATAATTGCCCGCCAAGGAATAAAAAACATTGGGAAAAACCAGACTTTAAATAAAACTTGGTCAGCGTCACAGTGCCTTATTAAATGATTTATACCCAACCTTAGAGAGCATTCACTTAACCCTGTATTTGTAATCATAATTGCTATTTAAGGGACCTATGAAGTGCTATACGCAACCATTTTTAGGGTCAAGGGTTAGTCAATATTGCAAAATTAATAGCGAATTTCTACTGTCGGTTGGCTAACAACATTTTTTAACACGCTCTCAAAAAGGAGTCCGCTGCCAACTTATGAAACCACGAGTTTACATGTATCATATGTTTTTATACCAAAGATGTATACTGCATTGTATATTATATTACTATATCATAGATTTGAAGAAATCTGATTTCAGCCCAGCCAATTCAACCCGGCAAGGCCCCACCCTATCCTAGTACCACCATTTTAACACAACACGTAGACAAAGGAGCTACTAAGCTATCAAAACATTTTTTATGATTTCCGGTTTGTATCGAGTCAAGTTGGAAATCCACAACCTCCCTGAGATGAGGCTAACTACCACTGAGCCTGTGGGCTTTCTTTCCGGTTAATAGACTGAACAGCAACATATACAAACCTAGTGTACATATGGTCACCAAACATATACATAGCACATGTACATATTTGTGCTGAGGTTGGTTGCTTATCTCCATACGCTTTGTGTAACCTAGCGTGTGAACCAGACAGTCTTAGGCATATCGCCTTATAATAAGTTATTATTTACTCTTTTTTTAAAATGACAGAACTATCCCCCGTTTACAATAATAAATGTTTGCTACATGTAATGGTCGTTTGATGTCTGATGATAGCAATTCCCAAAACGTCTGTCTTGCTTGTAATCTAGAGGTGGATACTAATTCATATCTATCATTATGACGTAATTTTGATTTATTCGATTACAGAAAGACAAATGCTCCATTGTTTTATTGCAGTTTTGTACCCATCAGGGGCTGGAATGATACGTTATACGTAGATAATGGAAGTTCTATCGAATTTGTGAGGTAGTCCAAGCTACTAAACACAATCGGAGACACGTTTCTATGTCATGTACGCAATTCACGAGTAAAATATTTACTCTAATGTAATCCTTTCTTACCCTTGTTGACTTGAAGCAGAAAACATCGTTTAACATCGTACCCCAGTCGCAATGAAAACTAAGACAGAGTTAAACGTCTGACTGAACTTCAATGGATCTAAAATTAAATTTTGTTTGTACATTTTAGCGAATTCAGGATTTCATCTACGGCGTCACGGTAGAATAAAACAAAACATATCTAACACTATTAGGAATTGCACTTAAACCGTCATGACATTATGACTACATGATGAATACCATACGTGTTGGAATTTAAGCTAAAAAAGATAATAGGCCTACATGTTGTACGGAATTTTATATTTTACCAACACACGAATCAGCTCTAGATTAGGAATGTCCTCTGTAAACGTTCGTTATGAGATGTTATCGTATTTCAATATTGTTCAAATTAGTATAGTGTTTGACGTATTATCAATAACTTTTCAACGTAAGTATGATTTTTTATTAAGTTCTCTTTGTTGTTATAAATGAATCACGGTTTAAACTTGCTGTAAATCACGTTTACAACAATCCATTCATGTTGAATGACGTCACGCGTGTCATCACGTGACCCCAAAAAATGGCTGAAATGAGCAAATTTCGTCAAAAAATTGCCAAAAATTGTCAAAATTCAACACGTGCGCATGCGTGTACCAAATCCAAATTTTGTATGATTGTTACTCATTGTATTTTCGATTATTTTGCGAAATATAAACTTGGCACAAGCCTGGGCACATAGCTAATTTTGTAAAAATGTAAAACCCGTCCTAGCTCGTTCCGTGGCTGATCGTCCTTAGTTACGAGACGAATATAGCAAGTATTGGAACCAGGCGCGTAGCTAGGCTTACGCACGTACGCACGTGCGTAAAATAATTTTAGACAGGTCGAAAAAATAAAAATGAAATAAATGCGAAAAACGCAATAAAAATGTACACTGGGAGTTAAAGGGGTCAAATAGGACCACATTCTATGTCGTAAAATATACTCGAAAAGACACCATAGACCGTTCCAATTACAAAAAAAATTCCGGGGGAGCATGCCCCCGGACCACCCTAGCAGAGTGCGTAAAGTCAATTTGGACTCAGCTACGCGCCTGGGAACGGAGGTACATTTTAAAGATTATTAATGTCATACTTCTACACAATTAACTTATCTAATTTTCTGAACGCAAATTCTGTTATATTGTGTACAATGATGAAACTGGAATTGCATTTTTTATAATTGCTTTCAGAGTATGATATATTTATGACAAATGAAGTTCATTGTAGTTGTAAAACATAAGAAAATTGCCATCGTCGCCAAATTATGTCACTTCCAACACTTAAACTTATTTCTTTTAAAATATATTCCTTTGGATGATGAGTCAAGATGTAATCTCCAAGTTTGAGTAAACTGATCAATTAATACATGCTTTACTAATTTATCAATGTTGGCATTTGCGTAGGGCTGATTAATTTATACATAGGAATGACCAGTGATGTCCAATATCGTTTTGCTATGGTTTAACCACTTCAAAACATTAGTTAATTGGTACATAGGATGGTAGCAAAGATATGATATTTTCGACTTATTTTGTCTTAGAATAATTTTACTCCAAACTTTTAACAATCGCGACTTAATAATAACTTCTATTGGATATCGGCCAAATGGGCCTGCTCGATTATATCCAAGTTTTCATAGCCAACAACTGTAGCTTGTGTAACCAGATGTGTTAAGACCCTATCAGAAGATGAGAAGTAGACCCCAATGTATTTGTATTCTTTGACTATTTCAATAATTGAGCCGTTGATAGTAAAGCTGTATTTATCAGGTTGATTTGTTCCGAAGATGTACATTCATGGCCTTCTAGTGGTTATACTACAAACCGGAGTTTGCGTAGCTAGTAAAACAAAATAAAGAACAAACTTCGTTTATTCGAATTCCGAAGTTTTATTTCGAATATTACATGGTTTCGAATAGCCCATTTCAATAAGACGTGCCGAAGAAAATACATCGGGACTAAATATTTATACCAAGTTTTCGGATTGAAGATTGTCGAATAAACGGGGTTCGGCCTTAGAATCGTACATTCGCCTTCATATTTTAATGACTTTATTTAACTCGTCATGAAAGACGATAAAATCTCGACAAAGCCTCGTTTTTTAGAAGATGTATAATAAAGATAATCATGTGAAACAGAAAACGAATCCTTGTTGACTGGTTGTCTCTATAAAACGATTAAGGTGCTGTTTGTAATGAGAAAAGTAATGTAAAGTCAGTTCGATTCGGGCATGTTTTATTTCTTGCGTATTTATATTAAGCAGACGTAATACATTAATAAATAGATGCAGATTATAAAACGTAGACATTAATCTTACCGCATTAATAACTTTCTCATAAATAGATTAGGGTTTAGACTAGCCGTTCAATGTTATTAAAATACCAGATCTTGAAAAAAGATGGTCGGCGCAATCTGAAGCAAGCAAAACATAGTTGCAATCTGAAGGTTAAGATTTGTTACGCAATATAAAAATTGACGAGATATTACAATGGCTGGTCACTGGATTATGCTACACTATAGTAACTCCGATACCTGTAAGAGGAGATGACTTCGTAGGTGATAGGATAATTAGGCTGGCGATGAATATTCCCGCCAAACACGGAGTCAACAACAACAAGAAATGTATCCGAATGGAGCACTTGAGAAAATTGATTCCGGTAATCGTTTACCGTAATTCCGTTGATTTCGATAATGTGAAACACCCATTATCGAAAGGTTAACCAATCCGCGTCAAGGTTACAAACGTTGTTCGGTTGAAGAGAAGTTGGTTTAGTGGTTATTGCAAGATTTGATTGGTTTACACAACACTGATATGCAAATAGAAAACCATGTTAGTACGGCTGCACCGAATACTACAGTTATGTGATTTCTCCATACGCTTTACTAATTTAATATTAACTTGGAAGCCCGTCGATTTTATCTATAAACAAACGATTGATGTTGTACAATTGCTGTCTGCTAAACACAGATGCCAACTGACAAAAACTCTTCATAATTGTTTGTCGAAAATGACAAAACAGTTTGGTTTGACGTATAAATTCCAAATCTACCTATCTATTTACTGTAATTTTGGAATCATTGTCATATTTTATTATTATGTGAAAGTCTGCGAGACGCGACTATCTCGCCAAGCCGTAGGGAGATATTGATAGAAATAATTTGTTTGTAACTTGCAACATGTTCAGTCGAATAGTCATAACTAGAGCTACAAGCTAACAGAGGCAATGGATGATTCAAGGTATTCTGAATACAGTAAAACTTTACATAAAGACCACCTCCCTAATAAGACCACCTCGACATTAAGAACACAATTTTCAAGTCCATTTTTACAGTTTTGCTCTTTGTTCAATCTCAATACTAAGACAACCTCATTTAAAGACCAGTTAAAAGAGTCCAAAGGGTGGTCTTATTATTGAGGTTTTACTGTAAATGATATCGCGATGTTGGAACCGTAGGTCATTGTGTCGTAGACAAGAGCCTCCTGTTTGCATCAAAGTTGCATTACTAAGAGACGTCATAGAGGACTCGTATGCGCTTAGTACAGCTAGTATACGTAATTCGCAGCATGTACTTTCCTTAAAAGATGTGGTTATTCTTAATACTTTAGCGTGTTAATTGTGCAATGAACATTATGTAACATTTACTACAGTAGAGCGATCATTATTTAATTGTCTATAGTTATGTATGATGTTTTATGTCATTTGTGATGTTTATTTGATTTAACTTACTCTCTCACATATTACATTACTAAGCATCGTTATCATGTTTTCATGTATGTTACTAGTATTGTTACTTTACTTTACCATGTTACTATTTTGTTTGTACTGTGACAAAATGTTGTACATATCTGGGACCAATATATTGAACTGTGGATTCAAACCTCCGACCTACCGCTCCCAAGGCGGATCCCTTAACCACTCGGCCACTGGAGACGTATATTTTGAATTCTAACCTCATAGAAACAAATGGTGAAGATCAATGAAAAAACATTCACGGTAATGTATTAATATTGACGAGAAGGTTTCCTGATAATTTGACGTGTTTTACATTTCATTTCATCGAAGTCACTTCACGAATCTTATAGTTGCGAAGAAATAATGACTTGTGCAAAGTTATTAGGGGAGATAATGGAATTACATACAACTGACCACCATGAGTCTGTGTCAGGTCATTGTATTAGTTTGCACCGGGAACCAGTAATCCTGAGAAAATTACAAGTCTTAGTGTATAAAGTTCTAATCTTTATTTACCGACATTTTCGTGAAACTCTTCCACCATTTTGTCTCTCTCATATTGACAAGATGATTGAGCCATTCAACTATTCTCTGAAGCAGTTTTCTATATCTGTATGCTTCCGACGTCGTAGTTAAATGTCATTTATTTTGCTGAAATTGTTAAAATATGTTCAAATATGCCTGTAATTATTTTGTTTATATTTCAAAATTATAAGTCACCTGCAACCACTCTAGAGCAGACCTCTCTTGAGCATTAATCTCTCTTCGAGAACAATTTCTTTTTTCCTGAAATATGAATTTATTGTCGATTTAAACTCCTTGAGCAACAACCTTTATACTTCGGTCGAAATTTTGCGTCTCCCAAATGGTTCGTTGTATATGTTTGCATTATCCCATGGACTTTTAGGTCGCATTTATCAATACAAAAACGTTTATATGCAATAAATGAGTAAGACAATATTCATATTATTAACTTACAGAATTCCATTCCTTGGGTCATTGGGTGCACTGAATGTAAAACCACACATTTTTAAACATCATATAAACGTAAAGTATGTTTATATAGTGATTTTCTTCAAATAATGACAGCCATGAACAAACCACACATTTTGTTTCACATACTGTACGATGTGTTTAATATCGCACCCGGCTAGATAAGTGGGTAGAGTGCTAGACTGTCACACGGCAGATCCGGGTACGATTTCCGGGTTGAGCAGGTTATGTTCTTCCGTCACATTGGCTACGGGTCAGGTCCTCCACATGTGGAGAAGTTGTCAGTTTGCTTGCGGAAGATAGAACTGGTAGATAACAAATTCCTGGAATACTGGTTAGGTCAACTGGTCACCGTATATGACTGAAACATTGTTAAGAAACGACGTAACACCAGACAACAAACCTTATATGGATTATATCTATCAACAGCGTACACAGTAACGGCGTTCTCAACTTATTTTGAATCGAGAGTTAATAAGCAAAGCTTAATTATCAAGTTAACCTCTCTAGAGCGACAACCTCTCATCAACAGTAGAAATGTGCATACCATAAAGGTAGTTGCCATGGAGATATGAGACTGAACAATAAATCCTCGTGTATTTTCTTGCGAGTTACCTTTTAAAGGGTGCGAGATATGTTTGTCATATTGTCTTAATTCTTTTTTAACTGTGTTTGAATAAATTAACTAGCAATATAATAGATATAGAAACACATACATTGTAGTATATCTTTAAACAACTGCCACGTTTATTATGCATTTATGTACACGTATATACTTTATCTCTTATATATGTTATGTATGTTTAAAACAATAGAAATAAACTATAATACATGTATAAAAAAACTAAAAAAGGATGCAAAATATTTTGATAACATGCAACACATTTGGTCCTACTAACAGTCGTTCCTATTCCGTGGGTCTGCATTTGTATATTGTAGTGTTTATGAACTACTATCCACTAATGCCCCAGTCATAGTGTCACGTGCTAGCCACGCTGTCGGTTCGTTGTGGTCCCACTGTGATACGATTGACAGGTGACACTGAATATCAAAGTCGGGTTATGCCTCGTTGCCGCCACGCTAATATTCCATATGATTTGACTTCATTGTTATATTTATGACCAACATTGTTACTAGTTTTCAAATTATCAGTTATAAGTTTTTTTCTAATTAAGTGTCGAGTTTATTATCTTAAATATCCAAACATTAATGAGTGATATTAGTCTCCAATACCTATTTTCATTAACATAGCCAACTTTTCCTCACAGCCTGCTTGCTCTGCTTATTTATGACCAATTTACGACACCAATTTACGACACCAGTTTACGGTTTAAATTAATTTCTTCTTGTTTTACCACGCAAAAAGTTCAGTTCAATATTTATGTCGTCTAATAGTCTGATGTGAATTCAATATAATCCAATAACCAAGCCCAAGTGCTAAAATAAACTCAAAAATATAATCTTAATAATTTAACCTGTTTCATAAACTGTGCAATGAAAATTCGGAAAATTTACTTCAATAGAGCAATCATTGTATATTATTATATATAGTTTAAGTGTGATGTTTTATTTTATTTGAGATACTCAACTGATTATATTACCCTCACACACATTACATTAATGTGAATCATTGTCATGTTTTAAGTATGTTAATTGGTTTTTATTTTATCATTACTTTACTTTACTAAGTTGCTTTTGTGTTTGTAATTTGACAAAATGTTGTACATATGTTGTATAGATGAGTAGCCTTGTTCAAATTCAAAATAAAATTTCTGTTCTGTTCTGTAATAAATAGTTTTGTTATGAAAATATTATTCAATAACAGCAAACCTGTGTTTGATAAATTATGTGCTTTCTTCGCCTTTGTTTGATGTAGCGGACACAAGCCAGGACATGTCGGAAACTTTTACACTCATTGGTCCTTGCGCTGTTATCAATGTTACAACATTTCAAACAATTTACGAGGAAATCGTGCAACACTTTACAAAATACGCCAATAATAACCGATATTCATATTTCGTCATGACAAAACGCAGTTAATATCAGAAAATATTGACCAGGCAATATGTCCGACCTTTCCCCCCGAAAAAAACACCGTTTCTCCCACACCCAATGGTTCAAACATTGATAAACAAATAAATCCATACACGATCGACGTACTATAAGAGGCTGTGGGTGTAGAGGGTTACTATAAAACTTGTTGAAGTAGACACGGACGTTCATTCCGATACAGACCTCGCGGTGAGAACTATTACACTTCTTGCTGCTACTTTGGTAGACTTTGGTTTTATTAGGAAATATTCGTTTGTGAATAACCGATTTATTAGAATTAGGCATATTCGTACTTCGAGCGAAACTTAGTATTTCTCGGGACTTACTTTTATTTATCCTTCAATTTTCGTATTATTTAAGATTTATTCTTCAATTTTCGTATTATTTAAGATTTATTCTTCAATTTTCGTAATATTTCATATTTTCGCAGGTTTTACGTCGTTATATTCACTGATCAAGTTGTTCGTATGATTCAAGTATAATTTAAAAGTTATTATAAAAATAACAAAAAACATTTGTATTTATTTTTGCTGATTATCGTTCGTTTTTTGCAAGGTTTAAAGATAGTTTTCGATTATGTCGAGAAAATTCAATAAATGTCGTCATTTGTCAATTTTGCAAAAAACGTAAAAAATTCACAGTGTCTGAGGTAATTTCTCCTGCTTTAGGTTTTTAGAACATTAGAAACATTTTTTTCCATTAGTGATCGAGTTTTAATCGAATTGGGAAAAACACATCGGTGCTATTGTACGAAAGAGTATCGGGCAATATAAGGGTAAAACGACTTAGGCGTAATTCATTATTTTCAGAGCCACGACGCTTGTTACGGTTAGAACCATTATTGTTTAACTAACCGACTGGAATTTAAAACAAGGAAATAACAACTTTTTCAGGCAATTGGCGTCAAGTTTTATAAAGACAGTTTTAGGATCAAAGATGTCAAATTTATTCCGTCAACTCTGTGCAACATTAATTGTTCTACTCTTCATTAGATGCTCACAAGTAAGTGTGTTTGTATTTATATTGTTTGGTTATGGTCCATCTCATTTTTCTGTTTCCATTTCTACTACAGTGTAGGGTTATTAAACACGAAGCCACTACTCCGAGTTTACGACAATCTCTCTCGTGAGTTGTAGCGCATGTCTGATTTAAGTCAACAAATCTACTGGAATAGCAAAAATATGTACAGAAAAAAATATTGTACGTTTGTAAAAAGTTTTAAATTCGATTTATTACGATCTAAGCATTTTCATACATTAATTATATACGTTTATGTGAGTTGTATAGTGTTGTATTTCCGCAAACAATGAAAAGCGTTTCATTTTACATTTATTGATATCATTAATACGTTTTCATATTATTATGTATATATAAATCGGCATTTATTTCCATGAAATCCACTGGTTTTCATTAAATCAAGTGGTTTCTGTTCACTCGTCATACGATTTAGATCAAATACTAATCAGAATTATGTATATATAGCATATCTATAATAAAAAGTAGAATTACTATTTATTTTATACATATCCATTGTGTCAGCTGCATGTTTTTTCGAGTTTTCAGCTCATTGTATTATTAATAAAATCATTGAATTTCAGGAATTAATTTTTGCATATTTGTTTCTTGTTTACAGGTAGTTATTCATCACTTTAACATTCTTATATGTGTGTTTTATATTGTACAATTCAAACAATCATTATTTTCCCATTATACTATATTATATGTCATCAATGTCAATTTATGATCTTTATTCGTGATAATTATTGTGAATTTTGCAAATCACAAAATCGTATTTAAAGTCAAGATTGCAAAAGACCAATGGTGACATTTATACTTCCATTATTTCTTTACTATGTAATATTGAATTCGTGAATGAATTTGAAATCGTTAATTCGTGAATTCACGAATTCAAGATTATGAATCCTCAAAGTTGAAATCGTGTTCATTAGTTCATAAATTTAATATTTCGGTCGGACAAAAAATTCACCAAAAACATGATACTGCGTCCTGCCATGGTTTTTATGTCATACACAAACAGTGTGGTGAGTTTAAGTGTAAATTATTACATGAAAAAGTTCAGTGAGTTTATCAGCGCAGGAATATTATCAACACATTAATCTTTGTAAACATGCTCATAATTTTCAATAAAGACCTGACTTCGAGAAACGCCAATTACTACCATCATTTTCAGATAGCTTAAATGTTCCATGAAATAACCAATTTATTCTAACATAACGGGCTGAAGTGTGAAACCTCCCAACAAATCAAGTATTGAGCAATTTAACACCGTAAATGTCAACAATGACGGTCTGCAATTACCTTCACTTCAAGTAATTTGTCGCTGGTTATATCTTTATGACATCAAAGTTATATTCAAATTCGAAACAATCGCACTCCTAGTTAGTCTCGGGCAAATATGTTCTGGCTTTGAATATTGTCACGTACCATACTTTCGCGAACGAATCATTGGTTGACAAAGGCACGTCATCAGTACATATATGTGCAGTTTACGTGTATTGTGGTATCGCATAGGAAAAATGAATACTTACAAATGTCACTCACTGTATTCTGTTCTGTTCTGTATTGGCAAGATATGTCATACCTTTGTTACTATCACGACCACTTCCAGTATCATTACATTTATCATCATGGTCATCATCATAGCGCTGTAACTAATTAAAAATTAATTACGTGTCTAACAAGCGTAATATCCGACACATTTCGAATAATCAATTAAATCAAAGATATTATCAACATTATACAATAAAATGTGCTATCATTCTCACAACAAGCTGTTGTCAGTCACCAGAACATCCAATTAAAATTCAATTATTCACGTTTTGAATAAGTCTGTTGATTGATTAATATACCAGAATTGGTGTTCATTTCGTCTATTGAATTTTACACAATGTTAAAATTGATAAAAGAAATTGGCGTGAAGTGGCCAGTAGTAGCATTAACAGCAAAATTAGCATTAACAGCAAAAGAAGCATTAACAGCAATAGTAGCATTAACAGCAATAGTAGCATTAACAGCAATAGTAGCAGCACAGCTCTTGCTCCCGACAGCACTGTGATACGACTGAAAGTAAGACCGAGCCGTTTTGTATTTTGTTAAGCGTCCGGGTGCGCTTGGTTTTTTGAGCTCTTAGAGCCGAAACAATACATTTTCGTAAGTTTAAAATATCGCCAAGGGAAGTAAACGCAGTATCGTATATACATATATTTGAAAGTTGTTTAGCTATATTATTATCAAGTTTACCTCAAAACATGTGAACTGACAATGTCTATTATCTGGCATTGTGTTTTTTTTCGAAACGACTTTATGTGTTTTTTCGAATGGGTAGCTAGGTTTTGCGAAGCAAGGTTGGTGCTTAACAAAATTAAAAATAGTATTGAAGTTTTGAAACAAATGCATCGGTTACGGAGCTGAAATAAAAAAAAGGAATACATTTCCTTATTATCACTGAGATAACACCAGTGACTTTATGTATTTTCTACTGATTATATTCTGATCAAAAGTGATAATCCGCCAGTACTATTTCATTTAGTTTCTAAAAGTCACTGGATACATTTTCTTTTGATTTGATTACAGAAAGCTACGACAAGTTTGTTTAAATTGAATTGTGCTATCGAACAATGGGATGAGATCCGTCCAAATCTCGTTCACCGCCTCAGATCACGTTGGTGCCATGTAATGAAGATTCTTAAAGTACAAACAATACGTGTTAGCTCTATAGATAAGGCATAAGTTGCTACAGCTCTAAAGATAAACTTTAGATTCATACAAAATAATTTATAGTTATAATGATGATTATGGGTTATGCAATTTATATGTTAATATATTGTTATATGCTTATTTATCAAGCTGATTCTATCACAAATGGAAACAGAGTTTTAAAAAAGGCCCATTTCCAACCGCTGAACATCGACTTCGATACACTAACAGTATCGAAAACTAAACAACCGATCATTATCTGCAAACTTCACATTTCGTTATTTGGTCTTCCAATCTTTTATTAGATATCAATACTAAAATTACGCGGAATAGTCCGTTTAGATTTAACTGGCGATCAAACAACCACGCAATATTGCAATCTGTCCCAGTATTCCTAATTCAGTAACCAATGCAGATGATGCAAAGATACCTGGCGATTGGGACATCATTAGCAAAGACAAAATTTCAAGTTAATTACAACCCACTGTTTGGTCATCAGCGATCGTACGAAACATTCGAAGTGAATTTAATTACTATGAACTACTCTTGTCTTTTGCTTCTTTCGGAAATGTTTTGCAGTAAACGGACACAGCACTTAAGCCGGTAATTGTGTTATTATCTCTTCATGGGAATGCATCGCATTAGTCTTAGAACATTTAAGTCATGGTGCAATTTACTGTTAGAATATTTTGTTATTCGTTAAATTTTGAACAAATTGCGTCATGTTCGGATGCTGAATGAATTTATTAAAAACTGTCTGCTTCGCATTCTTTAGAGAAAGTACTGAACACTGTATTAACCTTAAGTCCGAAGTTATGCTTTATGTTCAGTACTTCAGATATATTGCCCATGATGCAATGTAAGGATACACAACCAATAACATTACACTAATGGTCAAATATGTGTTAATTATGTGCACAAAGTGTGTAATCTGCGGACCCCTTCCATCAAGTTATGATCGTATGCGTGGCATACAATCACAGAAAAGCTCCTAATCATTCTCGTAAATTACGTATAATTTCTGCTGACGACAAAATGTTCTATTCATGCCTATGCTCCTGGAAAATTAATACAAGCCATGGTTAACGCAATGACTGACTTGTACGATCGCCACCGTCTCTTTTATAGTTCTAGGGAAGTTATTCATTTTGACTGTCTCCTGTCAACAATCTCCTGTCAACAATAAAACACATATGTGATTGACCCAATGACGGTGTGAGAAATGCTGTCCCAGACGAGTAATACGTACACACCATGGAGTAATAATCAACGATTAATAAACGAATGACGAATTTCATGTGAACAAATGACTGATCAGTGCAGAGTTGTATGGCTGATAAATTTAATCACAACCTCTGTATCTGTAGCTAATATGAACATTACGCATGGCTTGGTATGGTCGTTCGCTCATTGCCCCTTTATAATGTAATCTTTAAAAAACTCCTGTGAGCCAGATGGATTGGATTATTAACTTGATGGTTGGTCTAGGTCTGAATGAAAAGTCATATACTGGTCAGTTGACTGAACTATTTCCCCTATGTTTGAGCTGTCACAGCGTAAATTGGCCATGTATAGGCAAGTTGTACAGTTGCAAGCGTAAAATGTTTGTGAAGCTATAAAACGGTATTTCGTTTTAATATCTCTTTGCCAGTATAGCCAATAGTTTGAATGTGACCATTACGAAGTGTTATAGCAAATTGTTCAGCTATTCCGCGTACCAAATCTTGCAACAATAACACTGAAAGGACACGTTGTAATGGTTGAAATTAAACTGCCCTTTAACACTCTACTTTTCTGTTGACATTGGTTTCCGGCCTTCCGTGTGGATGAACTTATGTGGATGTTCTATATTTAAAGCTTTTCGGATGCAACTAGGAATAATTCATTATATTGCAGTACAATAATCTAAATTCTTGAAACATCTGTTTCGTTTGATAAAGGAACAACCCCAATGGTCAACATAACTTTGTGGAAAGCTTAAATACATTGTATTGTCATTGTTATGTTCTATTGTTTTGTGTCACGTGGTACTGTGGGGGTTCAGATTCAAGTATTTTCAGTTCGTTGACAATGTGGTGTTGGTTGATCTCAATGCCCTCATCGTTTCTGTC
This sequence comes from Mactromeris polynyma, assembly GCA_032209605.1. Taxonomy (NCBI): domain Eukaryota; kingdom Metazoa; phylum Mollusca; class Bivalvia; order Venerida; family Mactridae; genus Mactromeris; species Mactromeris polynyma. The sequence continues at coordinate 753,714 of JASFXZ010000070.1, read as the reverse complement.
GTGTTTGGTATCTTCCAGTCTTCAGTCTGGTCAAGCTTTTGTAACCCATTCCTTCATGTGCCTCTTCCCTTTTTATTTAGTTTGATCTGTCTAGAAAAGTTCTTATGTGTTAATGTTGCATACCCTGATCTGCATCTTTTCACCTTTGTTACGTTAATACTTACAAATTATTCAATAATAAGACGACGTATTTATTCAGCGATTGTGGTTTAAACGCGGAATATTAGATTCTTGGATCAACACTAGCTCATTATTTATAACATTCCATTGATTGTTGTCTAAATCGTCTGCCATTTAAGACCTATTGTAGGCGCGGAAAACGTCTGCCTGGTAGACGCTTGTTTGGCCTCTGTCTTACACTGCGCAACTTCTGCAATAAATCAAAACCGAACACAATTGGCAATTAAATCGTCCCGTGTGTTGCCATGCAACCTGTCGGTATTATCCAAATAGAGACTGGTTTACGTTTATTATTTTGATAAATTGCTTAAACCAGCCAATATTTGATTTTTTTTTAAATGAATACACATTATGATCCCGCCACGTGTCATCTGAATATGTGACTTCTCGTAAAAACGTTATGTTTAATTACATATCCGAAAGAAATAATTCGTTGAATGAGAGCTAAACATGAGTTTTGTATCGAATTGTAATCAGAGTTACCAGTTTTTGTCGTAATCATGACTTACATGTTGACTGATATAGCAACACCACGTGAAATTCAAAGTGTTTATTTGACTGAAATTACTTTCTACCATGCAATCAGTTGAATATTTTAGTACTACACACATGCATGTAGAATGCTGGCAAGGGAAAGCATTTGTCATAGCAAGTACATGCATGAATTCGTACTTATGTGTAAGTTTAGGGGCATTATTCACAAACATTTTAGGACTTAGACTTTAAATTTACAAAAGTTATATTTACCAGTATTTTGCTTTCATATAAACTTTTTCTAAATAACTCTCTTTACGCACTGTATACTTCAGTCATTGTTTTAAAAAGTCTGTATTGTTACAATAACGTACGAACGGAACAAAAATTAACATTTTAAACCTTAGGTCTGAGTTTCAGTCTTATAGGGTCGCTGTTGTGTAGTGGTTAGCACAACAGACCGACAAGCCAGCGCCATTGACCATTTTTTCGTGTTCCTCAAAACATGATTTTATATCTATAATAGGCCCAGCATTTTGCATTGCGATATTTTAAGAAATTTAGGATACAATCTGGACATTTTGTTCATGTTGATACAATTGTATAAAGCTGTGCAAGTAGTTACTCATTATATAAATGTCATGTGGCATTGAGTTATTCAGGTTTTAGTTTGTTCCATTACAATCACAGTATCAAAGTACGTTATTGATTAAACACACTAATTATTTGACTTCTTAAACGTGTGGCACTCACAAATCAAACACGTTCATGAATACATAAAAAACAATAAATAATTAATACAATTAACAAAGCATATACTGACAGGGATTTGAATATGGAATTGAAGTCCATCGTGGCTCAAACAGTCATGGTCTTGATAATAATTCATAATTTGAACAAAAAGGTAGAATCTATGAAAAGGGATGGCAAGTTACTGTTCCCTATACAGTGACATTTTCAATGCAATTGTTTGGATTGCCTTTGACGCATATATCGGATTTATACCTTCAATAAACATATTTAGGTATTGTTTGGGGAAATGGTAAAACACATATATCAGACAATATTGTATATGGACTTCGTTATTCATTTAATAGGCCGTACATTTGTTAGAAGATAGATCACTGTCTGTGACATAAATGTCCCTTTAGATCTGTACATTAACCAGGAGACAATGGGGTTCTTAGACAACATTATGTTTGATATAGTTTCAAGCAACAATTGTAGGTAATTAATGTCGAACGCAGACAAAAACTATATGAATAACGGTCGTGTTGAAGATTAAGAAAGAGACAAATGGGACTTATCTATAGATTTATTGTTTACATTGGGTATGCATGTTGTTTTAGTTTAGCTGACTTTGCAGAAAGACTGAGTACCCCTCAGTGAAATGTGTTGAACTATTTTATTACATTCTCGTTGCAACATCTGTGTTAATCCACTGTATGGTCCGACTTTAATTCATTGATAACTAAACAACAAAATCATTACCAGGATTCCTATAATGATTTTCTCTGTATCTGTAGTGACTGTCATTGAATAGGATGATTAAATGACACAAATGACATAGATTAAGATATGTTCATGGGGCTTTCATGACTGACCGTGGCTTCAAATCACTTGCCCTTAACGCTGTTGGCTCCAACCTGTGATGTAAAGTGTGAACGTAAGGAGGATATTCACGTGGCGTGCGGAAGGCTGGTTGTTCTAGCCTGAAGTCCCCCATGTCCGATATAATGCTAGAAGGGACACTATGGGATCTTCCTTAGTTATAATATTTACTTCATAATTCACTCCATTACCATTGCTGTTCAAGCGACTAAAAGAGAGAGAATAAGTTTCTACAGGGAAAGCCACATATACATAAGACAGTGCCTCCCTACACAGACATCCGGGAAAACAACAATCCATAAAACATAAGGCACGTAAGCAGGTTAAAGGTACATACGTTAAGGAACAGAGGTGCAAGGAATGGCTTGGCAGACCATAAGGAATAACTAGGAGAATCAACGAGGACAGTAAAGGACAGTAAAAGCACCATTACATAAAAAAGTCTTCAAATATTAGAACGTATATATTCATTCGACAACACACAATTGCTGCTCAAAACTGACTTGATACTAGACGTATACAACAACGTGTATGAGTATTTATAACCCTACAACTACTATGTGACCTACAGGGACATGAACATTTGGCATTTTATATCAAACTTTCCAGATTGACATTATGCTAAGACTGTCGTGGCTGGCATTTGAATTATCGAACTATTCACATCAATTATGTATAACTTTATATACTGAATTGGTAGATGGGATTAATAAGAATGTCTTTAGGGACGGGCGGATTTACTATAAATACGTTCATAAATGTTGAAATGTGTAGTTAACTTCGACTACGTATAGTCAGTTTTGTATGTTAATGCTCTATGCCCATAAAAGGCATGAATAAACAGTTAAGCACCACTAAAAGAGCGAACGTGAAATGTCCGTTTAATATAATTCAACATATACAGTGGAACGTCTCCAGAGCGGACACCTCTTGACTAGCAACCACTTTTCGACACCAGTATCATATTTTCACGTATTATCACATTTTTCAATTAATATAGACCATCAACCTCTCAATAACAGCCAAACTTTGCGTCTCTTTACGGGCGTTGGTCTGGAGTTGTATCGATGTATCGGGGTACGAGGTAAATTGTATTTTGCTGTCGTATATTGTCGTAGTCTTTATCAATATAAGCGTCAATTCACGGAAGTAAATAAATAAATGCAAATTGCAAGTAAAATATTCATTAAAATGACACATTTCGCTTGAAATATGTATGTTGTGAGACAATCCAAATATTCAAATATCACACGTGGATCGTATAGGACCGGTTGCTTTAATTGCTTTTTCAAAGGTATGACAATGATTAATTAATGAATTATTACATTATTAATCACAAGTGATAATAGCAATAAATTTGAAATGATGAGTAAACAGTAAATTAACGTTTTGAATAAATTCATCGACAGACCTCGTTGACACGCAATACGTAGCTTTGTTAAAATGGGTTATTTACATAGGGTGGCCTATGTGAGTTTTCCTCGCGTGTAAACTTCGGTACAAAACCATTTAAAATCACCATAACAATTGTCATTTTATCAGGTCATAGTTTGATATGCGTATTTTCTCTACAAACCAATGCACCGGCCTCTTTGCATAAATTTAAATTCAATATTTTCAATAAAATCGCGAACACAGTGTAATTTTGGTTAAGCTTTTTTCTGATTCAAACAAAATTGGTGTGTTTACAATAGTAATTTTATAGTTCATAGATCGAACTCCCATCTCATGTAATTTACGCGTCGGTTCTCTGAAAAACAGTAAAACATGGGTGAAAATGGCCTATTAGAAATGAGTTTATTGAACGAGGACACCACACTGTGATTGCAAATTGCTGACATCCAAGTGAACGAAAATGACAAACAGGTTTATATTGCCAAATACACAAACACACACTGGGAACAATAATTAGTAAAATGAATGATTATGTTAGACTTAGACAAATAAACAATTCCAGTATTACTACGCGGTGATTTCCTCATACGGGCCAATCATATTTCGAGCTCAAACATTGATGACGTTACGGATGTTGTTCGATTAAATTTCTGATTATTTCCTTGTTCATTTATTGTACTCGATTAAAATTTTAGAACATGAACCAACACGGCTAGTGATTAATAATAACATTTATAATAATAGCGACTTCATTTAAAATGGCATCTCGGTTGGGCAAGTCCTTTCTTCCGATATAGCGTCTATAATTGTGTCTTTTTTTCAAATTCATAGATACGCGTATGCATAATCCGTGAAACGTCGCTACCTGTCTGAAAAATATTCAAAACATATTAGCCATAACTAGAAAATAATAGAACATGTGAAAAAAGTCGATAAACTCTTCTGATTATGAATGTTGACGAAAAATCGAAAGGATTATGAAACACTATTTCCGTGCATATTATGACAAGAGGTGTGGGACTCATGGCGCCTATATTTGTTATCTATTGCCAATAAAACGACTATAAAATAATAAGCCCCCTGTCTTGGTATGTCCGCATTTTCTATATTTTCCAAATCCCTGTTAATTGATTATCAATAAAAAATTCTGTCGTCTGTAATTATGTGCTCCACTTTGTTTGTCTGTTGTTTTTTTATTTCTGTAATGACAATCATACACGTGGAATCCGGATATCTTTATTATTTCAAGGAAATTTTAAGGTCATTGAGTTATTTGTTTGGAAATGAAAAATATAGCGAATGATTTCGAAACTGAGCAACACGAAAGCACATAAACGCTGGAGAACGGTGATGCTCAAACAAATGCCTTTATATTCATCATGTAAGTGTCAATTCTCGCCTTGAGGGAATTCATGTTTCGTGTTTAAGCTTTCTGTTAACTGGGAATTAGCTTTGTAGAGAAGTAATTGCCATTTTCCCCCCTATTTTTTCGACTTTAGGGATTGAATAGAATATGTTTTGATTGACACATCGAGGAAATTTGCTTGTTGGCTTAGAATTCTAATTGTCTGCGAATTCTTATAATCTCAAATATATAGAATGTACCAGTACGTGATTCCATGACGCGGCACACGTGATTCCATGACGCGGCACACGTGATTCCATGACGCGGCACACGTGATTCCATGACGCGGCACACGTGATTCCATGACGCGGCACATCAAATAGCGAATCTTGAATTAAAATTGTTGCAACTTCACCGTAAAAGTTAACAGAATTAACAATGGTGCATTAGTGTGATTAATATAATGTTCATTATTAGTTTTAAATAAATAAGAGTGATAACGGTGAACTATCGTCACAATAATACCCAGGGGTGGTTTATACAAAGACAGTGCTTAGAGAAATGTCAGTTGGGGATTAAATAGATGTTTTATACAGACATTAAAGTTGGACGATTAACGAAGTTGTATGACATATTGACATTAATCATTAAAGCGACATAATTATTTTAAAGCAATATGCATTCAATTTGTTCTTAAAATTCACGATTTATTACGAGGGAAAACAACCTGGCGGTGATTTACAAAATAGCCTGCTGGAATATAATATTCGATTTGTCCATGCCTTCACATTTAAAACTCAACATGATTAAAATGATTGATTTTCTTACATGAATACTACTTTTTTGTACAACATCACTTACAATAATCTATACAGTGCATTAAAACCTCACTTAAAGACCATCTCGATTATTATACCACCTCAAAATTAAGAACACAGTCTCCAAGTCTAGTTTCATTGTTTTGCTCTTTTGATCAACCTCAATATGAACAGGGTGTATAAAGGCCAAACATGTGTATATCTTAAATGATAGTGACCGACCTGGTTTTAATCATTATATCAAACTATACCTACTATATATCTATCAACATACTCGGCTCGTACGTGCCTTTGGTTGATTAACAGTTATAATAGTATACCGCAATTTCCCTGTAAAAATTATGTATTCTAACTAAGCCTCTTCTTGCTTCCAATTCAGTGTTACTGTCTATCATATAGAACATACAGAAAAATTCTCAAAAAAATATGTTTTCATTTTTTTCTTAATATCATTAGAACTAAAGATACATGGCACCGAATTTGTCTTGTTAACTTTCATGCACCCAGAAGAGTTGATCTAATCAATCAGTATGCAACAAGAACGGAAGGGAAATGTAGTTCACATACTTTTTGAACTGAAATCTCACTCTTAATGAACATGATTTAATTTGTTGGTATTTAGTTACTAAAGTTGCGTTTCCTGTAAGTACGCACAAGTATGGAATATTAAACATGTCTATATTACCGACATGCAAACAAGAGGCAATAAATTAATTATTACACCGCTTCATCTTTCCTGCTAATTTAAATAGCATGTAATAACAGAACCTAGCCGGGTAATTTTAGTGTGACATTTGCCTCAAAATAACAAATAAATATTAATATACGCGCTAAATATAAATCTTGCCTAATATTGCCAAAATATCTTGATATCTTGAGCAAAGGTTGCGTACAAAACATCATAAATTGTGATGACTTATTGTCTTTCAAAATTATATTTGACAAGGTGTTCATGTAATTATTAATATTTCCGAACTGAGTTCAAAATATTCTTAACTGTTTGCAAAATGTAAATTTTGTTTGTCTTTTAGCTTTTATTGCTTTGTATTGCGTTTATTAAATTATGCTCAACATTATACAAATGTCTGTCGTTGGACAAGTTAAGTATTTCTCCAATTCTGACAATAATTAAATTTACCACTTAGCTTCTCAAAGGAAATTGAATATTCTTTCCTAATGTGTCAAATCATATGTTTAAAATGATTACGAATTATTCTGGAAACAAAAGATGGTAGTGTTCTACCGCATATGCGTGGGACAGAATTAAGATTAATGTGTTTTCTTCATCACAAAATTATCCCCGATGAGCCTGCACCAGGGGACACCTAGTTTTTACTTATTGAGGTCGACATTAAATAAGCAACAAAAAACGTACTACCGCTGTGACAAGATGAATAATTTTCAGCCCTCCTGTTTCAACAACAATACAGAAAACACCATTGTATCATTTCTCGGAAAACTGTGTTAGTGATTAAAGCAATCAACAACAATAAACAATGACATTGACAACAACAACACATTAACAGAAAAACGCAAAAGCTCAATAAATTCAACAATGAAAACAAAACAAAAAAATGACAATAGAAATGTATTCATATTCGTCGGAAACACATCTCGGAAACTTATAATCAAATTAAAAACACAAAATAGAAGTTTCCTTGGATATAAATTGGGATAAATTGCTTTGTAGCTCGATTTAAAGCCTAAACCAGCCAAAGCTAACGGCTGAAATAGACATGCCTCGATGCTGACTGTGACAACATAAACACCATGGAATCTCCTTATAGGCGACGTTACATAAATAATTGTTTCAAATAGTCCACTTGAATCCAGTTTCCGCTAAGTTTAGTGAGCATCGCAACGTGGTTGCAGTGTACGTTAGTTAACATCTGTTGTCGTACAAATGATTGCTACAGAGGTATTTGATATTAGATAAGCATATTAAGACATATTAGCGATCAAAATCATTGTTGATCTTTTAAAAACTGACCTGGCTATTACATTCAAAACACTCTTATCGACATATTACAAAGAACAAACCCAACCAATAATGTGATAACTGTCAATGAAAGAGCTAATAGCAATTAGTCTGCAATTTATAAATAACCACATTTTCCGCTCAAAATGTAAATGTTTGTGTGGTAATGAAAAACGAAGGTTTTCTTTTATTCAATTTTAGACGTTTTTTAAAATTACGTATCCGATTTTGATACAGCGTTTTCGTGGTTTTGTAACCATTCTATACCACTATATTACTTTATCATGTCTTAGATGTTAAGTACGCATGCGCAAACTTCCTCTTTATAAACTTTAAGACTATGTTCCGGTTGACGATAAAGTCAGCTACAACCGTACCATATATCGTACTCTCACAACGAGGCCAAAAAGAAGAATCACGGTTTAATCATAGTCGTGTGATAATTCAATACTATTTTGGGATACGTTTATAGTAAATTTATTACAAACGTCGACAGATTTGACGCATGTCATTATGTAAATAATTAGAATGTCTAAAATAAATACATGTCATCTATACAGTAATTATTACATAAATATTTGATTTTTATTCTAAGAAAGTGTTAAATGTAATTAAAAACGAAAGTATGACATAAGATGAGAAATATCTGACAAAATATGTATACTCTGTCTCTCCGTATTGGTAATGTATCTATTACTGAAGATAACAATAAATACACTAAAACCTCACTTAAAGACCATGTTAGGCGCCCGGTAACCATTATTTAACTAGTTGGCGGCTAAACAACCGGTATCAGAACGGTATCAGAACGGTCCCCGACCGGGATTCAAACCTTCGACCTCCCGCTCCAAAGGCGGATGCCTTAACTGCTCTGCCACGAGATACGGTATTTATAATTGCTTTTAATCGATATGTACAATGTGGATGACCTTGTTGAAAAGATACCAACAGCTTTACAATCCGTATATCGATCAAAATTCGCAAGCGTTACCACTTACCACCATTCGAAGTAGAACAAAAACATGTGGTGTGTTAACAAAACCATTAGAAAAGCGCATACTTAAAGATACAATATCATGGAAGTGTTGGCTTCAATCATTCATTATATTTCGTTTGGTCATCTTCTACATAATTACACTTCCTATAAGAAGGCGGACAGTGTTAGCAATACACAATCTATTTCGGGTCTAATTTCCAAATATAGCTATAAAAATCATCACAAGATGACAGCTGGTTGGCAATGTTGGTTTCACGTAGACTGACTTACCTTCCCAGTTTGTCGCTGTTTTTATTCCTATACTTGGCACCGTACAGTTTGTTCAGGAAACTGTCCATGATAAATAAAGTATTCATAATTTTAGTTTTGCTGAGTTTCACCTATCTGTTTTGTGTTGTGTCATTGCATGGGTGCTAAATGTGGCATGAATGGTCTGCTAAACAACTATAAGACGGCTATGACATTGTGTTAACATTTGATACCCAATATGTGCTAATACGTGTCATGGTGCATAAGTATTGCAGCATGATTTTTTTCAACTCAAATACAACAATATATATTTTTGTTTATTATAAAGATTACACGAATCGTTATGCGAAAATATGACACGTAGTGACAGAGCTTCATTTATTGTTAGTACAAATTTATCTTATTTGACTATAACAAATCATGAAGTTAATCCCTTAATTTGGCGCGAATTCTGGTTGGCAGCCATGAAGCAATCATCGAGAGTGATTAGTATAAGTTTTTAAGAACTTGCTTCACAATCGACGTAAAATAAAAATGTTTAAACTTAAATCATTCTAAATATTCATTTATTCATTGTTCCTGGTTTCCATTGTTTCAACTCAAACGTTTATGTTTGTTCTAAAGAATGCATGCGAACCAATTCCATCTGTATATATATACATAATGATATACATAACTAACACTAATAAACCATTCGGTTATTTAACATATATGGTTATGAGTGATATAACAGCATAATTAATCATTGTATTGTAGGACAGAATATTCATTTCTATTCTTGTAATGTATTTGGGCAAACAGAGTGAAAGATACATTGCAACATAGGATTGAAAAGACAAAAGCATGTCGTTGTTTGAATGTATATCTTATCACCACTTGAATGAGGCCCTGTCATACATAACTGTAGAATAAACGTTTCCAAAAGGAAAAAAAAACATGCATTGCATTGAATTCAGAAATTTCGTAAACATATCCAGACAATGTTATGTCAACAGCTTATATTGAACAATAAATTACAGAATTTTATGAGGGGAAATATGAGGGGAAATATGAGGGGAAATATGAGGGGAAATAGAGCTTCTGACTAAAGAGATGGAAATGCATGTTAGTAACAAAGTTCTATACTTGCCAACACCGCTTTATCGGAATGTTTGTTGGAAATGAGTGGAGTTGTCGAGCGGAAACAGTCACATACGAATTGCGCGGTCACCCAAAAGGCACATGTGAAAAATATTAGTCTTGTACTCGTGGACACTTATGTCCAAACTAACGCTGTACAGGCGGATCTCGTTTATTAGACAACCTTCTATCCGAATAATTGGAACCATTCAAAATAACATCAATTCCCGATGCATATTCTTAGGCACGTCGAAATGAAATGGGATTTTCGAAAGCATGTTTTATTCGAAATACAATTTCGAACTCGATGAATTCGAATGAATGAAGTACGACTGTAGTTTGTTTATGTCCTCAAATTGTTTTCATTGCTTTTTTCACTTCTGCAAAGTGTATACTGTACTCAACATTGAAAGGAGATTATAATCGACTTGTTTTTGTGTTTTGTTATGACTGTCTACTACGGAAAATTTCAAGCGTAAGAATAAGATGGTAAATTTTGAAAGTCTTTTGGGACAATCAGGTGCTACTGACGTTGATTAAAATTGTATAAGTTCTCACTGTCTCTATTGTAATATATATAGTGTGTCGTATTTTATTGTTTAGATTAACAGTTAGTTGAAATAGCAAAATTGAATAGCTAACAGAATCGATAGTAAACAATGATTGTTCTTCATATAGGTTTCACACAATTATGACAGATTGGTGGTTGGTTATTATGAATATTTCACATACACGTACATGGAGTTTTTAATTTTTGGTTTGTTTTCGAAACATAGTCAAGTTTATATATGCAGATATAATATATAGGTTGTCATCTTAGGTTTGAAGAATTGTAGCCAATATAACACGATAAGTAGATTGACCATCATTGTGCAAATTAATTGTAAATACATATTGAAAGTAAGCGTTGGTTTGGCTGACAAGCCACACATGTTTGTTTTGATAACTCAGCGTTTGCATCATTTCATTTAGTATCATGTACATTGCAACACCCTTTGTGAGGCACACAGTTGTATATTGCTGAGAGGTTGTTGCTCTGATGCGGTTAAATAGGCAGTAAATTCTTACTACATGCAAATTTGATACTGTTGTTGAAGGAGAGGTTGTAGTTGAAGAGAGTGACGCTTTGGCGAGGTTGCGGCGCTTGTCTAGAAATATTACATGCTTTAATATATTCAACAAACATGGCAAATATTTAGTTTCTGAGATACTTTGGTAAGCATACGTAACTGGAATACCAAGTTGTGTATGTACAAGTGTTTCTCAGTTTGAGGCAAGGAACGACGCTTCAATCATGCTGAAGCCAAGTTGTGTATGTACAAGTGTTTCTCAATTTGAGGCAAGGAACGACGCTTCAATCATGCTGAAGCCAAGTTGTGTATGTACAAGTGTTTCTCAGTTTGAGGCAAGGAACGACGCTTCAATCATGCTGAAGCCATTTTCTGTTTTGTTGGATATAAGGACCAACACCTCCGTATTCTGTAGGTCTCCAATTATTCATACAATATTTCCCATTTCATCACCAGACGCATTAAGTGTCTTGCACACTCGAGCATTTTATCACCCAATAAATGCATTATTTATAGACTTGTTCTGCTTGAAACAGCATTTTGCAGTTAAAGAATTGGTTTTAAGACAACAAATTCTGTCTGCCAAGTCAACTAATAGTCAGTTTTCATTTCCTTTGGTAGTTTTCAATATTTTCTGATCGACCAGTTAGAACATGTTACACTGTGCAATCTTTAGTTTTGCTAATTGTCTCTTGTGGTGCTAATTGTCTCTTGTGGTGCTAATTGTCTCTTGTGGTGCTAATTGTCTCTTGTGTTGCTAATTGTCTCTTGTGTTGCTAATTGTCTCTTGTGGTGCTAATTGTCTCTTGTGTTGCTAATTGTCTCTTGTGTTGCTAATTGTCTCTTGTGTTGCTAATTGTCTCTTGTGTTGCTAATTGTCTCTTGTGTTGCTTATTGTCTCTTGTGTTGCTAATTGTCTCTTGTGGTGCTAATTGTCTCTTGTGTTGCTAATTGTCTCTTGTGGTGCTAATTGTCTCTTGTGTTGCTAATTGTCTCTTGTGGTGCTAATTGTCTCTTGTGTTGCTAATTGTCTCTTGTGGTGCTAATTGTCTCTTGTGTTGCTAATTGTCTCTTGTGGTGCTAATTGTCTCTTGTGTTGCTAATTGTCTCTTGTGTTGCTAATTGTCTCTTGTGGTGCTAATTGTCTCTTGTGTTGCTAATTGTCTCTTGTGGTGCTTATTGTCTCTTGTGTTGCTAATTGTCTCTTGTGTTGCTAATTGTCTCTTGTGTTGCTAATTGTCTCTTGTGGTGCTAATTGTCTCTTGTGTTGCTAATTGTCTCTTGTGGTGCTAATTGTCTCTTGTGTTGCTAATTGTCTCTTGTGGTGCTAATTGTCTCTTGTGTTGCTAATTGTCTCTTGTGGTGCTAATTGTCTCTTGTGGTGCTAATTGTCTCTTGTGGTGCTAATTGTCTCTTGTGTTGCTAATTGTCTCTTGTGTTGCTAATTGTCTCTTGTGGTGCTAATTGTCTCTTGTGTTGCTAATTGTCTCTTGTGGTGCTAATTGTCTCTTGTGTTGCTAATTGTCTCTTGTGTTGCTAATTGTCTCTTGTGTTGCTAATTGTCTCTTGTGGTGCTAATTGTCTCTTGTGTTGCTAATTGTCTCTTGTGGTGCTAATTGTCTCTTGTGTTGCTAATTGTCTCTTGTGGTGCTAATTGTCTCTTATGTTGCTAATTGTCTCTTGTGTTGCTAATTGTCTCTTGTGGTGCTAATTGTCTCTTGTGTTGCTAATTGTCTCTTGTGGTGCTTATTGTCTCTTGTGTTGCTAATTGTCTCTTGTGTTGCTAATTGTCTCTTGTGTTGCTAATTGTCTCTTGTGGTGCTAATTGTCTCTTGTGTTGCTAATTGTCTCTTGTGGTGCTAATTGTCTCTTGTGTTGCTAATTGTCTCTTGTGGTGCTAATTGTCTCTTGTGTTGCTAATTGTCTCTTGTGGTGCTAATTGTCTCTTGTGTTGCTAATTGTCTCTTGTGGTGCTAATTGTCTCTTGTGTTGCTAATTGTCTCTTGTGTTGCTAATTGTCTCTTGTGGTGCTAATTGTCTCTTGTGTTGCTAATTGTCTCTTGTGGTTGCTAATTGTCTCTTGTGTTGCTAATTGTCTCTTGTGTTGCTAATTGTCTCTTGTGGTGCTAATTGTCTCTTGTGTTGCTAATTGTCTCTTGTGTTGCTAATTGTCTCTTGTGTTGCTAATTGTCTCTTGTGGTGCTAATTGTCTCTTGTGTTGCTAATTGTCTCTTGTGGTGCTAATTGTCTCTTGTGTTGCTAATTGTCTCTTGTGTTGCTAATTGTCTCTTGTGTTGCTAATTGTCTCTTGTGTTGCTAATTGTCTCTTGTGTTGCTAATTGTCTCTTGTGTTGCTTATTGTCTCTTGTGTTGCTTATTGTCTCTTGTGGTGCTAATTGTCTCTTGTGTTGCTAATTGTCTCTTGTGGTGCTTATTGTCTCTTGTGTTGCTAATTGTCTCTTGTGTTGCTAATTGTCTCTTGTGTTGCTAATTGTCTCTTGTGGTGCTAATTGTCTCTTGTGTTGCTAATTGTCTCTTGTGGTGCTAATTGTCTCTTGTGTTGCTAATTGTCTCTTGTGGTGCTAATTGTCTCTTGTGTTGCTAATTGTCTCTTGTGGTGCTAATTGTCTCTTGTGTTGCTAATTGTCTCTTGTGGTGCTAATTGTCTCTTGTGTTGCTAATTGTCTCTTGTGTTGCTAATTGTCTCTTGTGGTGCTAATTGTCTCTTGTGTTGCTAATTGTCTCTTGTGGTTGCTAATTGTCTCTTGTGTTGCTAATTGTCTCTTGTGTTGCTAATTGTCTCTTGTGGTGCTAATTGTCTCTTGTGTTGCTAATTGTCTCTTGTGTTGCTAATTGTCTCTTGTGTTGCTAATTGTCTCTTGTGGTGCTAATTGTCTCTTGTGTTGCTAATTGTCTCTTGTGGTGCTAATTGTCTCTTGTGTTGCTAATTGTCTCTTGTGTTGCTAATTGTCTCTTGTGTTGCTAATTGTCTCTTGTGTTGCTAATTGTCTCTTGTGTTGCTAATTGTCTCTTGTGTTGCTTATTGTCTCTTGTGTTGCTTATTGTCTCTTGTGGTGCTAATTGTCTCTTGTGGTGCTAAGTGAGTTTTTCAGAGACTTTGTGATAATGTCATTTGACTATTTAAAATACAATTCTTCAGTTTACTGATGCCGCCCATGTATCCGTGTTTGAATAAGATTGATGTCAGGAAGAGCGAACAAAACCAGTCCTATTGCACAGTTGTTAGCCCATGCTTGATTCACATCCTGATATTGTTAAACAATTAATGCAATAAATACTACCAGTATCACACTAGGAGAAAACCCAACAAACTATAGTTTTCTGAAAAAAGCAGGTCAATGGATTCCGTGTTATTGCTACTCAAATGACAGACAATTATGCAGACAGACAATTACCTGTAAATATTAAACTAATTTGTTTGATCACGATAGTTCCTCTTCAAATCCTTTTGAGTCTTCCTGGTCGTTGTAAGCAGAAATGATTGCTAAAGGGTTTTGCAGAAAGGTTGGCTAAACAATTAATTCAATTTCCTATCATCATTGTAATCTGTTCATCCGATGCATTTGTCTGTATTGCTTTGTAGACTCAATCTCTAGAATTTCGACGACAAACTAACACAATTTACAATTTGTTCAAAGTTTTCGACTACATATGATGCTCCTGTTTCCAGATCCGTAATAAGGGACGAATAGTGATCGAAGGAGGTAGCACCGGACTTCTGATTCGAAGGTCGCCTCAGACAGTTCAATACCTTGCATATTGGACATATTTCGGCTTATATCTTGAGGGGCTCGAACTCACGACCTTCTGATCAGACACCACCAGGCGCTCTATCCATCGACAATTAAGCTTTTCTAGAATGTTATATTTCTTTATGTGATGATACTTGTGAAGGTTAAATATGTGAAGTTATATGATCACCAGGAGAAGCGGCCTGATATTTGCTATCTAGATCATTTCCCAGGTCGAGCTAAAAGATCTTTATTATTCATAATTCACAATTTGGCTGTTATCAATAAAAACCTCTGTTTAGATATCTGATAATTGAAGGCTGGATTAGTTTCTATCATAATCATCTTCGATGGCTTAATTTGTCATACATTCAATAAGCCTATGAATCTATCATATGTGTTTTAACTTTAGGTTAAATTTACATAATTATCACACCTTACTATCTAGTAAGTGTTAGTGTTCTATGCGTCATTTGATTTTGTTTACTAAATAAAGTTACATCTGAGCTAAAACGGTGGCATCGCCTAGCGACATCCAATAAAAACCACTCCCCTGATTTTGCACTCGCAAGAAATTCCATTAATGACTTGGCTTGTAGATGATTTACAAAATTATGTCATAGACGGTACTAAGATATAACATAGTTCAAATTTCGCACATCCCCAAGTATCGAGCTACTGTGTTGATTTATGATCGTCGGAAAATGAACCAAATTGAAATTTATGTTGATTGTTATTGCCTTTCAATGACATCACTGTAACTAACATCCGTCGATTTTATCACAATGATTTATGTCCCATTCTCCTCTCATTTTTTATTACAACATGTCTGATAAAAATTCTTTATAGTTTTTTCCAAAGAAAGCATATATATTGAAATACCCTTGAGACCAAATTATGATGCCAAAAGATATAGCTTGCAAGCATGCATCATATTGTAATCAAAGATAAGAAGAATGGTGGAACATAGTTGTAAGGCTTGTCTCATTCGCCGGATTCCCCCACGAATATTATGGGAAAAATATTTATTTGCGTATGAACTCAATCTGAAATTCGCCCCTGTTATTTGTTAATAATTATGCCCAAGTAGACAAAACAGAGATTTGTTAACCTTGGCTCATTTATCACAATTTACTAGTTCCAATGTCCTGAATTTCCAACAATTTACTGTGCTTTGTTTATTTATCATGCTCCTTTTCCACGTGTCGCTTACATCCTTCCGTAATACAATTTCTCAAATCAATTACAACGTTACCAACCCTACAATTAACCATTGCATTGCCAAAATGTTCCACAATTACAAACACAATTAAGCCTAAATGCAGTCTCGCAACGGAGTATAGAAAGCAGGCAGTGACCAGAATATTCCATCGTTATAAAAGATGTTTTCGAAGTCAATTAATTTCCTTCTCAGCTTTTGTATTCTACAAAATGTTTGCCGCTTCTAGTGTACAAGTTGTTACAACAGCATGGACTGACAAAACTAGTTACTTTAAGAAAATTTGTATTTTACGATGTATGTTTTTACTGCTTCTATGACGTATACCAGCCATCCACCCGGGTCAACAAAGTTTATCGTTCTAGCCCAGTCTTCTCTTTGAACCTGCTCGATTGTGCCAGCCTACACTACAAGGTATTAACTTGTGCTGCAGAAAATCACCAAACGAACACCAATGCCGGCCAAAAATTGAAATTTTGTCCATTCACTTTATTTCAATCGTCAAGTTGAGAAGGAAATTCCCACAAGGCCAGTTTAACAAAATATTTTATTCCTTGCTTCTTAATGTAGCATGGAAATTCCAGTTCAGCTTTTTGGTCTGTTTAGTCTTGTCGTGTGCTCCTCACAATGTGTGCCTCCTGGTCCGTCCGGTCTTGTTCCCGTGTCCCCCTCCCTGTGTGCCTCCTGGTCCGTCCGGTGTTGTTTTCGTGTCCTCTTCCCTTTACTGCTCTGCATCACTTTACCTTTGTATCATACTCAACATTTTATTTGCTGAGAGCTCACTCATGCTATATATTTCAGGGCCTTGCCAAATGTGCAAAATATGTTCAGTGTTATATGTTATGATATTTTCATGCCCCAGTCAGATACGTTGCTCGGCTTTAAAATGAGAGTTACTGATTAATAATGTCCATGTGTTCACATTTCTCCCGGTCGGTCATTTAGAAGTGATTATCTAGTTATTGACAAGCTAACTAAAAAAGAAAGTGAAGTAGCAATTAGTACCATTCAGTAGAAACTAAAAATGACAATCGGATTTTAAACCCTTTAATGTTCATATTAAATGTTCTGCGAAAAATGTTAACTTGTCATATGCCTGTCTGATGCATGTTTTGTCCATTACTTGTCATTATCCTGAGTGAGGTTCAACGTATCCTTGAAAATATGTTATGGCAGAGTGACATGGAGAGAGAAGAGTTTCACGCTCATGGATCAAATTCAAATTGAAAACTTATATTACGGCAAGGATTAACTTCAAATGACTTCTGAAACGTTTGGCGCCAGGATGTTGAAAGTTTGATCGGCTGTATTTGTTTTTCAAGGTTATAGTATCACTTTTTACGTGTTATTATACTTGACATGGACGTTGTACTGGGGTTATTTCTATCAAACATTTCAACGAAGAAATATTAACTGAACGTGTGTCGTTTGACTTTTTTCACTCAATGATAACAACAAACTGCTGCCTAGAGAACAAAATAGTATGGCACTCATATAATTTTCACATAGCGTAACATGCCGCATGAAACACAACAATTACATTGAAAGCTCCTGGTTGATAACAATCTCTCTCAAACCGCTTATTTTGTTTGATTGGATCGCGGACTGTTGTACACATGGGCAGCACTCTTCGTTCGTTTTTGTTAACATAAGTCTCAAAGGCATTACACCATATTGCTAATTGATTCTTGTCTCTTATCGTGACTAGAAATGCAGACCAGGGTTGGCCGACAACCACAGATTCAATAATTATCTGGTGCACATTTAGCAAGAGTTAGTTAATGTAATTCTATGCCATTATCACACAGTGTAACTAATTATCCAGCATAGATACGGGTACTCTGGGAATATCACGCAATGTAACCACATGCTTAACTATAACGTAAATTCGATGATGTGGATGCATCGATTGACCCACTTTGATCAGCTCTGGGACCTAAGATGGACATTCTGTGTGCTGTAAATTGTTTCAGTGTTCGTATGGCAATCGAAACTGTCCGGGAGTGTTGTACTGTAGGAGTAAAGAGAAAATGTGCACCATCGAGTGTAATTTAATCTTGCAGTTTTGTATGTTGAACCCGAAAATAAATATACAAGTTGATCATTTCAATATAAAATATCATGACTTGGACGGCCATTACGAGATTATTTTTAAGTCATGCTGTATGAGAATTTAGAAATTAATCAAATTGCTTCAGATGCAAATGTACGAAAGAGAGGCAAACAAAAAATATTTCTGTGAGTGAAAACGATCTCTTTATAATAATGCATGCACGTGTTTAATCAAAATGATGTGTGCTTGCCTGCGGTTTTTGTGTTAAATGCATCTTTTATATTGTCTGTATGTACAACACGTTATTGTGTTATTTCAAAAGTGTAGAATTCCAAATGTCAGTATGAAATAACAGCCTGAAAATGTCTGAATATCAAATTTCATGTCATTTAAATCCGAACCCATAAAAGCGTTTACTACGCTGTACAATACTATTTAAATTGAAAAACTTTGTATTTTCATACTTTATGGTCTTCTGAGCGAAACAATAGCAGGGTTTTAAAGTTGTACCACATCGGAAATACATTTATGAGTGAAGATAAACATTGAGAGCGGAGTAATTTTTCACTTAATTGCGTTTCATACCCTGATATTGCAATAATAGTTTTCAGCAATCTATGAAGTTTCGTATAACGATTATTAAGGCAATGATATATAACGCTTTGATTGAATATACAACCAATTTGAAAACAATATTTGTATTAATATTAAATATCGGATAGAATCCCAGAGGGTTCATCCATCAAAGAAAAAAACGTTTATTGTCAATTAAGCTGTGTGTGTGAGAGCGGGTGTCATGTTATAGAACAGTTAAAACAACCACTCGAATGTCCTACTCCAATATCTCTCAGTTCATGACGCCATACCGTTTATCATTAATTGCTAGAAAAAGCCCCTTGCGTATATTTACCTCAAATTCAACAGATTGTTTCATGATTTCCCCAATACTCGAAATGGCTGAACACTCGGTGGCTAACTTAGTTACCCGGGGTAGCGGTAGTAGCACGACATTGTATCACCTCAGGCATAGGGTTATTAAGTGTACTGGATGAAATATAATCAAATATTTTCACTTCATGTCATGCGAAAGGTCACATGCACTGATTTGTGTTGGATGCCTTGACAAGATTCTGGTATTAAATATCAGACGACACTACTTGGTCATGGATAATGAGCAAAATGAATTTGATTGTCGCTGAATGACCACTTTGGGTTTACATATTTTCTTTTATAAACACAAACATTTTATAAAGTGTACGTCACCGAACAACACGTACGTGTTATTCTGCACATGCAAAATGCTCAATTTCATATCATAACGTCAGAATCTTGTTTGCTATGTGGGCGATTAATAGGTCGAATGACCCCTTGTATGCACCTTATTCGTCTTATCAATGACGTAGTCATAACGATACAGTCATGTCCGATCTATAACA
Organism: Mactromeris polynyma; assembly: GCA_032209605.1. Classification (NCBI taxonomy): domain Eukaryota; kingdom Metazoa; phylum Mollusca; class Bivalvia; order Venerida; family Mactridae; genus Mactromeris; species Mactromeris polynyma. The sequence goes on along the minus strand of JASFXZ010000070.1, from coordinate 734,018 downwards.
TAATAAAAGCTTGAATAAAATATTAATTTTTTTATAATCAGTGGTTAGGGAATAAATAATTGGATATAAACCCGACCCGAATTTCGTCGATTAAGTACCATTTCGGAGATTGCAGACTATTTGTTGTACTCTCAAAGACAATGTAAACATTTTTCTTCCACATAAGTCTGTTTACACAGATGGTGTTTCTCGCTAGATGGGTAGAGTACTTCATTATATCCACCTACCCTACAATACTGGCGATATTTTTGGTTATTGAATAACTATAAAGTAATTTAATGCTAATTGTAGGTTGGCGTTATTAGCAAATATACATGACATATTGAATTTGATATCATTTGTTTAACATAATTACACCTACAGTTTATCAAATATATCAAGTAGTTTTTTCTAAAATGAAACCATTAATATTAATGAGTGTGGGAATAAATTGGGAGAGTGTTTATCAGCAGTGTGGGTGTCAATCAGCGTATCGGACTGGGTAGATACCTGTAGTTCAGCAGGGTAACGATACTTTCTCGTAACGTGATAGGCGCATCCATCTATAAGGGCGTTTTTTTCTAACGGAGAGATTTCCTTTAAGCTTTGTATATTTTATCAGTGTTATGTATTTAACAAAAACATGAAATAAAAATGACGAGTCACCTTACTCGATTGTATGATATTAAAGATTAAAACTTGAATATTTCATATGAATATACATGTATAGTAAAATCGATACAATTTTACTATATTTTTTCTAGCGGAGAGATTTTCTTATAATATTGTTATATTCGAATTGATTGTAACTGTCTGTTAAATTCACGTTAAGTTAAAGCTGAAAGTGACCAATATATAGGGAGATGTATCCTCGTTGCGGTTTGGAGTCCATCATATTCTTGTAATGAAGTTGTCCACTGTCATCCCTCTGCTATTCCAGTGTACCATTTTACTCAATTTAAAACTACTCAGAGATTTTCATGTAACAACATCATTCATCGTTCACCAAGTGTTAATTTTCTACGCTCGAATTATGCTATAGTACATTGCTTCTCAGGATCCACTTAGTAAAGAGTTCGTAACATGTTATTTCCCATCGCGAGAAGCTTTAATCTTGTCTGATCACATCAATATATTGTGCGACGAGGTCCATTAACAACTTTTATCTTGTTATACAGAAAGTAATGACCAAACCCAATTGTGCCCTAAACATGTTTACTCCACGTTGGAAAATAAAGCAACTTACTGTTGGTAATGCTATAGACATAAAAAGCCATAGTACGCTTAATGCATGCTTGGACGGTATTTAAGACTCATATAGTCTGGTCAAATAAGTCGTACTGACTTCCAAATGCACACAGGAACCTATCTTCCGTTCCTATGGTACTTATGCCGTTAGCCAAATTAATTAATGCAGTTAACTGTACGTTGAACTGCGTCAATCGTCCGTGGTGCAATGTGCCCCCTATTGGCACTTAGTTACTGTGTGCGGTTAGCTAATAGTGCAGCCTATTTAACTATCACTGTTAACGTAATGACAATCACTCTGACATGACATCTGCTATGCGTGACTATGCTCTTGTCATGAAAATATTGCCATAAACGTCATTCAATAAAAGCCACATGTTTACTGAGGAACCGGCTTCTCGTGGGAATGCTTTCCATTGACTAATTGGTTTATTTACTCACGAACAGATATAGTTAACTAAGATTAGAATGATTGCATCGAAATTCATAAAATGTGTTTGCGTAATTGTGAATAATTGAGTAAGAGTTACGAATGTATACAATTTGATACGATTCTTATTAGCATTGAAACACTACAAGTGTCCACTATCACGTGATCATTGAAATCTGCCAAATATGGATGATCTACTGTAAGCATTGAACTCTAAAATATATCGGTGTGAAGTCGGCAGTAGTAGCAGTATAAATGTTGTTACATGCCAGTAACATTACTGTAACAATTCCACAGCCGGCATTATGTTATCGCCAATGTATGGTAGCCATTTTGTGTGGTGATGAGGGTATAGCTAATGTTTCCTATCATATTCTATTGTTTCCGTGTTTTGGAAATTAACAGCATTCGATCATTTCCATTCCTCAATTCTATGTTAGCGTGTGTTGGGTCCCTTAATTTCTATTAGTAACTAACATGAGACATTTATACAGTTTTGTATTTATTTCCTGCTGGTAGAAGTAGTACTATCACCGCTCTAATTGCTGACAGCAGTAGTACTATCACCGCTCTAATTGCTGACAGCAGTAGTACTATCACCGCTCTAATTGCTGACAGCAGTAGTACTATCACCGCTCTAATTGCTGACAGCAGTAGTACTATCACCGCTCTAATTGCTGACAGCAGTAGTACTATCACCGCTCTAATTGCTGACAGCAGTAGTACTATCACCGCTCTAATTGCTGACAGCAGTAGTACTATCACCGCTCTAATTGCTGACAGCAGTAGTAGCAGTATCACGTCAGTTATAGTGCAACTACATGTACCAATGTTGCTGTCATTAATGTTTACTTAACACCGATCTGAAATAGTGAAGAGCAGATGACCATATCTTTAACGATTGCGGTGTCTGTGGTTACTTGTCCACCTGTTAGAAATCGACTTTCTAATGTGAGGTTTCTGACTGATACTATTCTGTCATTTCTATTCATATTCATTTCTATTCATATTCAAAGGTACATTTTACTACAATAGTTGTCTAAATAATTGCACTGTACTGCTCTATTATCTTTTATTTTAAGCATCAAATTTTAATCAATAAAATGAAATTAAATAAATGTATGTGAAAAGGCTGCTATTAAAATGATAGTGGTGTTAAGTAAATAGAACTGAAAATTAATTCCAAAATTCAATCATTTTTTCGATATAATTTCTTTTGTTCCTCGTTCAGTTTACGAAGTAAAATCAATATTAATTGTACTACAAAGTTCTGATGTTTCATTCAATGATCGCATTTCATAAAAGCAAATGTCACTATTTACCGCGCATGAAATACAATCTTATTTACAATTACTTAACACTTATTTCCACATGGAGTGTACAATTTGTGTAAATTAAACAGTCTTGTATTGTCAATGACATGCTATGACATATTTAATGTTTACTGAATGAAATCATTATGATATGTAATTGAATTTTAATCGTTTGATTTTTACGTTAGGTTGGCATATTAGTACCTTTTAATGTTGTTTCCGCTTCGACTTATGTTACTGACCGATAAACACGCTTTCAGACTGGAAGCCTCTTCAGGCAAAACTAATTCCCATTTTACAAAAGACCAACCCGGGTATCAAAGGAATTGCTCGACAAATGTTATTGCCTTTTCGCCAATTATCAAAGAATACGACTTACATGTAAAAGCATTTGTCATATCTAATATCGATATTAAGTACATTAAAACCTCACTTATAGACCACCTCAATAATAGGACCACCTAAAAATTGAAACCACAATTTTCAAGTCCATTTTAACTATTTTGCTCATTATTCAACCTCAGTGTTAGGACCACCTCAATAAGAAGACCAGTTTTCAAGGGTCTCAGGGTGGTCTTATTATTGAGGTTTTACTGAACAATTATACCATAAGGCAAAAGTCGCACAATTGTTTAAGCGTCACAAAAGACAAATTTCCTCAATATAATTATGTTTCAAATATTGAAATCGTACAATCGTAAAATTGTGATTGTCAGTCGAAAATATGTAGTGAATAACCTAAAATTGTGTTTCTGCAACTCATTAACAATTAATTATAGTTTTTGTTTAAGAGTCTAGCAAAGACATCATTTGTTCACGATAATCGTCAACATAATTGTATACGCTCATGTATGAATACTATTCTGTAAATTGACATAAAACGTATTTAATCTCAGTTTATTAGGCATAAATGGAAAATAAGTTTCTATCCTTAACTGATTAAAGAAAATTGTTAAAAAAATATGTTTAAAAGAACAATTCTCTAGTCGTGACTAAGCGGCTATATATTTTGCTATGTTCGACAGATCTACATGTTTTGGGTCACGTTCCTGTATTGTCTATACCGGCAATGCTGTTATGTTTGGCAGGAATCCAGGGAACACAAAATGACACCCAACCAGTCGATTCTGTTTGTTTACTTTGTATTATTTTTGTCCTTTAGTGCATAAAAAACATCACGGCAGACGAAAACGAAACGCAGATTCCCGCTAATTTGACAAGAGAAATATACAACGTCATAACGAAACGTCAATCAAATTCAGGCGCGTAAACTTCGTCAGTAAAAGTAAAAAAGTAAAATTTCCAAAATGCACCTGAGGGGGGGGATGGGGTTATGGGCAAATTCGCCCGAATATATCAGTTGTTTGACACTGTAATCTAAGTAGAATGCTAATGACAAAGAAAATGCCATATAAACACTGAAATATTGCATGAAACTCCTAATTTTCAAACTTTTCTTGGGAGAGGCCCGAAACTCCCACCGGCACGAAGGGACCCCCTCCGACACCTACCACCCCCCTCCCCAATCGCAGCGTTGCTACTCGTTTCGCACCTACGATGCTCACACTTGGCGTACACTTCAAAATCGTTCAGGTACGCCCCTGATTTTGACAAACATTTAAATAGTAATCTTTCATAATGAGTGACCAAATTTCACCCACATGGCCACACTGCGTAAAAGGTCCCGGAATCAATACGCATAAAAATAATTAAATATAAAGATAGAAGCGCTGACACATAAAACAGCTAATGCAATAGTGTTTACATATACTTGATACCTAATTGGAGTAGCAGAGAAGCGTAATTAGCGAGGTATGTCATCGCGTGACCCCTGTGTGTGTTTACCTTTCCATCATAATTTGTCCCTAAGTCACTGATTACCGACATACACTTAACACTGAATGTTCCAATTAAGGAAATTTGATGTGTTTCCGCTCGGCATTACGTGTTCCAATTATGGCACATGTACTATTCCGTCAATATTACTCAATTTGTGCTTTAATAGAAACAATTATAGTGTTTTTACGAACAAAAGTGGTTGATAAGTTCCACCATAGCGTAAATGTCACATTGACTCGTCTTTTTAGTAAAGCGCTTGCACGACAGTATGGTATGTTACTATTTTAGATAGTGCTATTAATAACTTGCCGGGACGTCATTCGTTACAATCATTGTACAAGAAGTCAAGAACTCCTCCATTGGGCAATATGATTATCATGAACGCATGTTCATACCATTCGTTACACATTACCTATCCAGTATTTATAAGTTTTCAAAGCCATCCATGAAATAAGCTCTTTGGTGATGAACGTGTTGTCATTGATGACGTCACTATTGTTACGCACGTAAAATCGTTAGCTCTTTAATTGGAATTTATCCTTTTATTTTAGGGACATCTTTTAGACCCTCTTTTAATGGATCCTCTACAAGACACAACATTAATGCAGATGTTATGATCCTTTACATAGATAATAAATTAGATTTTCAGACTGGCATCTAACAGAAGCTACTTACTATCCATTGTGAATTTCCTTATATATGTATCATTATTGAACACAATTGTTTATATTGAACATGAATGTATAATAATAGTGTAACTGTAGTACGCTATGTACTTGTGCTAATCATGTCGTTGATTTCAGGATGACGTCATTAACTAATTGAGAGTAAAGATATTCGACACCTTCCTAATATCAATACACCCGAGGTTTACCATCATGCTATGTTGTTAGTATTGCTAGTAATTCACTGTGTCATGTTTTCAGGGATTTTCTGTCGGATATAATGTACAGGGAAAGAGACTGGTAAAATGCATGAAACATACAAAACAAACAACTTTTAAATAACTGTGGTTCTATCTGTGTTCTTCTATAAGTACATCGTGTCTCTGACATCAATTGTTGCTATAACTTCTTGTCCTTGTGTATAAAGTACATACCTTGAACATTCTGGTTTGTTGTATTGTCCGTCCGTCTATCCGTCCGTCCGTGTGTATGTTTATATATTACTGGTGTATATTGCTGTTCTCAAAATACATTTGAGTAAATGTTTCATATTGAAACAAAACAAGGGCTCGACATGTTGCAATATGCTGTTACATCTTTCACGTGTATGACTGTGGTGTCGTTACTGTATCAGTGTACGGTGTGGTGTAAGTGACACGATATATGTAGGAATAAGTCACTGATTCCATATTAGTTTTAAATGACTTATTTTACATCGACTGTGAAACAAGGTCTCATGTTCGATGCCCGCTGGATGGGTTACTAACTAGTTCTCACGCCGTGTGAAGTTCCTGATCAAATCCAGTTTAACGATGGGCTCGCACTCTTGACCTTCGGATCAGGGATCAAGTGCTCTACCCATCGACCACTATGCCTCATTTTTCTATATTTATTTACACATCGTGTTTCTTCCAAATTTGTTTATATATGCCAAAATGTCATAATAAATTACAAGTGTATTTCACATATGTATTTTATTGAGTAGTCATGAAATCTGGATGATAAAATGTAAAACATATTTGCACATATGATTATATTATATTATTATTATATATGATGTTGTGAAATAAAGACAATATATTAATACAATGACTATTACTTGTATATATATCCCTTACATGTAATATCTCAATGTCAGCATGTGGTGATATAGTGTTATACACAAGAGATTGTCACGAGGTATTTCCCTTTATCTCATCTAGAGTTCTCTCCCATTGCCCGTTCTATAGAACAATTATGTAGAAAGATAAATTATTCCTGCGTAGAAAGTGGGATATATATTGGATATATTTTGATGTGTGAAGCACAATTTCGGCCGCGGGAATAGGTCAGGTGTAATAAAGCGTACTATATATACATATATACTATAGAAGGGGCAAAGGGAGAGAACTTTTGAAGTGATAAAGGGAAAGAACTCGTGACAATCTCCAGTGGTGTTATATGTTTTTGCATGAAATATAGAAACTTAATATAATAATTTTGATTTTATTTCGATTAACAATGGGTACCAACTTTATGTTTGTTAGATGTGTATAATAGTAAATTCGCGTATTATTTTGATTTTCTTACGTTCGGATGGTTTTGCTTATTATATTATTAACTTTGATTTCTGTTTTAATCTCTTTCTTGTTATGAAAAAGACGTTTTTAGTTATATAAAGTGTTTCTGTTATTTTAGAGAATTTTGCTTTATTATGTTTTGTTTACTTATAATTTTATTTTACGTTTTCTTAAGTTGGACAGAGGTCTTTGGCCGGACAGACTTGGTACAGACCAGGAAGAGCCCGCGGTAGGTGACCTTGGAGTGAAGATAAATATAAAACGATAAACACAATACGTTAACCTCATGTGTCCTTAATTAATATTTGTATAAAACGACGAAATAGAATAAACTCACATACCCTAGAATTTTGGTTTTGGACATGAAATTTAAGTACGTTCTTAAAATATATTTGAGTATATCATACAAATAAACTATGAAAATAATGAACTTAATCAATTTCATATATAGTAAAACATCACTTAAAGACCACCTCAATAACAAAACCACCTTACTATTAAGACCACACACTTAAAGTCCATTTTGACTGTTCCGCGCTTTATTCATACTAAATATTAAGACCATCTCAATATTAAGACCATCTCAATATTACGACCAGATTTCAAGAGTCCCAAGGGTGGTCTTGGGTTTTACTGTAAATATTATAGTGTTAAATTATTATCTGATATGTATTGTTTGTGAGATTCTAGTAAAATGCATCATTTAAATGAAACAGACAATAAAAACACATGATTGTTTCTTTGACCTGATAGCAGAGTTCTACACAACCTTATGGTGGCTATAATATTTCTCTTTTCATTGAAGGGTTTCTTTTATATGTATTTTCCACGAGAGACAAGTCGCATACAAGTACAACAGGTTAGTGCAACATTATGTTTCGGTAAATAAAGCCTTTAATGGACATTTTAATCGCCCCCTTATGTTTGGTTTCCATCCAACCATTAATTCGTCATCATTGAAAATGTCTAAGTCATTAAAATACGGTTACATTCGTTTAATACAATAAAAACAATAAATTTACTAAGAATAAAACATTTAATTTTTTCAAGCAATATGACCCCACGGTCCTATGACCAATAGATAGTTCCCACATTTACAATATTTTCATTCCCTGTTCTGAATAGTCGGCCATGTTCGTAAGCACATTTCCTTAAAGTTTATAGGAAATATAATGTAAACGATGATAAGATAAAATCAATATATAAAAATAACTTATTCATTATGCTCATGTTGACAGATGGCTCAGACTGTTGAAGAAAAAGACACTGTTGTCGCATGCAAATTATCTTGGTATTTTCTCAATTATCACATATTTGGAATAACTCCTATAGGTGCTTACCAGTTTTGCCTATCAAAATGGCTGATGATTAAGAACAAGGGAGGTAAATGGTGTAGATGTGGGAATTATCTAATCCGGCAAACCATCGTGGTGCATTAACCTCTTGATATTAGCAATCATGTTTGACTAAGTAAATATGCATTTAAAGTTCTGCTCATTATGTATGCACTTATAAACTAGACTGTGTCTATAACCGATAGCAAGTTCAAGACATGTTGGAAACACTGGAAACAGACTGGTTCTAGTTAATATTTCTTTATTTCCATAGAGAAACTTTGCTGCACCAAGAGGAAAAAGACAAGACATTGTGGTATACATTGTAGTACATTCTATTTGAGCCATGCTATGGGATTTACAACATCTTCTGCAAGTGACGTCATTTCAAGAAAACACAACATGTAATGTCACTATTTGCAAGCACTAAACAATATTCACTCCATATAGTCACTTCGTCTTCATAAATTGCCATATGGGGCGAATATTGCTTTCTGTCAGTACATGGTGACGTCACATGTGACGGTTTCTGGAAATGACGTCATTTAAAGAAGAGGTTGGAAATCGCACAGCGGTGCTCATTTAGTAGTTTAAATTAAAATAATAAAAACACACAAATGTACAAACATTTATATAGATAAGTGTATCATTTAAAATAATTCCATAGTAGCTAAACACATTATGCCATACAAACATTAATACTTTAGAAAGATATCTAAAATGTTAAGACCTTAATTTGAAATACGATGAATTAATATTAAAATCTAAACTAAAACCATTAATGATAAAGCTGGGATTTCATTTAGACAGTTGTATATATTATATAAAAATTAAATCTTTAAGGTTGCGAATGAAGACCAGTATTCAATACGGGAAAAGACGTTGACGAAAAGCATTGGTATATCCGAGTTATAAAAATAAACTATATATAGATGTAGTTGTGCTTTTAGTTTTGTGATTCTTAAGTACTTTGATGTACGAAAGGTCCGTGTTGACTTCATCAATCATCAACATATAGTCTGCATCGTGTAATTCATGTACTGTAACATCGTGAACATTACAAATTCTTCATTTTACTTTACTAGAATATAAATTGAGCTGTGCCACGATAAAACCTGTATTAGTGAAAATATAAGCTTCAAAATAATGACGTCGTGACAGAATGTACATAATCCTTTAAAAATAGTCTGCTCTTCAAATTGAAAAAAAACGAATTATGTCATATTTATAAATATTTACTCGTTCGTTTAACTAAGTCACCAAAACACCTTCGTACAAAGCGCTTAGATTGTGACAACAAAACCTTGATTGGGAAATATGTCGCCAATACAGGATTTGTCACGGACGCTCTCGAATAATATTATAATAAAGAACTCATTGTCATTGTGATTGCGTTATATTATTCCAATACGCACAGGGCTCTAGAATTCTTTTCAAAGACACTTGTCCCGGACTAATGGAATTGAAATGTAAAATTTGACTTGTTCGACATAGGTAGCTAGTTGTCCGAGAATATCGGTCAATTTAGTAACAAATGAACATACACAATGATACCTCCACAATCTAAAATTAATAATCCATGTATGTGTTTGCGGAATTATAAGGTTTGACTTACAACTGAACAATTGCTGATGTTGGTTAGCTTTAAAAACAGACTTGTCTGGGACCAACTCAACTTAACTGTTGGTAGCACGATTCAGCATTAGACTAGTCCAGGACGTCGGGCTAGTGGATTTCTAGAGCCCTGGCGCAATGTTGCTTTAGTGTTGACCGTGTTGCTAAGTAACAATCTCTGACATACGGGTACGTGTGGTTTAGGTCATTCTAAACTTGCTCTTTGACAATCAACCCCGTACCCACCATATTTCCCATACCCTAACCTATATTGTTTACCTTGTTCATCGTTTATGTTAGGTTAATAGGTTTGATAATATTAATTTTAAAGTGTCCATTATTTATACTATTTATGACTTATACTCAACAGTGGATATATAGTTATCTCTGCACTATGTTTATGTTTCATTGTTACCAAACGCCAGTTGTTACGCAATAACATTTGGTTAACTATTTTCACAGCTGAAGTATCATAATGTAATAAATAAATGTACCTCTCAGCGGGCAACAAATTTACATGAAATCAACAAAGCGAAACAAACACAATTAGTAAAATAATACGAACAAAAATATCAAACGTTTCAGAAAATAAAAAGAACACTTCCGAATGTAGCGATTTTCAAATTCAATAACTTTTATCTAAAATTCATTTTCGTTTTTAGATGTATTTTTTAAATTGTTCAGTCTCGAAGAACTGACGTGAAAGTGACAACCATTACACTTGAAGAAACTGACGAACTGCATGTCCACCCTCTTGCGACGGTTTCTTTCTCTATATAGAGCATGACAAAGTTCTATGCATGTTTGTAATGCATTTTGTTAATTTCTTAACGTTTTTTTCTGTGCCTCATGTATCATTATAGACAACAGTTGATTATTTGTCGTGTCTTCAATGTTTTGTTTCCGTTTCATTTGTCCGCATTTAGTATTTTTCTGTTTCTTATTCATGTACAATTATAATAAATGTTAAATTATGATTTATTTTCGGAAAGTACGAGTTATGTCTGTTTTCTAATTTCAGTATTTTAGTTTGATTTTAATAGCTTTTGTGAATCTTTGGTGATTTAAGTACTGTTGCTGCACCATTATGCGTGGTTTTGCACATCGTTTATTTAAAAGGTGATTGGCATTCTGATTCATGTGAAAATGTGAAAAGTTTAATAAAAATAAGACTGAGCAAAAAATATATTTTAAATCCTCGACATATTCGATTTTGTTGAATAGTAAAAACATTATTATTAAAGTTTGTTTTGACAGCAGTTACAAAATCTACATTTGTTCAGCAATACACGGTTGCTTAATCAACGGATTATGTAAGGGAAGTTCAATAGGGACTCACATTAAGTTTGTGTCAAAATGTCTGCATTTAAAAAAAAGAAGTACACTAAACGACTCCGATTTTCAAAAGAAGTTTACATTAATATGAATGCTAGTCACCTTAGCTGTAAATTCATTTCTTATATAGCTCTGTTTTATTATTATTTATTATATCTTGGTATTATTTCAGTCTCAGCTGACAATTGGTAGCGCTTTACATGACGGGTTAGAGTCGGTATGAACAAGCATGTCCAAAATATCATATCCGAATATATATACACTATAATCAGACTTTGAAATCTATATATTATGCACGAAGGTGTCTGTAATGTTTGTCATACAGACTGATTGGATACTGTATGTACTTTCTGTCTTATATGCACGTGATGCACGTGTTGTGAATATAGATGATGATACCCGAATGTATTCATATAAGGACGATATTATTGCGCGTGTATTTTGCAATGTTGAAGGTCCGGTTTATATATTTGTCACATTGTTAATAACTCAAACATTCGACAGTTAATGTTACCTTAAATACAGATATGGGGTTTTCATAATAAAAACTGATCCCTAATTCAAGAATGAATATTCCTGTTTTATTTCTGAATTCACACAACGGCTTTGCGGACTGTTTTATTTTTAACAACAATAATGATAATTAAAACCTTGTAGACAAGCACATTACTGCATTAAACATTAATCACCAAGTCAGGGACTTTAACCCATGGTATTTTGAACATGAGCACGCCATTACAGTTCCAACTATGTGAATTGCCGTGTCAGCCTAAATATGACTGGTCCAGAAATGATGTTCTACAACATTCAGTCAAAATTCAAAGTCAAAATTTATTTATTGTCGGATAAGTACATCAATTAATAAAAGTGCGTGGAGAAAGCAATTATTACAAAACGTACAGCTTTAAAGAACTGTATTTTCAAATAGTTAGCTTACAACTGAATAACTATTGAAACATGCCTTCCAACAGTCCCTACTATGTCATACAATATAAAGCGTGTAGTATTACTGTTATAATCTAGTCCAGAAATATTAAGGGGCACGTTTCGATTGCTTGACTTATTTTGTTTTGTGGCTACCAGAATTGTCTGCCATCGTGAAATGTGTTTGATTATGGCAATAAAACATAAGAAACATTTTAATGATATAGACAAATAGTAGAATAATGTTTGCCAGGAAACACAATTTTCAAATATGTGATATTTCGTATTACAACATACAAAAACAATGTTCATTTGTTACAAAATACAACAACAACAAATTAATGGTCTCTTGTTCTTTTAAAGCAGTTGTAGTTGTTGACATACCAAAGTACAAGTACATCACTGTAACTAAATACATGTGAAATATTTTATGATCATTGAAAAGCTATACTTTGCAGCCTATAAGGACAACAACCTCACATTACCCAACTATATGACTGTGTTTCTCTAAAGATGCTACGATGTAATATATTTATTTAGTGATGTAACTATATCGCTGTTAGATTTAAAGGTCGCAGTCGTACACGCTCTCTTAATTGAAAACAAAACTACTTGCAAAATAATGAACACCCATTGCGTGTTACGACATTTATAATGTAAATATAGGGTTATTTCTCCTGTAAGTGTCACTAGACTCGTTCCAAGCGTTCCAGATTCGTTACATAATGTGATAAAACTCGAGCCTCTGTTAGTTGTATGTCAAATATGTATGTCGTTTGTTACTATCTTTACATAGTTCCCACTTCTCCAATATTTACCTCCCTTGTTATCAACTGTCGGCCATTTTGATGGCAAAACTGATATGCCCTTACAGGAGTATTATTTCCAAATATGCGATAATTGAGAAAATACCAAGATGATTTGCATGTGACAACCACTTTTTCTTGAACTTAACAGCCAAATGCCCACATGAGCATAATGAATAAATTATTTTTTTATCGTTTACATTATATTCCCCATATACTTCGCCAATCAAAATGGCCGACAATTCAGAACAAGGGAGGTAAATGTTGTAGATGTGGGAACTATCTATTGTGGAAGGTTAGTAGTGCCTAACTGTCTGTATTGTCAATGTAAATTCTCTCACAAATATATATACATGTACATAATTATAATGTGTATATTTATATGTTACAACAAATATATTTATGTAATGAATTTTAACTTTTTAATGGTGTCTCGGCATTCATGTATTGTTCAAGCCCCGCAATAACTGGATTCCATGCCGCACACTTATTAACTTCGATTCGAAGTGACGTCGTGTTTCTGACGATACACCGGGTGACCGCTTGCGGCATGGAATCGAGTCTTTCCAGGGGCATGGAAAAATACTTTCCAATATAATGTAGCTAGGTTACGCTATAACTCACATAATGACAGAACGCTTGCCAAGTACATATTTTCTATCTGAATGTATGTTTTCATCGTCCATTACATAGTGTTATATATCTATGTATTTGTATCAACTGTATTGTTGTGTAGTATGAAACAGTAATTTTAAGTGTACATTTATGTCTTTTGTCAAATTGTTAAAGCCTTTGACATAATGTCAATTGTGTTTTGTAAACGTTTCTGATAAATTGTCCTGATTTAAATATATGTGCATCAATATGACATCTTGACATTTCTGAAGATGGTTTGAATAGATAAAATAGTATTAAAATTAAATAAATAAATAAAAACACTATATGAATCTGTAATTCGAATAAAAGAATCGCTTATATTTTAATGATTTTATTCCAATAAAACATCGTGTTCTCTTGTACTGAAATATCGACACATTATAAAAGGTGACAGAAGAAGACAACGGGTTTGATGATGAAGCTGGCAAAAGAGCGGTGAGTAGACTTAATTAATTAATCTAACTTTGGTTAACCTTTCGATAAGGGGAACGTTACCTGAAATCCACGGAATGTTTGACTGTAGGCCCTACAATGTATGACACTCTTGGTTTATTTGTTAAATGTAATTATGAAGATTTATATTCTGTATGTCGTTAAAATGTAGCAAATTTATATCAATCGTTTACATAACCTGCTAGAGTTTACGCTTGTAATTAGATACTTCCTTATTCCTTACCTACAAAGGATAAACAAAAGAATCGAACATTCGTGAAAAGGACATCTCTCTCAGTACCGAAGTGTGAGCGCCACGTTTGTCAAAGATATTAAAATGTTATGAGCTATTCGACGGATGTAACTCGAGTAATAAATGCCTCAGAGCTAAACGATGGTAGAGTGATGCGTAAATTTATATAATTGGGTTCAAAATGAGCATTATGGTTAGCTGACTCAAGTTAATTAACGCATTATCAGCAAAAAGTATCGATGTTGATTGGTTCTGCAAATCCTCATTTTTCTCGAGAAAAAAAATCGGAAAATACAAATACCTCTCATGATAAAACATAGCACCTGTACAAATATGTCAATGAGTTTCTTTAATTACAAATACTTCCAAAGACACAAACTGGTAATTGAATTGTTCGAACAAACATCATCTGAGTGACAGAGTAAATATCTGCAGAACTCAATGGCTTCTACACGTGACCGTAGTTTGATATTCAGCTTGTTCCGCATATTTACTTTTACAGACTCAAATTATAGTATTGATACTACTGTTTCATAATAAATGAGAACAAATATGTGTTTCCTTCATTTTGTGATATCCTCATCATGATTTGAATTGTCCACATCTCCCTTATCTAAGAAAGTATGTTAGAGAGATGCAGTGACTGTTAGCTCAGTTGGTAGAGAGCCAGGATCGATTCTAATCGGGTTCGATTCCTGGACAGGTCAGGTCATGTTCTTCTGTGGCATTTGAGTGCGATCATTTGTCCTCCTCTTCTGATTCCAATGGGGGGGAGTTGTCAGCTGTTTGCGGAAAGGGTTGGCGTTCAATTCAATATATACGTATGTATCTGCTAATCACATGAGCACTTACTGTTTTTTGTAAAACTTACAATAGCACAGCACATGTGGATGACACTGTTATGTGTATGCTATATATTTCAGCCGTGGATGAAGTTAGGCAAGCGTGATGTCAGCAACAGATACAAGGTATGTTCATAGCAGCTTATGAATACTTGTTTGGTTTGGTTCTGATATTAAGTCAAGGGAATTAGTTGACTAAAAATAGGATTAAAATTGTAGTAGTGGATGCAATTAAATCATTAAACATGGTTGCAGGATCCCATGTATTCACTTAAAAGCGTTAGACAAATAACCTTAGACAAATAATTAGGTGGAGCTATCTCTCCACCGGTGCCAGGACAGTTGTCTTTGAGGTAATGTTATGCAACACTTTCCCAATATGAAAATAAGGGAACAATCGATTGTCACTCTGTGGTCTCGAGTTAGCTACCCGGGTGAAAAATATGTTCTTACACCACCTCCATCCGAAATGTTTCGTAGGTTGGTGATTCCCCGTACCAACTTAACCCTTCTTTTCCAGCGTCCCTTTCTATTGTGACGTCATGCCATGCCTGTATACATAATTACGTCATTTAACGCCATCGACAATTTTCTATCTTGATTCCGTTCCAAACATTACTGCCTACTTAGTCAATTTATGTGTATACGTTGGAAATCAAGGACTGTATAGCGATTAAGTGTGAGGTTGGCTAGCCGTTCAATCGATTTAAACCCCTAATATTTTTACTGACAATTCCAAGGCTTTTATTCGCTGTATGGTTATGGTTTTTGTGTGTGTAAATGTGTGTTATATTCCCTTTTCCCTGTGCAATTCTTTCACTTTATAGCTACGTATTCTCTCTCGTTCATGTTATTTTCTGTCCAGTTTCGGACTATTTTTGCCACTTGTCTTGACATGTCCTGTGATCTTTTCCATCCATCAATTCCCCGCCCCCTCCACTGTTACCATGGTTATTGGTAAGCGTTGAATCAAGCTATTATAACTATATCTTTAGATATCAAGACAACACACAAGACTTGGAAAAAGATCAGAAGAAGAGACCGAGGTAAATTGGTTTATAATTGTGTAGTGGAAACAACAAAACGGAGAGTCATCGAACATTTGCATTATAAGTCATACATCGCGTATCATGTTGTTCTGAAATGTATGCATTTTTCCGCGTGTCCCGTAAACATGTACAGTTTAACCACTAACAATAATGCAGGGCATAATAACAGTTATTGAATACGTTATACTTTAAAATACGTATGCTAGTTAATATTTATAACAGATACACCACAGATTGGTATAAATACGGGGTTTTCCATCTAAGCCTGTGCTACAAACAACAATATACCGTTAGTGACATCGTGCTCCAATCGCAATGAAAATAAAGACGGGATTTATCGTCTGACTCAACTTCGATGGATCTAAATTTAGATTTTGTTTGTACCTCGGGTAAAACTCCATTTTTAGGGAAGTCCGAATACCGAATATTGTAATCAAGTTTACATGCATTTACATTTTTGTATGCGCTTGAAGTCAAATGAAAATTAATTTCTTGCTTCGGAACATATTGGCAAATCTATATCCAAACGTTTTCTTTCGATTTCTGTGTAAACATGGATTAACTTGTGCTATTCCATTTTGTAAAATACACGACTGAATATAAGCTTACTATCACATGTTACATTGCTTAATACTTTTCCTGTTTCAGGAAGCCGAATTAACTGACAACGTGAGTAAAATACAGTTGTAATTTTAAAGTTCCATTATATGGATTTAGATAGTATTTATAATTGTTTTACTTGCTACTTTACACAACGTGTCCCCTTTTAACCACAGGGACTTGAAACCATGTCTGTTGGATAATTTCAATCAGTAATTACAAGCTAGTTATTCTCGGTTATTGTCGGTAATTAGCACCACAAGACAGACATGTCTGTGTTCAATATTACGCGGAATAAGTCATTCATTGAGATGCCATTCCAATTATTTCAGTAAAAGTTGTATCAAAACTTATTGATGCAATCGTTTGTATGCACTGAAAATGTAAACGGTAATGAATTTATTAAGATTTAAACAAAACATTCGATAATTGTAATCAGAAGTTTAAAATAAAAAACAGTTTATATATTAGAAATGAGAGTACCATTATTGTCTTCACTATTGGAAGAAATACTAGATATTTATATGTCTACATTGCAGCCCTATACACGACTAGCCAGGGCCCAATTTCTCCGATTTGGGAGATCGCCCTTCCTTCGTTTTGGCAGAAGTCCCTCCGACTCCGTAAGTTACATCTTAAGTTATGTTATTACAATATGTTTAATTATCATCCCTGTTACTCTCTATCTACGTATTATATCTTCCTTTACATCGAGGGCTTATTTCTGTTCTTCTATAACACAATGATGTGTAGAACCATAAAAGACTTTGTAGGGAGTGCTTATATACTGGTCAAGATAACTAGTCCTCCATTCGTATTTTTAGAATCTCCATTTCATTATGACAAACGGTGACTGAAACGATGAAAGCGATGATGACTGGTTAATGTCGATGTGGATTTCTTTCGATAGTTCGAATAATTTGAATCATAAATATTTTAGCTAACTGCAACAAAAGTCAAAGGAATTTGTATCTTTAAGATTTTTAGAAATTATATGATCAAGCAGTGTTGGATTAGCACACTTGGCCAGTGTATAACTACATGTACAATTAAAGCTCAATAATAAGAAACTGGTCTCAATATTGAGTTGGTCTTAATATTGAATAAAGAGCAAAACAGTGAAAATGGACTTGATTGTGTTCTTAATTTTGAGATATTCTTATTATTGTGGTGGTCTTTGAGTGAGGTTTTACTGTACAAATACGTATATCGGTTACCGATGCCATGGTGGGATATAAAACCGCCTTACATATATTCCTTACTGTACATGATTTTGTGGGTACAATACACGTCTTGATGAATGCGTATAAGTAATTCTTGTCCAAGAGACATATATATCAGTGCAATGAATCAAACAAGCTCATATTTTTTATATTTTTTTCAGACTTTTCTCAGAATTGGAAGGGCCCCATCAGACCAGGTAGGCTTATTATCTTTTTTTGTAATTGCGATAACTTTTCATTACTTTCATTGTAAATAGAATTACATACTTGTATTGCTAATATTATTATATCGTTTCGCAATATAATTATGATCCGACGACTACGGGTCATAGGAGTTAAGTGTTTATTTAAAGTAGTAATATTCCTATTTAATGACCCGTTAAAGGTCAGCCATTTCTGACCTCCCGCTTTCCAATGCGGTCACTTTTACCACTCAGACATGCAAATAGGTAGTTTGTGTTTAATATGAACAGACCGATGAAATGAACTTCTTCGGACAATAACGATAATTATTTAGACATTTCGATGAAAAACAGAAATACGTATGCAATCTCTGGAAGTTAGTACATTCAACTGTACCATTGACACAGAAATATTAGCACTTTCTGGTCATACTTATTACAGACATTCCTGAGAATCGGAAAAGATCAAGAGGCAGTCAAGGTAAAACATGTTTAATTGCAGAGATAATATCTCATTTATTATTTTATATATCTATAACTAAGTACAAATGCGTACATCGGTAATGTTCAGCTACCATGATATGAAACCGCCTTACACATATTCCTTACGACTTTGTGTTTGGAATGACAGAACCAGTGTCACATACTCTGTGAAACACAGACATGACGAGTTCGCATTTATTCTTCCGAATTACACTGAATTTAATGTGCATATGAGTGGTTAAATATAAATGCAAATTCCCCCGGCAATTATAAAAAATAATTGAGATAAGTTTTAATAACTGGAAAGGTAATCAAAGCCAGTTTGTTCTTCCATCTGTATATTTAAGATCATTTGAAAACGAAAAAAGATATATAGCCAAACATGTGAACTGCTCCCACTATATTCTATGGTGTCTATTGAAGCCATCATTTTGAGCGCTATCACGCTTATCGGAAAAGCGATAGTGTTACAAACAATATCATATAGCCCCCACACAAGAATTGTTATTGAAAAAACAACAAATAATGTAAAGCGTTACAAATACCAATGTCTGAAAGATCTAACATCAACATGCATATTCACCTCACAGACTATGGATAATATTCCTAAATCAGTTTTGAATTATATACGTATAGATGCTTAGATTCCACAAATAAAGCTTGGGTTTTTGTCTTACTTTCAGAGGTTTCTCCGATTTGGACGTTCTGGCTCAGGATCTGTAAGTTCAGCTTTTATTACTTCCGGTCAATAACTTTGACCTGACTGCCCAGTCAATAAACATGCATATTGACCTCCGAGCCATATATAAGTAATCAGTATTTCATGCACCCTGCATATTTATAGTAACAAACACTTTGTCTCAGTTTAAACATTAAAAGCGGTCCGTATTTATTTTATTGCTTACAATGCATAATGTTTTAACGTACTATTGTACTCAAACACAAATCAAGCCAAAGTTTGAGGTACGTTCCACAAACTGTTTATCAATTCCTGATCTTCAGATGATAATTACGGAAACTTCCACCATTTCTGTGTATCACTGATATTTTCAGACCTGGTTGAGAATCGGCAAACGAACAAATGGTTTGATGAATGACGAAGCTTCGGTAAGTGTATTGTTTTTCATTGTCTTGTAAACAACTCGCATACGAGTTCTATCCTCCATTGTATTCAACTATTGTTAAAAACGATAACAGTAGAATACATGAAAGTCACAACTTCACCGTGATAGTTACCGACGAAGCATGTGAATCCCACCATTCCAACGACTACAACTTATCTCTCACGATTCAGTCTATGTACACAAATATGGACAACTGCCGTTTAAGCGACACTTCTGGAAAATAGCACCGTGTCGCCTCTTTTACAATGTAAAAGCCATATTGCGCATGCAAACTGACCTCATACAGCACACGATACTGTAGAAAATGCATCCTTTGTCTTCATATAAGTTTAGAAATTTGTTACCATGCTTAAACGTTTGTCCAACTCGTAAAATGTACAAATTACGTATACTTTCCCACTTGCAGTGTTTTCACTTTATATAGTGATCAGGTTGTTTTCCGCCCAGTTTCGGCCTATTGTTGCTAACTGTCTTGACTTGTCCTGTGATCTTTTCCATCCATTAATCCCCCCTTCACTGTCTGTCCTCTTGGATTCTCCTAGTTATTCATTATGGTCTGCAAGGCCATAACTTGGGCATCTGTTCCCTAACGTATGCACCCTTCAACCTCATAAAATGCCATACATGTATGTTTTATGGAGTGTTGTTTTCCCGGAAGTCTGTGTGGGGAGGTACTGTCTTATGTATCAAGCGTTCCCTGTACCACCTTGTTCCTTCTCTTTTAGCACATTAGAATCATGAACGTTATTGCTGATGTATGATTTTTCATAATTATGACTACAATAAGTCGTCGAATCATTTAAACCAGCAATAATTCACAATGTAAGCATGACGCAGAGCTTTTAGCTCCAGTCTATCAGTATCATGTTCGGCTTTGTCCTACCTGTCATTGGAATGAAATAATGTATGAGCAAAGGACTGTTGGTGGTCCCAGTTGGTGGAACTTGAGACTATGGATCTATGGCTGATATATAGAATACAAATCTACTCGAAATCCGAGTTTTCGACATGGGCAACATTTCGCAAAAAAATAATAATTTGGAATTCATTGTCTGCGATATTTGATCGACTTATTATTGGTTTTTAATATTTTATTGCTTTAGAAAAGGGCGAGCTTGTAAAAACTAATGAAATTAAAGTGGATTCGTTTTATTGTTAAACAGATATATATCAATTTACCAATTGCTGTGCAAATAAACACCCCTGGGTAATTCCGTGTGAATTAATTATACGATACTTGATTTACGTTTTAATTGATTGTTTTTCCATGTCGTAAATATATTCTACGAATTCAACGTTTGACATATACAAGTAAAGTACTTTGAACAATCCAACATTAATGACTTTGGAAAAAAACATAGAACTACAAAACACCATATAAATTTATTAAACAAACTGGCATTAATTAATAATTGATAACTCCGTAGAATAATAATAATAATAATAATAGATATCTTTATATATAGTAGGTAACATGTAAAGATGTTAAAAAACAGTTGTACAATTCTTAAATAAAACATGGCCTTCTAACACAAAAACAGCATAAATCAAAATACAATAATTAAATAACACACATTCGTTCATTCAAGACAATCACTCATCAGAGTTTCATATTGTACATATTATTATTATTACATAGTGGCAATGAAATTTGAAAGGGATTGGTGACTTAACCTAAATGAGGGGTGGATGAGAGATGTTCAAAGCTTATTCTATCGTTGTTCAATTGTGTATAGTATTACCTGTATGAACTTGTGTGAGATCAAAATGCTTACCTTTGTATGATAGGGACACGAATGATGTGTAGTGCTGCCCCTCTTGTAAAATAATTTTTCATTTCTGATGGTTCAATACTAATACTGAAGCCCACTGTATGATTCTATTTGTTGAAAAAGAGTAAGCTTTCAAAAGTCAAATGTGACAGTTATTGACGGCTCGCCCAAGTTTTGTATTTATATGTTAACAATTCCAAATTAAGCAAATCCCTGCATTCTGATTGGCTGAGCCTAGGTGTTCACAAATGTGTGAACACCTAAAATTCATTGATCACGGAACTGGTTTCGACCTAAATCTAGTAGGTTAACAAAATGACGGACAAGTCGGGTAAACATTTACCTCAAACAACAAACATTTTGTGTATTAATTTGCAAATTCACCACATAGTTGAGAACCCTGATTAGATGTAAGTATTATCAGTTACATATTCAGTTGTGGAAATTTGCCTCACACGACAGAAGACTTTATCAGGATTGGTAACGAGCATCCAGACATGGAACCGTTGGTTCTAGTGTTCCATTGTATTCCTCCTAGTCCTACTCTGATCCGAATCCCTCACTTCAATATCGAAGCCCCTTCGAGGCTTATTCAACTGTATGCGTTTTAAACAGGATTTAGTACACATATGCGTGCACACCAAAAACGGTATTTTAATCCTATCATAACATCAAGAGATAAATCGAGAAAACTAGAAAGTGACTTGTCTGTCTTATTTAATTATTCGATGCTCTACTCCAGAAATGTCTTCTGTCATTTTATGATATGGGGAAGAGATGATCTTGTTTAAACTTAAACTTGTAATTACTAACATTTGCTTGACATTAAAGTGAATAACCTGTATTTTGATGTCAGAGTTGAATGAACCTGAGAATTGAAATACAAAATTAACATATTTAATATATCATTCATGAAAGAAATATCAATGGGATGAGTAATTTCATCAGGTTCCTCAACATTAAACATTTTATAAACAAATAAGACGACAGTAATGAAGATAGTAATCGTCTTTCCACAGATTATATATACTAAAACGGGGTTCTTGTGTGTGAAGCTTAAACACATAACTTTAGATGGTAACAGACTGAATACTTCGTGTCCATGTTAACACAGAACGAACAATGAGTTAGTTCAATAATGAACGATCAGTAGATGCTTCAAGATAAGTTATACTGAGTTTTTCCTTGGAAGGTATTCAATAATATTCTAAAATTATGGTTAAAAATAGTTTGGCTTATTGTGTTGAGATGACAGTTATAATCAGTAAGTAAGCCTTTTCTTAAATTTCCCACTACATGTACATGTATAGTATTTTTCTTAATTCTGAGCCTGAATATAGCTTAAACATTGTTAAAGACACCGTTATGAACGAACGCTAAGAATTTATAATCAAATTGTATTGTACAATACTTTGTAAACAGAGTTTCCATGTCTTAAGACGATACGTCATCGCTTTGTTCACACTAAGCATGTCTAGAAAACAAAAACATCATCTATTGATACTAAATTCATTTAGATTTTCATTGAATAATTCATAACAGAAAAAATATATTTTTTTCCTGACAGACGCCAGGAATTGATCGGAAATCATTGATTCCTTGTACAAATACATTGACAATGAATTTATTTAATCATTTCTTTGAAAGTTATCATTGTTTAGTGAATGTGAGAGATTGTCCTGGGAACAGCAACCGTAATAAGTTCTGGTTAGGTAATCCCAATTGAGTTGTGGAAGCACACCAGACTAGTAGGCTGTTAGATTTATTACTGTTCATTGTCTGGAGAATTTCTTATGCTAACAGTTTGTTGTTCTATCATCTAAATGTATAACCAAAACAAAAACAATTCGGTGTTTTATTCGATAAGTACAGTCGGACCTCGATGATTCGACAACTCTCTATCCGAATACTTGGTATGATCCCATGTTTCTTCTTACGCACGTCGAAATTGAAATGGGTTATTCGAAAACATGTGTTGTTCGAAATATAAGTTCGGACCCGATGAATGAGGTTCGACTGTATTTAAATTCTCTATCGTCTTAGGTAGAGTTTTGTAGATGTAAGTAAACTTTGGTCAATTACGTCCAGCGCGACTTCAGATCGGCCACTTCTCAAGCAACGGTCTCTTTTCAACAACACTATCAACGTCCCGGTGTGATTGTTTTACCTCTGTATATAGCAATAACCCTCTCAACAACTGCCGACATTAGCAACTCCCAAAGGATGTCTCCCTGGAGGGTTTGTTCCGTAATTAAAGTTGACATCTTTGAAATATTACTCAGGATTACTTGGCTTTATTTGTTTATAGTACATAAATATAATACACTGTAGAATAGATAACAAAATCGGAGCTTGAGGAAGAAAATTGATCAGCAATAATGATTTACGGCTGATCTTGGGGGTTTTTTCAAAATAAATGAAGACTTTTGTATTAGTGTGAAATATTGAGAATCAATATCATTATCTGCATTCATTGATGTGATATTGAGGTAATATGCACGCATGTGTGCAGGAGATTCTCATGAGTTATTTCCCTTGATCCCTGCTATAGTTATCTCCCTTTATCCCTTCTTCAGTGTATGTATTATGACAAATAACTTCTTCAGATTCTGCTAAATAGTTTTTAGGTTCAAATATTGGTACACACAATAAAAAAGCGAGAAACTGTAAACTCCGGGATGTATAAGTTTATATAATATGTATGATTGTACACGGCACATCCTGATATTTATATAACCACGCAGTCGTGCGTTCCAATCTTTCCGCGGTCACAATCACGCCTCGTTAATAACACGCCAGGATCCGGGATAAGGGATTATATCGGATACTTACACCAAGCACTCAAATCTCAAAAAGTACTCAGTTGAGTCCGATAGTGACTCATATTGAGTGTGAAAAAATATATGGTAATGTTAAATGAGCGCTTTGAGATTTGACTTGAGATGTGTGCTTAATTCTTAAATCTGAGTTTGGAGTGTGGCACTCAAATCCAATAATTACTCCCATGTCTTATAACCACACTCAGATCAAAACGAAAATGGACAAAACAGAATATTCAGCGCACATTTTCATGTTCATGTTTTTTCCACACTACCCACACTACAAGGTTTACTGTCAAGACATTATGAGTTAAATTTGTGATTTAAGATTTGAGTGCAGAGAGTCCGTTATAGTCCCGGGCTCAGGAATTATAACCGTTACTCAGTACCCTGCACTCATCACTCTGCACTCAGCACTCAGCACTCAGCACTCAGCACTCAGCACTCAGCACTCAGCACTCAGCACTCAGCACTCAGTTCTAATTGAAAGCTTTATAATTTTACTATGAATCAGATTAGATATGGATTCAAATAAAACACAAAAATGCTTTCATCGTAATAGAGCTTAACATTGGTGCTAAAACGCACTGACTTCTTCGATATTAACTGCACAAGATGTTTGGATGTTCAGAAAACGCGCCCTTTTGTTAATCACAATCTTCATATAAACTCAATTACATGCACGAGCAAGTACTACATTGGTATTTTATTTTTTATTTTAATCTTACGTAATCATTGTACAGACACATTTACCCTGCCTACTACGACGTTCATGAACTTAGCAGTATTTACGTGACACTGGTTATCATGAGAAATTCATAAAACGTAAATTGCACGAGAACTCACGAGCAATTATGTTCACATTTTGATACCATATCGGTATTTCTAATTGAAACATAATCATGTTTAAGTTACCTAATCGTCTTTGTTACAAAAAAGTACTTGTTTCACAATAACCAAAATGTTCAAACAATATCGATAAAGATTATTTTTACGATGGGATATTTGTTATTTATGATTTTATTGTTTTCTTATAACAATTATCGAAACTAATATTGTTGCGCAATACACGTGTATATTCTACGAAATTCTCGTTGTGACGTTGTCAATAATCGAATAATTATTTCATCGACTTTATTTCATTTGTTTAATGGGGTTCTTTGTAAACCTTGAAGCATTCATATTGATGAACGCAATTCACTATGATTGATCATAACAAAGCACTTTGACTTCCATCTTCGCTAAAATATGTTAGTTCTGTTCCATTGGGATTTTCTTTGAAATTTAATAACTCAAAGAATTTTAGAAAAGAAAACAAGTTTATATTAATCGAATATTGATTTTCCTTGTCATAAATTGTTCTTGTTGACTTTAGTACGTGACGTGCCATTTACGTGACAATCGCCATTTCTATACTACACTGTTCGTGGCGCTTTTTCAAATTGATGATTAAAATGGTACCACGGCATTTACCAATCATGCACTTTTGTAATTGTTTAGTATTCATAATTAACGGATATTAATTGTTTACTCTGACTGCGACCTCCAGAAAATTTACTGAACAATTGTTTGCTTAACTCGAGAAGTGGTGCTTAATTTAGGAAACAAATCCTGTTTTATATGAAAATATGAGCTGTTAATCAAATAAACCGTTTATTCCCTCATCAACACCGGCATATTTTGTATATGTTTGTTTATTTTTTGTTCCAATATTTGCTTTGTCAACAAAGTGCCATTTTATTACATTAATTTACGACAACTGGGTTGTTGTCACTTAATTTCGCGACCCTCCACCACGAAAACCAGGTTGAATGAATTAAGTTTGTGTCAATAAAACAGCTCTTTGTGGCATGAAAACACTTAATAGTGAACAAATGATATCTGATATGAACCTTACGATCAAGTTGTGGCAGAATTACGTGACTTTCTGGATTGTCGTTTTGTCATCATCATTTTGATTATAGGACGGAACACATGTTTAGCATGTTTAAATGTTATCATTTCAAACTACAGTAAAATCTCACTTAAAGACCACCTCAATAATAAGACCACATCAAAATTAAGAACACAAGTCCATTTTCACTATTTAAATTTCTCTTTATCAAACCTCAATAATAAGACCAGTTTTCAAGAGCCCCAAGGGTGGTCGTATTATTGAGGTTTTACTGTAATTTCATTCTTTATTTTCGTATTCTAAAATACCGTTCATGATTACAGTATAACCTCTACGTATCAAAACTATGTGGGAGACACACAGTTTTCTGTTGTTGCGAGGTTGTTGTTCTAGACCAATTACATACTAGTAAATTCTTAGTGCATACTGTTGTTGAAGAGAGTTTGTTGCTCAGACAAAGAGGAGTACCATGTACAACTATTTCGCTTTTGCGATAAGCACAAATGCGGCCAAAATGGCTGCAGTCCACACTATTGAATATAGAGGAGGCAGTTCACACTTATGGCTATAACTGATTTATTTTTCAAAAGATCTTTAATGAACAGGTGGAATAACAAACTGCCATTTGTTACCTATCATTTTATTAAAACTTTTTTGGAATATTTGTCGGGGAATTCGCATGTATACATGTATTTAACCACTCACATTTAGATTAAATATAGTGTAATTCGGCCGAAAAAATGCGAACTTGTCTGGTTTAACTTGTTATCTGAATCATATGCTTGAAAAGACTGAAAAAAATGTACAGCCGGGATTTAAAATAAAATTGTATTCTCATTCTAAGGGTATTTTTCAACTAAGGCGGGAAGATTTTGTGTTAAATAAAGTCACGAGAGAATTACGGAAATTACCCAACTTTAGTGTTATAGATAGGCTACACTATGTGTATATGGCGTTATATCATACGTTCTTGTTGTTTCAGCAAGGTGATTCCCGACTGACAGATGAAGAAATGCAACTTCTACTTGCCAATAAAGATTTGTTGCTGAAATTGCTGGAGACGAACCCCCAGTTAACCGATGATGACGTGAGTCGGTGCATGTGCAGGGACGGCGTTTACATTTTCAAAATATATCCTACATGTTGTCACCCTAGCATGAGAATGGAATGGGAACAGGGAATGTTTCGGAGTTCATTCTAAGATAAAATGTCTAAGATAAAAATATTGAACAAGAAGTGTTCTCGCTCCATTTTCGTGAGAAATAAAAGCTCACCAGCTCTGAGTACGATTCACGATCTGAACCATTTCCCCCATCGTACATATAACTCATATATTTCTTCATGTATCCATATATCATTAATGCATATATTACACATATACCATAACTGTGTAAATTATACATATATGTGTATCATTAACAAGAAAAATATAGATATGTTATAAACGTGTGAATTACGTATTATCATAAATGTGTAATTTATACATAAATCATAAACATGAAAATTATACATAATTATATCAAAAACATAAAATATATACATATATCATAAACTTTAAAATATACTTATATCATATACGTGTAAATTCTACAAAAATCACACAATTACGATGAAGCGTGTTCTGGAGTATATATTATTGTGTTTGAGCAAGTTATTGCTTACATGTATAATTGTATCTATCTACATGGACCTTTCTTGACTATGTTTGCAATACATATTAAAATTTAATTGTAAATACTCCATTTCTTGAATCGATTGCGCATTAAGTGCTGAATACGTTAGGTTGGAATAGTTGATAAAATGTAAAAATGCAAACCGTGAATGACATTATTTCAATTAAAATATGTTTCTGATATTAAATACTATCAATATTTGAAAAAACTCTAATGATCAAGATGAAAATTTGGATGCCGTAAGCCTGAATTAGTTACATAACTACTGTGTAAATTCAACCTTATTCTTTAGTGAAGATTGCCTTGTTAACAAATATCCGATGTGTGAGAAAGCGCATGCTAATTGACGATTGCTAATTAGCGGGAATTACTTCCCTAATAATGTTCACACGCAACTGGGAAACAAGAAAATTTACCAGCCGAAAGTAATTGAAATTGAATTGGAATCCCTTTGGTATAACATAATTTTATTGTACTTGTATGGTAGGAATCCGAGAAATATCTTACAAATAAATTACATATTGGATTGACAAAGCTTCACGCAGACCGTAACTGAAAAATTGTAAAAATAAAACGGTTTATATCTGAATTATGCACTGTATTGTCAGATAGCGTTGTACTACACGGGATATCGACTACACGACTCTCCGGAAATTTCAAAATACTTTCATAGACAAATACTTAAATATACAGTATATAAATGTATTAGCAATATTCTATCATTCTAAATATATCATTTTTTATATGATTACTGATATAAATTGTATTGCTTGTATATGTATTGTATGTTCTTGTATATATACGTATTTTGTTATGTAACTAAAAGCTGTGTTATATGCGAAAATGTAACAATACTATTTGTGTAATCAATGTGTACATATTATGTGTAACAACGGTTAGTATATAACGAACTTATTACTTTAAACTGTGTACATGTACTCGTATATGCACGTTCTGTTATATGTCTGTTTTTATACGTGAATATAACGATATAACCAACAGTTAATGTTAAATGCTGAGAGAATTTTCGTAAATTGTTCAATACGTACATATACGGGTGAAAACGTCGGTTCTCACATAATGGCGCTGTGGACATCGTGGCTGAAGAAACAACATGGGAGATTCAACAAGGTAGTAGCCATTGTTCAATACATTCCAGCTAACCGGAGACAATGTATCAAAGTCGCCATTGACAACGTTGCATGGCTGACAACACAACACTGATGGTTCAAGTTGACGTGCAAGTTGCTATATTCACATCATGTTTCCATGACACCTCGAGAGTCACGTGATATATATGGACATCACGTGACTATATTTCAATTTGCTAGTTAAACTAATTGTTATTACTATACATACTGATATAGGGAAGTGCGCGAGATTCTTATTGTAGAAACTTGTGATTACAGTCGGACCTCGTTTATTCGGACAACCTTTTATCCGAATACTTGGCATCATACGAAATAAATAGCAGGTCACGATGTATCTTCTTAGGCACATCGAATTGAAATGGGCTATTCGAAACCATGGTTTATTCGAAATGAAATGTCGGATCCGATGAATTCGAATGAACGAGGTCCGGCAGTATATACATTTTAGTATACATGTATTTATGATGATCTTCAGTTAATTAAAAACATACTTGATAATAAACCATAACATCCTAATTGGAAATTGCTACAAGCCATTGTCATAAAAAGGATCTTGTACATATGAACATAATTCCATGACGTAGAGAGCTCATCAAAATGTACCAAGTTCTATGGCGATTTGTCGTCCGTCTGAAAGTTGCAGAATATTTAACTCGTTTCATTAGAGGATTCAGTTTGTTTACAATTATGACCGTTTCTTGTTTGCTCAAATGGCTTCATTGTCTTGGTAACTGTTTTCTGTTAATTAATAGTCATTTTTTTCCGACAGCTACTTATTCCAGACGTAAGAAGAATTCCTACTGGTTGATGTCTGTGATGAGAATCGTAGTGTTCTACAGTTCTGTATCAGTGCATTTATCGCTGATTGTCCTTCCTGATCTATGTTTTCCGTAATAGACTTTGCTTTTCAGAATCCGTAGATGTGACGAAATCGGTTATATTGAGTAACTCAATACATGGCACAGTGTTTATTTAGATGTAGTAAAACTCAAATATATAATTATATATGTCTAATTTTAAATATCGACGACGTGAAACAAGTGTATCTTCTTTTATATTTAGTCTCGTCCTACCCTCACCCCTTGATCAATTCTATTTTCTTTTATTTATTTACCCTAGAATATATGTATTCAGTAATAAATTGTACTTTGCCATTTTGTGGCGAAAATTGATTACAGACTATTTCCGAATTTCTACATATGGACAACTTTCAGATGTGTAAACGTCTGTGTCAATAATATATTCAACAATTTCACTGTGTTCTATATTTTAATATTCTTGCAGGGATATTTCGCCTTTCCTCGGCAAGGTCGTGCAATGGTAGGTATCTCTTCTTTTTACTACTTTAACTATTTTCTAAGATAAACACGAAAGTTGCTCACTTCTTGAATTCTACAAACTCTGTTTTAAACTGTTCGTCTGATGTTTTTTTCTGTCTGTATAAATACTTGTCTCATGATGATTAGCACATAACTGTGAAACTATATGGGGAGAAATGTTAAGAAACAATAACGGCGTAATACAGTAAAAGCACACCTAAAGACATCTCAATATTATGTCAAAGTCCAATTTTACTGTTTTGGTCTATATTCAACCTCAGTATTAAGACCACGTAAATAAGAAGACCAGTTTTCAAGGGTCCAAAAAGGGGTCTTAATATTGAGGTTTACTGTATTAAATACAAATATTGCAAATGACTTTCTGTTTAAGATTCGTTTTTAAGTATACTCCTACTTGTTTGCCATTCAATAGGATTCCATGTGGCTTCTGAAATCGCTTTATATCTTCACAGTCGACACGAATAGAGCAAAACTTAATATAATCACACCTCGTTTATTCGACAATCTTCTATCCGAATACTTGGTATCATCCGAAATAAATATCATGTCCCGATGTGTCATCGAAATGGGTTATTCGAAACCGTGTATTATTCGAAATTCAAACCTGATTAATTCGAATGAACGAGGTTCTACTGTAGATCACTCACACATGTTATTTTAATCGACTTATCTGTCTCTTGCTAATCATATCTCTATTTTCATCTTTCCCTCTCCTATGCTGACTCGGTACTGGTATACATTTTCTCTCTCTCTTAATCATAATACTCACTGTATGATGTTTGTATTCTATGTATGTACGTGCGTATACAGACATAAAATATCTGTTTTCTATACTCGCATGGTGTATCCAAACTTTCCAACCTAAATATTTATACATGTATTTATCCTTTCATACATTGTGTGTGTTTAAATAACCCTTTAAACAGTTTGTTATTTTTTTTTAAATACTATGCGCAATAACACCCTGATTGCTGTATCAGTAAAATAAATCGTATATATAGTTCCCACATCTACAATATTTACCTCCCTTGTTCTAAAGTATCAGCCGTTTTGATAAGGAAAACTGATAAGCACTTATAATATGAGTATAATTCTCAAATATGTGATAATTGAGAAAAATACCAAGAGAATGTGCATGTGACTACCACGGTTTCTTCAACTTTCTGAGCCATCTGCCCACATGAGCATAATGAATATTTTTTATATCTGATTATTTTATCATCATTTACATTATATTCACTATGAATTTTAAGGAAATTTGCCTATCAATAGCCGACTATTCAGAACAAGAGAGGTAAATATTGCAAATGTGGGAACTATCTATTGGCTGATTATCTACATAATGCAGAGGTTACTATTCCACATTTAATAAAATATTTACTCTCCCTAAAAACTCCGTGAAGTACATACTATTTCATAGAATGGTGCGTGTATATGTGGACAGCTTGACGACAGCGGCGTTTGAAAACTATAGTTCCGTGTATAACATGAGTTTCACTTTAACATATTTATTACAGAGTTTTTATTTCCCACGATTGGGACGCTCTGGTGACGACGACACAAAACCAGCATACTGCTGTACGGGTGGGGTACGAGGTGTGATGAGCGCGGGGAAGGGAGAGTTTGAAATCTGTCCCCGGGAACAAAGCTGCTGTCCAGGATTCACTGAAAGAACGAAGCGTTATAAGGATATATATATTGTCGAGTGTGCTGCAATGGTATGTTGTATATATTATAGAAAACATACATAACTGTAGTATGTAAACGGGATGAACGTGACGCTTGCAAGCTTTCTAGTCATTAAATTTCAAAATAGTAGGAGAAAAGTAGGAATACATCTGACGAAAAAGTAGCGAAAAATAATGGAAATGTCCAAAAAAGTAGGAGTTCAAACAAGGAACAAGTACAAATATCTTCATGTAATATCACATATTTTATTACGTCATTTCTTACAAAGTTTCTTTTATTTTATTATACCTTATTGTTTCTGTTTGACATTGACTTTATTGTTTTATATTTTAATATCAAAATATTTTGTTTGGTATAATAAAATAAATATCAGATCCCATGGACTGTGACAGCATAATGTATACCCTCGAAATGTTAATGTCAAATGATTTAAACATGGTAACACATGGTACGTTGGATTTGAACATGATGCATGATACATTGGGTTGAATTTGACCTAAGGTACATTTGCAAGAATGTCAAGGTAGCGGTGCATATGTACGATTTGTATGTTTGTCATACCGTCAGGTCGTTTGACAAACGCCCGTTTTTCATTTGCTATTCTATAATATTTTTCGCTACATTCAATAAATATACTTTTAGAATACTTCTTCAATATCCTGCATGTTCAGATAACTAATTAATTTAAATTACTATTTTCAGGAAAGTGATATGGAAAACATCCGAGCATTTATAGGGGAAGAATGAACTTACCTACCAACCAACACTGTACTTTAAGATGTTACTTCAAATTTATATATATTTTACACTATGCATACATGGCTCATTTGAACTCATATCACCAGTACGAAACTTAGTGTTGAAATAAACGAACATTTTTAATCCACACCAAAATGTCATCACTTTTAGTAATGAAAATTAGACTGTGAATGATACTTAATAAGCTAATCAATAATTATCGAATTGTGTTAATTTTAATGAACAGATTATCAACAAATGACATTAAAAAGTGTTTACAAAAATGTATATATTCTGTAATTTAACAATGTTGCATAAGGGCAGCTAATACAAAAAATGCTGAACTTTGAAAATATGTATCAAAGCAATAAAATATTGTGTTTTTCTGTGAATTAAAGACAAGACAATCATGTTTAAGTAATCATTGTTTGTGATATTGAATGATAAGCATAGTTTTTGTGGTGATGAAATCTTTCGATTCTGCAAGAAAAACTAATATCTATTTATTTGTTCTTATAAGGAAAAATACTCTAAATGATAATTTTCAATAAAGAAAAAAATAAAAAATGCATTTTTTTGTTTTGAATAAGCCCTTCCCTTTATACGTAGTAATAAATTGTCTGTGAGTTACACTTTGTTGTACTGTGTAACAAATTATCTGAGCATTACACTGTGTAACAAATTGTCTGAGCATTACACTGTGTAACAAATTGTCTAAGGGTTACACTTACACGTTGTCAGAGAGCTACCCTTACACATTGTCTGATGGTTACACGGTGTGATGGATTGTCTGCGGGGTGAAATGTGCATGTGTGAGAGTTGAGTGTGCATTTTTGCATATGGGCAGGCATTTGAAATTCAAACCACAGACTAACATGATCACTAGTCAATGAAGCAGACATCAAAACTGCCAATGAGATTTTCAGTTTGGTAACACACAGAATACTAAAGTTTCAAATGAATCAATACAGTAATTTACACTAGAACCTCTTACAAGCTTGAAGTATGCAAATGTTGACAGTTCTCAACAAGTTGTTGCTCTTGATATGAAAAACTGAAAAATTATTACTACATGAAATTTATACTGTTGCCAAAGAGAGGATCACCTTAGAGAGATATCACTGTACATGCTTGGCTGTAAACAATGTTGTAAAAATGCAAGAACTCTGTGTAACATAAGGCACACTGCGCAGAACTTGGACAGAGACGTTATATCTATGTTCTGCTTGGACAACTATTACTGATCTTGTCTCTGTAACAGTAACCCACATTAGAATTTAATGCAAATTTCCTTTGATTTATCTTCAAAATAGTCTTGGCCCATTTTAAATGTGAGACACTCACTCGATAAAATATTCCAAAATCAATTAAAACTGATATCCGTGTAGTTTGTAATACATACCTGGATAATCACACATGACAAGTATATGGTAACAACTCAATAAATGTATTTCTATGATAATTTTAACCAGTGTACTCGGTGTGGTTTACAAATGAAATACCAACATTTTACCTGCCCACACATAGTACACATCGAAATGGTGCAAGCCAAAGAAAAAGATCTAGACAGATAAAGATATAAACAGAAATGTAAACAAGAGTGGCAACCTGTCACAAAATACACATGTCCTTAGTCAGAGTTTAGAGTAAAAACAAGACAAATTTTAGGTAATTCCTATAATCAAAGGGCGATAACTCCTGAGTGACTGAAGCGATATGGCTGGTTATCAAACTTGTCTGAAATATTATGCCCATACACATTCGGACCAAATTGTGTGATGATTGGACAAATGCTTCTAAAGTTATTGGTTGTACAGGACCTATTTTAGGTAATTTCTATAATTAAAGGGCGATAACTCCAGAGTGACTAGAGCGATATGGCTGGTTATGGAACTTGTCCGAGATATTATGCTCATACACATTCTGACCAAATAAGGTGATGCTTGGACAAATGCTTCTAAAGTTACTGATCGGACAACTTACTGGACGCCGCCCGTACGCCGTGAAACTATATAATATGTCGTGTTCTATGGATGAGCATATAAAAAAACATGCGAGAATATAGGAAAGAGCTGACTTAATATCAAGTTAATGTTTAAAAAATATGTATACATATATTACAAAAAACTTGAAGACACCGGCAAAAATGTTGACGACAAGAGGTCAGTTAAATTATAACATATGGACTCAGGGTCATCATTTTTCAATTTTAAAATTCCTAAAATATTTGGCTGAAATCTTTCAAGTAGTTCTGGTTAAGCATGTTTTAATACTGTAGAGTCAAACCAACGGGTGCCACGTGATCTTCAACCACATCCTTGACATTATATTGAGCTTCAATGGAGTTCGGCTAAACATTCCCTTGTTCTTAACTGTCGGCCATTTTGATAGGCAAAACTGATAAGCCCTTTTAGGAGTAATTTCCAAATATGAGATAATTGAAAAAAATACCAAGAAAGTTTGCATGTGACAATTTTTTTTTTCAACTTACTGAGCCAAATGCCCATGAGCATAATGAATAAGTTATTTTTTATATATCGGATTCGTTTATCATCGTTTACATTATATTCTCCATAAACTTTAAGAAAATCAAAATGGCCGACAATTCAAAAAATGGGAGGTAAATATAGTAGATGTGAGAACTATGTTTTGACACAATGAGAACAACCTGAAGGCAAGACCTGCTGGCTCTTGCAATTGGACTGTCTTCATATGATGATGTAAGATGTGCTTTATTGTCATGATAAAACACATTATATACAATGAATCACAGCATTTCTCCACCAACTTTTAAGTTTATCAATTTCACATTCAGCTGAAGAAAATTTGCAATTAACACCATGAAACTCTTGCATAATTCTCTTTATTCAAATCAAACATGTATAACAAAACACTTTTCATAGGTGTTTTTGGTGCATCAGGTTAACATTAGTTGTTAAAAGTTGTTACAGGGCATGCCAAATACGTAAGACAATGCCTTCCCATAAAGACACCAGGAAAACAACTGTCTACACGACATTTAAGACAGATGATGTGCAATGGTGCAAGGAATATGATTTGGCTGAACATCTGAGTACATCTGTGTTCATTGCCATGTTGGCTTCAAGAGAGTTTTCAATGATTTTACCCCGTGACCTACTTTTTGACCAAACATGACCCAGTACAACACTTGTCTTGCATTTTATTAAGACAAACATTCTGATCAAGTTTTATGTAGTTCCAGTAGAAAATGCAGCCTCCCGTAAATCCACAAGGACCTTCAATCTTTTGACCTAGTGACCTAGTTTTTGACATCAGATGACCCAGATTTCATTGAGGCAAACATTCTGACCAAGATTCATGTTAATCAAGTAAAAAATGTGACCTCTGGAGTGCAAACAAGGTTTTACTATATATTAGGGATGTCAACGAATAGCAAATCAGGTATTCGAATATTCGTTTAGCATTTCGAACGAATATTCGAATATTCGATCGACACAACTTAGACAAAATTATTAAAAAAATCATATTTCATATACCAAAGTTCCTCACGAGCTGCGTGTATTCTACTTTCGTTTTCACCGGAAGTTAAGACTCTGACGAATGAAGTTATTGCAGTAAATAGATCATCATCTGAATGTCAATATTCGTGTTTATGACTATCTTTGTGAAGTGTCGAGACAAAAATCATTTGTTTTCTTCTAAGTATATGCATTGCCACGCTATTTTTGACTACTGAGTACTTAATTAAAATCGAACCAAACAAAATGCATTTACTCGTTGTACTTTGAGTAAAATGTTTTTAAACAGTCATTTTGATTGGATGATACGATCTACTATGCAAATTATGTTGTTTCCCGTCACCTCTTTTTTCGGCATGTTTCTTTTCCAATCCCTGCTTTGATCTTCCTTGATTAAAAAGCGAGTCTTTAACTCAAGTCCCTTTCGGTGGTTTTAACTGCCTACTTTTTACACCTTTCATCAAAACAAAATTACCGACGATTAGACACCTATTTTCTTCTATTTGCCACTATGGACTATCAAACGGTTGCAAACGGTCAGTAATTAACGGATTATCGAAAGAGACAAACCGTCATCACCCGACGATATACAATTATATTAGCACCCCCCAATATACACAATGACACTTTTACAAGCGCGTATTTTTCAACAACAACAACATCCTTTATCAATCTCTTATTGTATAATGTTATTGACCTGTCCAAATTTGCATATCTTCATGGTCAATGCACGCTATAAATTAGTAATCGGACCACTATCGATAAAGACTTATTTATCATGTGCATTGACCATGAAGATATGCAAATTTTGACAGGTCAATAAAATTATACAATACTCTCTTACACAAATCGGGGTCGGCAAATAAATAAACAAACAACAATTTTTCATCAACTTTTTATTAAATATATTGTTCCGAATATTCGAATATTATAACAGGATTCGAATATTCGAAGATATGAACGAATATTCGAATATTCGTTGACATCCCTACTATATATATATATATATATATATATACTAGATGACCCAGTTTCGAACTTGGCCCAGATGTCATCGAGACAAACATTTTGACCATGCCTCACATAAATCATGTAAAAAATGTGACCTCAGGAGTGTTAACAAGGTTTTACTATAATTTGACCTAGTGACCCCAGAAGACCCAGTTTCGATTTTGGCCTAGAATTCATTCAGACAAACATTCTGACCAAGTTTCATGCAGATCAGATAAAAGATGTTACATCTAGAGTGTTAACAATCTAAATTGACGACGACGGACACAGGGCGAGCCCAATAAAAATGTAACAAATTAATATGGATATGTACAATAATCACAAGTACCTGAGATATAGCATTCTATACAAAAAGATATGTTCTATAAAGAGACAACATACAAATTATTTGACTCGATTCTTGCATTGCATGAACATACCATCATGTCAATAATGATAACAGCATGGATCTATTGTTTGAATTAACATGTGTGATTAATAGCAACATTAGTAATACCATGTAAAATTATCTATTACTGATCAAAAACCATTTCAAATATATACCTGTTTATGAGTTTACAATCAACACACAAAACTGAATAAAGCCACAAACAAGAGATATAATTCAGTCACAATTATTCATGTAAAGTAATGAATTATCTCCCTTGTTTCTACACAGGAAAACTTTCACAAGAAGAAGGAAAATAACTGTAGAATCGCATGTCAACACACAAACTATCTCTAGAAGTGAAGAGAAACAAGCTATACAAAACACCAGCAATACCCTAAAATCTTGAAAATAAACCAGTTTATTCCATACAAAAAAAGTATTGCAAAATAAGCCGCCAAAATAAGCTTATTTTGCAATACTATTTTCTGTGTAAAAAAAGACATATTTCCAATTTGTGCATTATTTCTTCATGAAAGATAATGGTTAGTTATTTTCAATTCCAGCTTATTATCAACAAATTGGGGTTGACCAGCGTTTTCTTGCACCTATGTCACCTAGGCATATATAGTGCCTTTAGTATCTAAATGTATCCAACTTTTGTGGTTTGTTTGAACAAAGGCAAAGGTTTGGAATGTGATAACAAGATTATTAACAAGAAACATAACAAGTGTATATATAGGACAAGAATGACTTACATGAACAGTCTGAGCATTGTACTAGTAAATATGACTATACAAAAATACATACATGTACTGTAAAAAATGTGTATAACAATGAACATATTCTAAATGAAAAGATTAACAAATTCGCTGAATATACAAAATAGTTCAAAAACCAGAAATTAAAATATATATACATGTATTGCTCAAATAGATATTATAACATTCAAGTGTTGAAAGTAAAAGACAGTCAGAAGAAGAAAAGAAATAATGTTAATTATTCATACCATAATTGTTTCATGAATTACCATGACCAGTATGACAGTAGGTAAAACAATGACTGAAGTAACTATTAAACATTCTAAATATTGATAGGATTTGTAACAGATTGATGCCTCACAACAACGGTCATTCAATACGCTCTATATATACGCCACACAAAAGAGATATAATTCAGTCACAATGATTCATTTAAAGTAATGAATTATCTCCCTTGCTTCTTCACAGAAAACTTTTACAACAAGATGGAAAATAACTTGAATCGCAAGTCAACACATAATCTATCTCTAGAAGTGAAGAGAAACAAGCAATACATAACAGCAATACCCTAAAATCTTGAAAATAAACCATTGTATTCCATACAAGAAAGTATTGCAAAAAAGCCACCAAAATAAGCTTATTTTGCAAAACTGTTTTCTGTGTAACAAAAGACTTATTTCCAATTTGTGCTTTTTTTTAATGAAAACTAATGGTTAGATATTTTCAATTCCAACTTATTATCAAAATATTGGGGTAAACAAGCGATTTCTTGCACCTATGTCACCTAGGCATATATAGTGCCTTTAGTACCTTCATGTATCCAAATTGTGTTACTAACTAGGCCCAGTTTTGGTTGAAAAGTTAACAATTTACATTATAAAATATAGAATTGCAGTTCGTATGAACAAGCAAAGGTTTGGAATGTGATAACAAGATTATTAACAAGAAACATAACAAGTGTATATATAGGACAAGA
Organism: Mactromeris polynyma; assembly: GCA_032209605.1. Classification (NCBI taxonomy): domain Eukaryota; kingdom Metazoa; phylum Mollusca; class Bivalvia; order Venerida; family Mactridae; genus Mactromeris; species Mactromeris polynyma. The sequence goes on along the minus strand of JASFXZ010000070.1, from coordinate 694,436 downwards.
ATGGCATGTATAATGAACAGTCTGAGCATTGTACTAGTAAATATGACTATACAAAAATACATACATGTACTGTAAAAAATGTGTATAACAATGAACATATTCTAAATGAAAAGACTAATAAATTCGCTGAATATACAAAAAAGTTCAAAAACTAAAAATTATATATATATTGCTCAAATAGATAAAATAACATTCAAGTGTTGAAAATAAAGGACAGTAAGTAGAAAAAAAGAATTATTGTTAAATATACATAAAATCAGTCCGTCTAATTTAACAATGATTTCATTAAGACTGCAGCTTTTACTCAGTCCGACTTAAAAACACTAAGGTATAGATAGATGCCTCACAACAACGGTCATTCAATACTCTTAAGTGTTTACATAGCGAGCAGAGCATGAATTCTGATAGACAAGATTTAAAAGGTTGTGTATTCACCAAAGCTTACATTTTACCTTATTTTAGATGTACTTGTATCTGTCTAAACATTCTAAAGATCCATAAAAAGATCAACCTGATATATGATTATAAAGCATGGGGATGTAGTACTCGATGCGCACATACGGACATGTATAGTATCAGTTGGAAAAATGAAGAAGAAAATATGGCCCAAAAATCGGACGGAAGAGGGCGAGCTTTAAAGGTTTCGGCACGACGAAAAAATCTACACACAAGTTTAGTTATTTCTATTATAACTAAAGTTGGATTATACAAGCCAATATAAACTGTTGAACAGCCTCAGTCAATATTAATTAAATATAAACTAGTAACATTATTTCATGAAACTAGTTTTAGGCTGGAGGTGAAGCTTCCTATAAATATCACAGAATTCCAGTCACTGGTTGCAGAGAAATAGCGCCAACAGGAATTTGGATGGAAGCATGCCCACATGATGAGTAATCATATACGTCTAGGGCTTTAGAAAGTTTGTTCAAAGACACTTGTCCGGGACTAATGGAAATGTATAATTGGACTTGTCCGACATAGGAAGCTAGTTGTCCGAGAACATTGGTCAATTTAGTAACAAATAAACATACATAATAATGCTCCTAATTCAAGAATTAATAATCACATGTGTGCCTTTGTGGGATTCTAAGGCATGTCTTACAACTGAACAATTGCTGATGTGAGTTAGCTTTAAAAACAGACCTGTCCAGGACTAACTTCAACTCAACAGTTGGTAGCCCGATTCAGCATTAGACAAGTCCGGGACGTCGGGCTAGTGGATTTCTAAAATTCCATGATCAAAGCGTAATATCAGTTCTGAATAGAATATAACATTTTTTTTGAGAACTTTCCAAATACTGAAAACCATTTTGATTTCAGTCATTGAAAACTGCTCAATTTTATGACAACTTACAAGATTTTTAAAGGTTGCAATGTGTTTAAAACTGGCCCCCAATCTGATTCAGTGAAAGTGACCTCAGATGTAACAGTGAATGAAAGAAGAAATAAGAAAGCTTCAGTATGAAATGTCAAAAAAACATAGACAACTAAATGTTTAAATTTGAAAAATCTAGTGCACACTGAACAAGTCACTTTTGAACATTTGAAATCAGTGTCCGGACACTATTCAATTCGAAATGTAAACAAGCGGTATGAAAATGCTAGAAATACAAGGAAAAGTCTACGAGGACTAAAAACTGCTTTCGGAAAGCAGACCCGTTAATAAGATTCTCTCTGCACAGAACATAAAGAACTTAGAGAAAAGCTAAGAGAAATTGATTCTACAAATGACGTCGAGAAATTAAAAAAAGGCAATTGTAAAGAAGACCAAAGCTCAAAAGCAAGCAAGTCATTACAGGAACTTAGTGAAAAAAGTGCGTAATAATTCAACTGATAATTAATTGAAATTTGAATTAAAGAAAAAAACGGTTGAGATCGAATACTTGCATCATGAATATTAAACGCTTAAAGAACAGATCAATGAATTTAAATGTACAACAAAAAATGAAGATGGATCCTACAGGGATAATATATGGTTATGTGTCATGGAATTGTTTGCATTAGAAATTGGAATGGAGAAGATAACCAGTGCTATCGAAACAGTTGAGAAACCAATTTCAACAAAAAGATCTTCCTACACTTACAACTGTTAGAAATATTGTGGATGAAGGCCATTATTTAGCCAAAAGTTCTATTGCGGACAAAATCAAAAATACTGAAAACATAGGAATCACTCACTCGTGATTCCATCACTCGCAAAAAATAAAATGTAGACAACTCGGTAACTTTGGATAACGGGGAAGTAATGAGCCTTGGATTTTCGAAAATTGCCATGAGACAGCGGAAGTAATTAACACTATAACAAAATCACAATCAACATAACTTGCTGGATCTATCGTAAATGGACTGACTCTTCAAAGTCAACTGATTTGACTGATGAATTCCTCGCTCGATCCTTAGAAAAATTACTTTTAAATGAATGGCGTGACAATGTTTTGGATAAATGTGGCTCTGAAATTGAAAAAATCTGTATTTCATTTCTGTTGTATGGCACATGTGCTGTTGGGATTTCACAATCACGTAGTTGCAGACCTGAAAAAGTTCAAAAAAGAAAAGGGACCCTTTGGCAGAGACAATTTAGATATGTTCAAATTTGGGTAAAAAAAAAACAACAGTTCAGAGAGTAGCATAAACTGTATCTTGTTTATACACGGGTTACGAGACCGATGGGAAGCTTATTGTACAAAACATGGTGTAAAGTCTCTCATCGGTAACTACAAAGACAACAGATTCAGTGCACTGTTTCAAACAGCCGCAGAAGTATTTGTTCACCAAGAAGACTTCCTAGAGGTGATCAAGAGTGTTACAGCTCCAAATCAAAAAGTATTAAAAAAATCATATTTCATATACCAAAGTTCCTCACGAGCTGCGTGTATTCTACTTTCGTTTTCACCGGAAGTTAAGACTCTGACGAATGAAGTTATTGCAGTAAATAGATCATCATCTGAATGTCAATATTCGTGTTTATGACTATCTTTGTGAAGTGTCGAGACAAAAATCATTTGTTTTCTTCTAAGTATATGCATTGCCACGCTATTTTTGACTACTGAGTACTTAATTAAAATCGAACCAAACAAAATGCATTTACTCGTTGTACTTTGAGTAAAATGTTTTTAAACAGTCATTTTGATTGGATGATACGATCTACTATGCAAATTATGTTGTTTCCCGTCACCTCTTTTTTCGGCATGTTTCTTTTCCAATCCCTGCTTTGATCTTCCTTGATTAAAAAGCGAGTCTTTAACTCAAGTCCCTTTCGGTGGTTTTAACTGCCTACTTTTTACACCTTTCATCAAAACAAAATTACCGACGATTAGACACCTATTTTCTTCTATTTGCCACTATGGACTATCAAACGGTTGCAAACGGTCAGTAATTAACGGATTATCGAAAGAGACAAACCGTCATCACCCGACGATATACAATTATATTAGCACCCCCCAATATACACAATGACACTTTTACAAGCGCGTATTTTTCAACAACAACAACATCCTTTATCAATCTCTTATTGTATAATGTTATTGACCTGTCCAAATTTGCATATCTTCATGGTCAATGCACGCTATAAATTAGTAATCGGACCACTATCGATAAAGACTTATTTATCATGTGCATTGACCATGAAGATATGCAAATTTTGACAGGTCAATAAAATTATACAATACTCTCTTACACAAATCGGGGTCGGCAAATAAATAAACAAACAACAATTTTTCATCAACTTTTTATTAAATATATTGTTCCGAATATTCGAATATTATAACAGGATTCGAATATTCGAAGATATGAACGAATATTCGAATATTCGTTGACATCCCTACTATATATATATATATATATATATATACTAGATGACCCAGTTTCGAACTTGGCCCAGATGTCATCGAGACAAACATTTTGACCATGCCTCACATAAATCATGTAAAAAATGTGACCTCAGGAGTGTTAACAAGGTTTTACTATAATTTGACCTAGTGACCCCAGAAGACCCAGTTTCGATTTTGGCCTAGAATTCATTCAGACAAACATTCTGACCAAGTTTCATGCAGATCAGATAAAAGATGTTACATCTAGAGTGTTAACAATCTAAATTGACGACGACGGACACAGGGCGAGCCCAATAAAAATGTAACAAATTAATATGGATATGTACAATAATCACAAGTACCTGAGATATAGCATTCTATACAAAAAGATATGTTCTATAAAGAGACAACATACAAATTATTTGACTCGATTCTTGCATTGCATGAACATACCATCATGTCAATAATGATAACAGCATGGATCTATTGTTTGAATTAACATGTGTGATTAATAGCAACATTAGTAATACCATGTAAAATTATCTATTACTGATCAAAAACCATTTCAAATATATACCTGTTTATGAGTTTACAATCAACACACAAAACTGAATAAAGCCACAAACAAGAGATATAATTCAGTCACAATTATTCATGTAAAGTAATGAATTATCTCCCTTGTTTCTACACAGGAAAACTTTCACAAGAAGAAGGAAAATAACTGTAGAATCGCATGTCAACACACAAACTATCTCTAGAAGTGAAGAGAAACAAGCTATACAAAACACCAGCAATACCCTAAAATCTTGAAAATAAACCAGTTTATTCCATACAAAAAAAGTATTGCAAAATAAGCCGCCAAAATAAGCTTATTTTGCAATACTATTTTCTGTGTAAAAAAAGACATATTTCCAATTTGTGCATTATTTCTTCATGAAAGATAATGGTTAGTTATTTTCAATTCCAGCTTATTATCAACAAATTGGGGTTGACCAGCGTTTTCTTGCACCTATGTCACCTAGGCATATATAGTGCCTTTAGTATCTAAATGTATCCAACTTTTGTGGTTTGTTTGAACAAAGGCAAAGGTTTGGAATGTGATAACAAGATTATTAACAAGAAACATAACAAGTGTATATATAGGACAAGAATGACTTACATGAACAGTCTGAGCATTGTACTAGTAAATATGACTATACAAAAATACATACATGTACTGTAAAAAATGTGTATAACAATGAACATATTCTAAATGAAAAGATTAACAAATTCGCTGAATATACAAAATAGTTCAAAAACCAGAAATTAAAATATATATACATGTATTGCTCAAATAGATATTATAACATTCAAGTGTTGAAAGTAAAAGACAGTCAGAAGAAGAAAAGAAATAATGTTAATTATTCATACCATAATTGTTTCATGAATTACCATGACCAGTATGACAGTAGGTAAAACAATGACTGAAGTAACTATTAAACATTCTAAATATTGATAGGATTTGTAACAGATTGATGCCTCACAACAACGGTCATTCAATACGCTCTATATATACGCCACACAAAAGAGATATAATTCAGTCACAATGATTCATTTAAAGTAATGAATTATCTCCCTTGCTTCTTCACAGAAAACTTTTACAACAAGATGGAAAATAACTTGAATCGCAAGTCAACACATAATCTATCTCTAGAAGTGAAGAGAAACAAGCAATACATAACAGCAATACCCTAAAATCTTGAAAATAAACCATTGTATTCCATACAAGAAAGTATTGCAAAAAAGCCACCAAAATAAGCTTATTTTGCAAAACTGTTTTCTGTGTAACAAAAGACTTATTTCCAATTTGTGCTTTTTTTTAATGAAAACTAATGGTTAGATATTTTCAATTCCAACTTATTATCAAAATATTGGGGTAAACAAGCGATTTCTTGCACCTATGTCACCTAGGCATATATAGTGCCTTTAGTACCTTCATGTATCCAAATTGTGTTACTAACTAGGCCCAGTTTTGGTTGAAAAGTTAACAATTTACATTATAAAATATAGAATTGCAGTTCGTATGAACAAGCAAAGGTTTGGAATGTGATAACAAGATTATTAACAAGAAACATAACAAGTGTATATATAGGACAAGAATGGCATGTATAATGAACAGTCTGAGCATTGTACTAGTAAATATGACTATACAAAAATACATACATGTACTGTAAAAAATGTGTATAACAATGAACATATTCTAAATGAAAAGACTAATAAATTCGCTGAATATACAAAAAAGTTCAAAAACTAAAAATTATATATATATTGCTCAAATAGATAAAATAACATTCAAGTGTTGAAAATAAAGGACAGTAAGTAGAAAAAAAGAATTATTGTTAAATATACATAAAATCAGTCCGTCTAATTTAACAATGATTTCATTAAGACTGCAGCTTTTACTCAGTCCGACTTAAAAACACTAAGGTATAGATAGATGCCTCACAACAACGGTCATTCAATACTCTTAAGTGTTTACATAGCGAGCAGAGCATGAATTCTGATAGACAAGATTTAAAAGGTTGTGTATTCACCAAAGCTTACATTTTACCTTATTTTAGATGTACTTGTATCTGTCTAAACATTCTAAAGATCCATAAAAAGATCAACCTGATATATGATTATAAAGCATGGGGATGTAGTACTCGATGCGCACATACGGACATGTATAGTATCAGTTGGAAAAATGAAGAAGAAAATATGGCCCAAAAATCGGACGGAAGAGGGCGAGCTTTAAAGGTTTCGGCACGACGAAAAAATCTACACACAAGTTTAGTTATTTCTATTATAACTAAAGTTGGATTATACAAGCCAATATAAACTGTTGAACAGCCTCAGTCAATATTAATTAAATATAAACTAGTAACATTATTTCATGAAACTAGTTTTAGGCTGGAGGTGAAGCTTCCTATAAATATCACAGAATTCCAGTCACTGGTTGCAGAGAAATAGCGCCAACAGGAATTTGGATGGAAGCATGCCCACATGATGAGTAATCATATACGTCTAGGGCTTTAGAAAGTTTGTTCAAAGACACTTGTCCGGGACTAATGGAAATGTATAATTGGACTTGTCCGACATAGGAAGCTAGTTGTCCGAGAACATTGGTCAATTTAGTAACAAATAAACATACATAATAATGCTCCTAATTCAAGAATTAATAATCACATGTGTGCCTTTGTGGGATTCTAAGGCATGTCTTACAACTGAACAATTGCTGATGTGAGTTAGCTTTAAAAACAGACCTGTCCAGGACTAACTTCAACTCAACAGTTGGTAGCCCGATTCAGCATTAGACAAGTCCGGGACGTCGGGCTAGTGGATTTCTAAAATTCCATGATCAAAGCGTAATATCAGTTCTGAATAGAATATAACATTTTTTTTGAGAACTTTCCAAATACTGAAAACCATTTTGATTTCAGTCATTGAAAACTGCTCAATTTTATGACAACTTACAAGATTTTTAAAGGTTGCAATGTGTTTAAAACTGGCCCCCAATCTGATTCAGTGAAAGTGACCTCAGATGTAACAGTGAATGAAAGAAGAAATAAGAAAGCTTCAGTATGAAATGTCAAAAAAACATAGACAACTAAATGTTTAAATTTGAAAAATCTAGTGCACACTGAACAAGTCACTTTTGAACATTTGAAATCAGTGTCCGGACACTATTCAATTCGAAATGTAAACAAGCGGTATGAAAATGCTAGAAATACAAGGAAAAGTCTACGAGGACTAAAAACTGCTTTCGGAAAGCAGACCCGTTAATAAGATTCTCTCTGCACAGAACATAAAGAACTTAGAGAAAAGCTAAGAGAAATTGATTCTACAAATGACGTCGAGAAATTAAAAAAAGGCAATTGTAAAGAAGACCAAAGCTCAAAAGCAAGCAAGTCATTACAGGAACTTAGTGAAAAAAGTGCGTAATAATTCAACTGATAATTAATTGAAATTTGAATTAAAGAAAAAAACGGTTGAGATCGAATACTTGCATCATGAATATTAAACGCTTAAAGAACAGATCAATGAATTTAAATGTACAACAAAAAATGAAGATGGATCCTACAGGGATAATATATGGTTATGTGTCATGGAATTGTTTGCATTAGAAATTGGAATGGAGAAGATAACCAGTGCTATCGAAACAGTTGAGAAACCAATTTCAACAAAAAGATCTTCCTACACTTACAACTGTTAGAAATATTGTGGATGAAGGCCATTATTTAGCCAAAAGTTCTATTGCGGACAAAATCAAAAATACTGAAAACATAGGAATCACTCACTCGTGATTCCATCACTCGCAAAAAATAAAATGTAGACAACTCGGTAACTTTGGATAACGGGGAAGTAATGAGCCTTGGATTTTCGAAAATTGCCATGAGACAGCGGAAGTAATTAACACTATAACAAAATCACAATCAACATAACTTGCTGGATCTATCGTAAATGGACTGACTCTTCAAAGTCAACTGATTTGACTGATGAATTCCTCGCTCGATCCTTAGAAAAATTACTTTTAAATGAATGGCGTGACAATGTTTTGGATAAATGTGGCTCTGAAATTGAAAAAATCTGTATTTCATTTCTGTTGTATGGCACATGTGCTGTTGGGATTTCACAATCACGTAGTTGCAGACCTGAAAAAGTTCAAAAAAGAAAAGGGACCCTTTGGCAGAGACAATTTAGATATGTTCAAATTTGGGTAAAAAAAAAACAACAGTTCAGAGAGTAGCATAAACTGTATCTTGTTTATACACGGGTTACGAGACCGATGGGAAGCTTATTGTACAAAACATGGTGTAAAGTCTCTCATCGGTAACTACAAAGACAACAGATTCAGTGCACTGTTTCAAACAGCCGCAGAAGTATTTGTTCACCAAGAAGACTTCCTAGAGGTGATCAAGAGTGTTACAGCTCCAAATCAAAAAGTTGTGTCAGTGGAAGCCGATCTCCTGTCAGAGTCAATCACAACAATGCTGTGTGCAATGGCAATCATATATGTGAAGATCACTGAGGGCCTTATTGGTGGCTTGTCACATCTGGGTATGAATCCTATCTGGAAGTTCATTCACACATACAACAGCTTGACAAATTTGTTGAAAAGTATAGTGAAAATCCTGACCAGTGTTTTCAGAAGAAAGTGATTGGATCTCTTCAGAAGACTTGATTATTCCAAATGTACAGAAGTTTCTATCAAACTATCAGCCCTTGTCCCAGACAATCAATGTAAATTCCTCAATAAGTTTCATAGTATTGTGTGTACAGGAATTTCAAGGACGAATAAGAAACAGCTTGCAGACTTCCTACCAGGTGGCAACTACAGTACTGTTCCCTCAAACGAAGACTTGAATAGGACAGTAATTTGCACAAGTAACCAACCTCGCGTGTGAGCATCACTTTGGTGATTTGAACTCGAGTCAAAAACGAAGACCGAATGCGACGTTCAATCACAATTCCTCTTTCCAAATGCTTAAGAGAAATCGCAAGCAATTAATCACCTGGATAAATGATATGCCAGAAGAAAAGAAAGAAATGGTCCTGAAAAAAGCTTGCCACGGTGGAAGTAATTTAAGGAAACGACATAGGGATCAGGAGGATGAAGTACAGTGAGAGATTCTTGAAATAATGGACAAAGGTAAAAATGCAAAGAGCAGAAGGTTATGGAAAGAGACTCTGATTCAGAGGCTGAATACGAAAATCTTGAACTTGCTGTCAGAGGAATGCTACCAGACATGGCACAGTGGTTTCAAAGAAAACGAGTATGTAGTGGTTGCATACCAGGATGCATGGTATCCTGGGTGTGTAACAAAGGTCCTAACAGCAGACACTGCATCAGTCAATTTTATGATACCTTGTAGAAATCCAGGAACTTACATGTGGCCAGCAAGAAAAGACATTCAAGTGGTTGGAAAACAATTTGTCTTGAAAAGAAACATATTGCCTGAATGTAGAAATCTGGAAGGAAGTGGTACTTTCAGAGCAACAAATAATAGATACTCTTTTCAAGAGATACAAAGACATACTTTTAAGCAATACTGTGAAGTAACTCACTGAATCAGTGACTGTCACAGGAAACTGTGATCTTACAAATGTGCTTTCACAATTACAAAAGTTTTTTAAATTATTAAGCATATTTAGTATTAAAGACAATAATGCTTGGTAGTGCTATATGTTTTTCTTTAACATATTTTTAAACAAAATATTTCATTTTGATCTGCTGGCTAAAGAGTATGTTAATGTGATATTTTTTAATATTTTTATGTATGTATATGCATGTAACTATTTGTTTTACACAAGAATGAAATGTCTTGCAAAAATTGTAATAAATGTAAACAAAAAAGATCAGATGGTTTTCTCATTTCCATGATTTTAGCATTCAATACCAACAGGTATAAGGGAGATACCGGTACATTAAAATCAGCATCATAATCAGAAAGAGCAGGAAAAATTACATGGAACTGGAATATTTCATTAAGTTATGATAAGAAATGACTGAAATATGTACTTTCGCTTGAAATATTTTTGCTAAAATCGGTTCTGCGAACGCTTAATATTGTTGATAATAAATATTATAAGAGAAGTTCCGCGAAATATTTGAAATTTACGATATATTCAAAAAAAAAATTAACTCTTCTGTGCAGTTTATTTCAAGCTCTTATTCTTTAAGTTAAAGTATTATAATTATGACAAGTTTGAAAAGTATCTGCGGTTGCTATTAAAAGGGAAATTCATTCATAAACTTCACTGAAATTACAAGGTCACAAATCAGAACGACTATCCAGAGTTGTTGATGTTGTAAACTGGGGAATGTTAGAGTTTTTGTCTTCCTGAGTTGAGCTCACAACTTGAGTCGATGATGTGGAAAATACAGAAATTAGAATATTTAGTGACGTCACAACAGTTACCAAGGCAAGAGATAGAAAGTTCAGGAATTTTCGCTTTTTCTGATTCTGGCGATCTTTTTCCTTTACATCAGTTTTAAAATAATCAGACATCAGTAATAGAACGCTCGAAAGTATCTGTAAAGTTACTGATAATATTATAAGCCATAACAGAAGATTGTAAAACTCATGTTGCTGATTAGATAACACTGCTCTTAACTGAGTGGCATTGCTTGTCAGTAAAGATACGTCCATCATACCTTTAGCAAATGTTTTAGTTGTAATTGATTTTTTCTCTTTTGAACCATACTTGGATTGTTTATGCTTTATCGAACTTTCCTGTTCATAATTTCCTTTAGAAAACCTACTGGTTCCATATCTGCTATCCTGTTGATTTCCCATAAATGAATCCTCAAGTCGAAGCATATTACCTTTGGAACAGTTTGAGCCAAATGTATTTTCAAATCCAATATTTCTGATATTTTGCTGCATAGATTCGTTAAAACTTAATCTCTCTTGAGAGGGCATCTGTGAATCTCGTAAATCACTCGATTGTTCACCGTTTTGGCAATAAGTCTTGCAACAACTTCTACCCATACCATGTGAGTTGAGACATGTACCCATGTTCCTGGCAGGGGTAGATGAATAAATCTGTGCATCCTGAAGAGAATGACCTTCACTTCTGGATTGCTCTATTTCACTGGACATCTGTGAAGTTGGTTGTATGTTCTCGTAATTGTCCATATTTGTTTAACATCTCAGATCCATCAACAAAGCATCAGACCCTCACAGTGCATTGAAGTCTGCAAAGAGATCAAAATAAACATAATGGCATGGCAGACTTAATATTATGGCTCAAGAAAACTAAAAGAACTATGAAAAATGGAAATATGAAGAAGTCAAGTAGGATATGCCACATAAAAAGTGCAAAGCCATCTCGAAAGAGGTAAACAATAACAAATGTAAAGGAACAAAAGATACATATATATAATTATAATTACAATACCACCTTGGAACAGTCCATGGAAAATCCCAACAGGGATTCTAAACCTGGTTTAAGGGCACACCCAATATCACATTTGTACAGTAGATCCTCAAAACCTTGAACTGCTGTCGGACCAAGCCATCTACTGTTCAAGGCATTTATGGTATACATGTGTATTGTGAATGCACAAACTAACTGTCCCCTGTACTGTGTACATGTGTACTATCCATAAGGAAAATGATTAAATTAAGATAATAAATTTCCCTGTTAACAGTTTCGACACAGCACAGCGTACATAGCTGAAAATAACTGATTAAAAATCACTATACATTCTATATGTGGTAAGCTTCGTCTAAAAATGGAACGCTTCGTCCTGCATCAACCACTTATCTGGATTTTGGGATACAAGTCATATTCATGCAGTCAATAATATTTACTCACTAAAATCAGATAAAAATAGAAGGGTTTTTGTAACTGTTACACGGTGTATTACCATTGGTCGTAAGCATAATTATGGTGATAATTATCATAAGTTTATTGTAAACTGTATCTATGAAAAATTTATCCGAATTACAAAAATATCCGAACACTATTTTACTACGCCATATAAAAATCTCAGTGTCACAAGTATAACAATGATAAAATAATGTATAGGCAATAACTATTATCAAAGTGATGCAAAGTAAATTAAGATAAACAATAAAAACGTACCTATATATACGAAAAAAATAATTCTGTCTTCATAGTATCAATGTCACAGAGACGCTTTGGTGCGATGTGGCTAAAATAAATTTCCGTATCCAGGGTGGTCGTTCCTGGTACATTTACTCGTACACGTTTGTGGGCTCGTAACCCGAACGCCCAGGCTAGATATATATTTAATGCATATATAAAGCAATGTAGGGGCGAGTGCACATTTGTCACATGACCGATGTTAAATGACCTGCTTTTCAGTTCTGTTGATGTCTTCACCGCCTACGATAACGAACCCCTGATCGAATTTCTGGGTAGTAGCACGGATCTAGATTCCATGGGGAGGGAGATTAAATTATTGCAAGGAACGCCTCATACAAAAGACAATGCCTCCCCAAAAAGACCCCGGGAAAACAACAGTCTAAAAACATTAGGCACTGAAATGGTGCAAGTGTAAGTTTAATGGAAATTGGAATTTAGGGGGACAATGAGGGGCGGGAGTTTAATGGCTGGAATACATCACGGAATAAGTGAAGAAAGTAAGCAATAATATATTGAAAGCGGGGGAGAAAGGAACATGTATGTTATTATATCTAGTGAAAGAACTGCACATTCGGAAAGGGGAAATTAACATACATTAATGGGGGGGGGGGTTCTGGGACTTTTTCCTGAATACAGTTTTAGATCACTAGTTTTTACTTGTTTCGTTTATAATTTATTGTTGTGGACGTGTTGGTGTTTTACACAGCTTTTCAACCGCATTATGACAAAGATTGGATGTTATATAAAGGGATCAAATGACCTAACCAGTGCACCTGCCTTACAAATCAGTCACTAACTTCTCGGCAACTCTCCCACATATCAAACGTGGAGGATAAATGACCCTCTGTGTAGTATCGTCGCGGAGATCATACAACTTTTCCGGAATTCGAATATACAACCTCCAGAGAGGAAGGAACCGTTTTCTAACAGTTTATTTACATATCTCAGTTCATGTAAAACTGTTAAACATGAGTACATACTATACAAAATACTTATACAATGATAAAGAGGCCATTACAATTAGAAAATCAATGCAACATGCACAAGAAACACAATAGTACAATACATGAACATATATGATAAATACATTTTGCGGGAGAAGGTATTTTTCTTCCAATTTTGTTTAAGATATGTATACAAGAAAAGTGCTGCATCGACTGCGCTAACTGGGAATGCTGTATAATTTGCACCAACGTACCATAATTTAACTGATTGTACTGAATTGATTTATAGAAATTAAAGATATGTTCTCATATTATTGTAAAGTACTTTATGAGTTTAATGTCTTTATTCAAGAAGTATTCACTTTTTAAATTAACATGGTTGCAAAGTTTCATGATGAATTCAGACAATTGTTTTCAACAGTGTGTATGAAAATGTTTGACCCAGAATTGTTGATAATATGCAATAATTATGCAGTGGTATTTTCTGACTACGTCACGTGTTCTTTATAAAAACTCCTGAACTATCCACAACTGCCCTGCGTTCAGTTACGACTATCAGCCCTATCGTTTCGTAACGTTTTGCAATTTGGTTCCCGTGTGCAGCCAATGTGCTATGGTGGGCAAGGGATAAAATACAAAACGTTTGCCACCGATAGTCGTAACTGAACGCAGGGCAGCCCTACGTTCAGTAGAGGTATTTGCGGCTCACGTTTCGTAACGTTTTGCAATTTGGTTCCCCGTGTGAAGTCAATGTGAAACGGTGGACCAGGGATACAAAACAAAACGTGAGCGACTGTTAGCCGTAACTGAATGTAGGGCTAGTTCACGTAGCCACGAAGGCATACTGTCACCAAATATATACACGCAAAGTGTGTGAATTGTCCAGGTGTTAAACAACTGTCAAACACTGCGCAATTCATGTGACGTATTTCACAAGTTATATATAGGTAAACGTGTCAATATATTTAATTAATTTCCAAATATTCAAAAATCAAAACGATTCTTGAAATTTGCATTTAAGATCCTAAAACATTTATTGTAAGAAGCAAAATGAAAAAATGAAAAAAATATAAACATAAATTCAAAAGACCAATTAGCAATATGAACTATCGGCTGGGAGTTGTGGCGTGCTTCTGTAATCTAGCTACTAGGAGGCCGGGGTCTGAGGACGGTTTGAGGGCGGGAGTCCTACTGTCAGCCTGTATATGTAGATCGGGCGTCCGCACTAAGCCCGGCATCAATATGGGCCACTCGGGGGAGCCCAGGTGATCCAGGTTGTCTAAGGAGGAACGTATCGGCCCAGGGTGGTAACACAGCAGGCAAAAGTTCCCGTGTCCGGCAGTAGTGGGATAGCGTCTGTGAATATACAACTGATGGTAGCCCGTCCAATACAACTGGACTCGATCCTTTTATATATTTTTTATTTATTTTCAGATCATTATGCTTTGCTGCATATACATATTTTGTAAACTGTACGTTGAAATAGATATTATTCTGCTTTTATAAAATTATAAACAACCATTTATGCCCATTTCCAAACAGTGATATAGTCCGCTATAGGCTGATATTAAATCTTGTAGATTTAATATCAGCCCGCAACAACAATTGAGTGCTGCTATGGGATTTACCACCAATTCGGTGTATGGTTATTATTTCTTTTTGTGTTTTAAATGTATGTTTTATTTCCCTTTCCCCGGTGCAATTATTTCCCTTTATATAGTATTCATGTTATTATCTGCCCAGTTTCGGCCTATTGGTGCCAACTGTCTTGACTTGTCCTGTGATATATTCCACCATTAACCCCTCTAGTTTGTCCTCTTTGATTCTCCTAGTTATCCCTTATGGTCGGCCAGGCCATTCATTGCGCCCCTGTTCCCTTACGTATGTACCATTGAGCCTCCTCAAATGCCTTTGTTTTTATATGTTTTTGCTTTCCCGGAGGCTGTGTGGAGAGGCATTGTCTTATGTATGTGGCATTCCCTGTAGCAGCTTATTCTCTCTCTCCTTTGTCTTGCCTATTTTTATTTTTCAATTGTTCATTTGAACGTACATGTACATGTATATAATTTCAGGGTTGTTTCTTGTGTGGCATTTCCTGTTCCACCTCTTCATTCGTTTCCCCATTTATGAAACTTCGAGTATAATTATTAGAATAGTTTCACAATTCGAGTTTTCTCCCTTTAGCTGTAAAAAAAGTTGAAAGATATTTGAATACTGTCCGTCAACTCTCAATGCTTCTTACTATCCCTTTAGTTAAAACAAATAGAACTGATGAAACCTGAACGAAGAAACTTTTGAGAGTTGATTTTCTTTTTTACTCTTGCCGACCATCGATACAATGCGGGATATAGATTAGAACGTGAAATAGTCGCTATTGGCCGATTTCAAACGAGTATTGTGCACAAGACACGCTGTTATGTGGTCAAGTAAGTTGCAGAATTGCGAAAAGACGATTTAGCCGTCTTTACATTGTATATAAGTTTGGTCATCTCGCGTGTTGAAGTCTAACTTTTTCAAGCATAACTCAAACATTACCAGCAGCCTCCGAAATGTAGCAGTCGACAAGCGGTTGTAATAAAATAGTAAATTATATAAATGATCAAACATTGATTCAGGCACATATTTTGCCAGTATATGAACAAAAAATTAGTACGCCAACTTTGAACTAAGTCGCATTTGTGTGACAGATAAAGTCTCCGTATCAATATGCAATAAATGTTCAATAAATCTGATGTTGTCCTTCGGAATTCTATAAAGCCCCTCGACTTGCATGCGGAGGCGCAATGGTCGAAGGGTAGAGCGCCTGACTCCTTATCCGAAGGTTGCGAGTTCGAGCCCCGCGATGAGCGGAGTTTGATCACGAACTTCACAATCCCTAAATGTTGTGCGAGTACTAGTTGATAGCCAGGAAGCAGTAATCGAGAGTGATTAGTATAAGTTGTAAGAGCTTCTTTCACAATCGCTGTAAACTGAATTAGTTTGAATTGTAACTTGCCTGACTATTAATAATAGTTCAAGACGTTTATATAACATTCTGCAACAATTTGCATAACACATACGAAGTAGTTTGTAATATAAAGTAAATTAAGTAATATATGTGTTGTATTTCATACCTTCCCGTAATGTTTTGCTTTTTAAGATTTTACGAAACACCCCACTGATGGATGCTGTAATACAAATAAATCAAAATCATTAACCGTACGGTGACCAGTTTGAAAAAATGTTATTGAATCGGCGGCTTAAAAATATTGAATTCGACCGTACAATGGAACCTAAACAAATATAGTTTTGGCCTTGGTTTGTTAACGTAATGATTTATTAACTTTTACAATCTCAAGTTCCAAGCAGCCCACTTCATGTCGATCCAGGAGTCAAGTAAAAGAGAAGATTATAAAATATTGAATTTTAGAGTCAACAGCGACTTCACAATAACATTTGAAACAATTCATTGATTTATTGTAAATGGCTGACGTCATAATTTGGAAAATAAATCAATCAAACGCAACTATAGCTGATTGTAGGCAATGATTAAGCTTCAACTAATTCCCTTGTAGCAAATCGGTCGATGTTGCCCTTATAGCCGAACTTACTTGGCTTACTTGATGAACAGTGTGCTACATTAGGTCACCTTATTTTCTTATTTCTTTTTTACGTTTTTATCGGTTTTTGATTATATTTTGGTTTTGGTGCCTTTGTTACTATCGATTGCTGTTGTTATTAGAATGGTCTTGCTGCTGATGAAGACGGCGTCGTTATCATTGTTGCTGTTGTTATTAGAATGGTCTTGCTGCTGATGAAGACGGCGTCGTTATAATTGTTGATGTTGTTATTAGAATGGTCTTGCTGCTGATGAAGACGGCGTCGTTATCATTGTTGCTGTTGTTGTCGAAGGAGCTGTTGTTACTGTTGTTGTTGTTACCATCGCTGTTGTAGTTGTTACTGTTGTTGTTGTCGCTGTTGTAGTTGTTACTGTTGTTGTTGTCGCTGTTTTTACTGTTGTCCTCGTTGCTGTTATTGTAGTTGTTGTCGTATAACTTTATGTTGTTATTAAGTGTATTGTAATTGTTTTGAAAGTGCTTCCACAGCACGTACATTTGATATTGGAATCGATCATAATTTGTACAGTTTTTGATTGAAACTATCATTACCTTCTAAATGCAAAATATACTTTATACATTGTTAGAATATGCTGTTGTGCTGATTATAATGTGATACTGCGATAAATACTAGGATAGCAACTTGTGTAGCTTGTATCTCCGGGAACAAATATACGTACAATGATTAATACAAGCAATGTGTCATTTCAGCATCTAAGCTCTGTTGAATACCATTCGAAACAGTATTTTAAACCCCATGAAGCAATGCGTAAAGCTGTATTCTTATTTATTGCGTGTTCAGAACAATGTTTACCATGTGTTCCTATTTGCTACAAAAATATAACAAATCTACTTACAGCACGTAAATGGCAGATATGTCACGCAAATTGCAACCACAGAGAGAGAATCCATTAGCGATTCTGTGAAATCGTAATCAATACGAACTTAGGGCTTAGATTTTTTCAAAGATTCACCTGCATATGCTTTACAACAAGTTGGGACTTCAACCACATTTATAATTATAGACCATGTAATGATTTAATGTTATTTGTAAGACAAAAATAACACTTAATAGTCCATAACTCAGCAATGTGTCTACAAGTAACTCGACGTGGGAAGTAGATAAAATAATCTATTGTGGCATTTGCGTGCGTCTAATATGTGTAGCATGATCACAGAATAATTGCGCATTAAATTAAAATTGATCAAAAATCGATCTTACCAAAAATAAAGAAGTTTTACAAACATGTGACAGATTGTTTGTTCAAATTGCAGACTTGGTGGGCAA
The DNA here is from genome assembly GCA_032209605.1 of Mactromeris polynyma. Lineage (NCBI taxonomy): Eukaryota > Metazoa > Mollusca > Bivalvia > Venerida > Mactridae > Mactromeris > Mactromeris polynyma. The sequence goes on along the minus strand of JASFXZ010000070.1, from coordinate 676,159 downwards.
ATAGGCTGTTGCAAAATCATTCATGAGGAACTTTGTATGCAAATGTATTATACCTCATGAAGAGGCTTACACTCTGTCTGTCTGCATGTTAGTAAGTTTGATGGTCCATCTGTCTGAAACCGTTCCTGTTTTAGCTATAACATTTGAACGATTGAATGCATTTCAGTGAAACTTTACACAAGTGAATATCATAATGAAAAAGATAACAAGATTGTGCCAATTACAAGAGTCATGACTTTGTATCATCTTTTGATCTCTAAGTTAGCTTTACTGGACTTTGACTCCATTTACCGATCGAACTATTAGTCTCGGTATTGGCTGTAATAAAACTACAACTGTCAGTAATAAGATCCGTAATCTCGCTCTTTTCCGGCAGGAAACAAACATAATTATAAAAATTTCTAACATCTCAAATACAAAAATCGAAGATACATTACAGGAAGTATAGAAGAAAGTATTTTATTGGTAAATAAATAAATAAAGTGATTTGTTGCATTCTGTTCAATTAAGAATTCTAGATAGAGTCTGTCATATCAAACATGTTGGTTATTCACATGTATCAAACGACTTAGCAATCGTTAAATTGTACAGCAACACTAAGACTGTTTACAGCCGTACTACAGCCAGTACAGATAGCAGAGAGAAGGGAACACTGCGTATACTGTTTACAGCCGTACTACAGCCAGTACAGACAGCAGAGAGAAGGGAACACTGCGTATACTGTTTACAGCCGTACTACAGCCAGTACAGATAGCAGAGAGAAGGAAACACTGCGTATACTGTTTACAGCCGTACTACAGCCAGTACAGATAGCAGAGAGAAGGAAACACTGCGTATACTGTTTACAGCCGTACTACAGCCAGTACAGATAGCAGAGAGAAGGGAACGCTGCTAATACTGTTTACAGCCGTACTACAGCCAGTACAAATAGCCGAGAGAAGGGAACACTGCGTATACTGTTTACAGCCGTACTACAGCCAGTACAGATAGCAGAGAGAAGGGAACACTGCGTATACTGTTTACAGCCGTACTACAGCCAGTACAGAGAGCAGAGAGAAGGGAACGCTGCTAATACTGTTTACAGCCGTACTACAGCCAGTACAGATAGGAGAGAGAAGGGAACGCTGCTAATACTGTTTACAGTCGTACTACAGTCAGTACAGAGAGAAGGGGAATGCTGCTATTACTGTTTACAGCCGTACTACAGCCAGTACAGAGATAAGGGGAATGCTGCTAATACTGTTTACAGCCGTACTACAGCCAGTACAGAGATAAGGGGAATGCTGCTAATACTGTTTACAGCCGTACTACAGCCAGTAAAGAGATAAGGGGAATGCTGCTAATACTGTTTACAGCCGTACTACAGCCAGTACAGAGATAAGGGGAATGCTGCTTATACTGTTTACAGCCGTACTACAGCCAGTACAGAGATAAGGGGAATGCTGCTAATACTGTTTACAGCCGTACTACAGCCAGTACAGAGAGAAGGGGAATGCTGCTAATACTGTTTACAGCCGTACTACAGCCAGTACAGAGATAAGGGGAATGCTGCTAATATTGTTTACAGCCGTACTACAGCCAGTACAGAGAGAAGGGGGAATGCTGCTAATACTGTTTACAGCCGTACTACAGCCAGTACAGAGAGAAGGGGAATACTGCTAATACTGTTTACAGCCGTACTGCAGCCAGTACAGAGAGAAGGGGAATGCTGCTAATACTGTTTACAGTCGTACTACAGCCAGTACAGAGAGAAGGGGGAATGCTGCTAATATTGTTTACCGCCGTACTACAGCCAGTACAGAGAGAAGGGGAATGCTGCTAATACTGTTTACAGCCGTACTACAGCCAGTACAGAGATAAGGGGAATGCTGCTAATACTGTTTACAGCTGTACTACAGCCAGTACAGAGATAGGGGAATGCTGCTAATACTGTTTACAGCCGTACTACAGCCAGTACAGAGATAGGGGAATGCTGCTAATACTGTTTACAGCCGTACTACAGCCAGTACAGAGAGAAGGGGATTGCTGCTAATACTGTTTACAGCCGTACTACAGCCAGTACAGAGATAAGGGGAATGCTGCTAATACTGTTTACAGCTGTACTACAGCCAGTACAGAGATAGGGGAATGCTGCTAATACTGTTTACAGCCGTACTACAGCCAGTACAGAGAGAAGGGGATTGCTGCTAATACTGTTTACAGCCGTACTACAGTCAGTATAGAGAGAAGGGGATTGCTGCTAATACTGTTTACAGCCGTACTACAGCCAGTACAGAGATAAGGGGAATGCTGCTAATACTGTTTACAGCCGTACTACAGCCAGTACAGAGATAAGGGGAATGCTGCTAATATTGTTTACAGCCGTACTATAGCCAGTACAGAGAGAAGGGGAATGCTGCTAATACTGTTTACAGCCGTACTACAGCCAGTACAGAGAGAAGGGGGAATGCTGCTAATACTGTTTACAGCCGTACTACAGCCAGTACAGAGAGAAGGGGAATACTGCTAATACTGTTTACAGCCGTACTGCAGCCAGTACAGAGAGAAGGGGAATGCTGCTAATACTGTTTACAGTCGTACTACAGCCAGTACAGAGAGAAGGGGAATGCTGCTAATATTGTTTACAGCCGTACTACAGCCAGTACAGAGAGAAGGGGAATGCTGCTAATACTGTTTACAGCCGTACTACAGCCAGTACAGAGAGAAGGGGAATGCTGCTAATACTGTTTACAGCCGTACTACAGCCAGTACAGAGATAAGGGGAATGCTGCTAATACTGTTACTGTAGCTGATGCCAATTTTATTAATGTGTAATGCTTATTCTTCTTTTTCGACACAAACTTAAGCACGGAATTTATATATTTGTCTGGATTAATCAGGTAGGTAGTAACAAAACATGTTAGTACACCTGAGGACAATGATGTTTCGATAACACTGCGTTCATTTATAAGGTACACATGGTTTGCTCAGGTGGTATAGCACATGCTTGCCAAGGGCGTATGTTCGAACCCCGGTCGAGGAGTAGGTTCTCCCACTTTGACTGAAGATAATACACTCAAAGTAATTTGTCTTCCACCCCTCATTCTTAAGCTGTAGTCGTTAGTTGCTTAGTACAATTTGTATACTGGTTGGTAACACAGAAACACTAATTAGGTAAAGTAATCACGGTACATTTCTGTAACACTGTATTGCATTGATCTGAATCCAATACAAGTGTTTATTAATAGACAAAGTAAGGCAATTTAAGTGTATTAAGGACGTATTTTGCCAGTCTGAATTCCAGTGAATAATTTGTTTCTGTTATCGAAAATACGCCGTCCCAACAGACAGTGAACTATAAGCACATATTAGGCAGCCTAGTCTCAAATCACAAAACGGAGTAAGTGAATGCAGCAATCTTTTCAAATCTTCTCATAATTTTATTTGTTTAAACAACATATAACAATAAATGGTAACGAGTTAAATCATATACAACACTAGAAAACCGGCTCGTGTTATCTCACAGACAAAGTAACTATATTGCGGCAACATTATGATTCATTCTTTTCAACTGCGCACCTTTTCTGTTGAATTGCGTTGCTCAATTGAATACCACATTGTTATGTATGCATACGTATTTCCCTGTTGGATTCAGTCATTTTACTTGTTCTTGCGATGACTCAAAATGTGTTCAATTGATTTCATATTTGATCATTTTCTTCATACGTAATAATTAATAACTAGACATCAGTACGTCTGAACACCTGTCTTATACATATATGTATCACCATTCTATAAAATATAATACCAAGTACTGTACACAATCATACCTGCCAAATAATTATTCTTGGTTTTGATATGTCTGTATGTTCACATTGCATGGTATTATGGCGTGTGTGAATTATTATTTCAATATTCTAGAAACAAAACACATCAACAACATAAATATGACAATAATGAATATTATCGGAGCAACAACACTAAATATCGACAGCGCAATGTTGTAAGTTTCCGACGCCGCTGTGACACTCTCGGTCGTCACATTCATAGTACATACATACATTTATAGACACACTATAACACATGGGTTGTATACGTTTCCTGCACCAAATAGGTACAAGTATACTTTACTAAAGAGCATGTTCAGAGCCTACGCGAACATAGTCAACATGCTAGTATCCAAATTGTTCAAAAAATAATTTTTCGCACAACATTCGTGATAACACGTCTTATCCAGCTTTATCAACATAAAATACAAATATCACATCCCGAAGAATTCCACTCATTTCATTCAAATCCTCATCGACTTTAATAATTCCATCTTAAAAAGGCACGTGACTTTATCCGTAAAGTTAATTGATACGGTAACCTTTTTTACGTAATTCCACTGCGAATAAATATGTATGACACAGGATAGGTATATACAATTTTCCTCATCACTCTGTAAAGACGATTTCTATTTTACTGCCTCTAAAACTTCTACGATCACATGCGTCCATATAGGTTCCGGATTTAGAATAACGCTTACTTAAATGAAGCCACTATTTTCATCCTCCAATGAAATTATGATAATGGTTAAAACGTTATATATATATATATATATATTGTGGTCCTATGTAGTAATCGATTTTCGAATAAAATGACATCTATTAACGCCGAGCATTTACGGAACCACAAATTCTAACCGCTATTTAAGAACTTTCCGAGCCTTTTCCGTGATCGATTTTCAAAGTTTCAAATTACATCTCTGATGTTTTCAAGACAGACACTAACACTTATGTGTTTTTCTCCACCATCGAACTCTCCACGTCGAGTACCTCAAAAGTAGCGAATCAAGAATCCAAGATTACAACAATACATTCACTTTCACAGACTTCAGACATCCGAACACATGTTTCATATTGTCGGAATTCAGTCAATATTTCAGTATAAAGTGAAATTGAAATATTTGAAACCATAATAACCATTTACGTCTATTCTTTTGCGAACTCCATTGGAAGTTAGACAGACATTGACTCGGAATTTTATTCAAGCCGCCTTCTGTTCCATGTATTGCGCAATACTGATACACTGCTCAGCCGTCATCGAAATGTAGCCGTGTTCAAGAAATGACTGATTTCCTGACAGCATGCATGCCAACAGAGTGTGCACATTTGTGTTCCGTGCCGAAAGAAATCAAGTATTGACTAAAGCAATGTTGCGGAATTCAATTTTTCAAGATGTTGTTTTTCTGTTATCATATTTTATTTCAGTGCAAATTTGATGCGTTATCACGTGCGTAGTTTAATTAACGGAAACTCATCACACATTTCAACATCAGTTATACAGGTTGTTTTCTTACAGCAAAATATGTGATCAAAAGTAACATCATGTTATCCGAGATATTTTAAAAAGTTCTACACATTCGATCAGTCAATGTATAGTATCAGCATCATAAAAGTCCATAACTACTACAAGCGTTAAATTTGTGTTTTCAGCGTCCAAATCTCATGATAGTACCTGAACTTATTCCATGTTACATAAAAAGAAACTTTGTTTCGTTGACGTATTTATCCCGATATAAAATCCGATGTCATTTCACCTAAGCCGCTGACAGGAGAGCCTACAAATCACATTGAAGCGAGAAACTCCTAATCAATACCTTCAATACAGAACCATCCGCCAATTCGATCGGGGTATTTTTATTTATGACGTTAATACAAATAATTGTCTAAATAAAGATACTGTATTGATACACTTGCTGTTTGAACAATGCCATTTAACAAGCACTTAGGGTACAGGTAAATACTGGGAACAAATCCGTTTACTTTTGTAAACTCTTCTCGCTTGGCATTAAAGACAATTGACCCACCACGTTCCAGACCGACGTCCGCTGTATTCATGTGTTAACAACATCTTGAAAACTATGTTGGGCATGCGTGTTTTTTATCTTTACAACCATGTATTGTTGTGTGTGTTCGCTGTCTCATATTGTGGGGGAGTTGTCCAGTGACGTTTTTTATATAATTAACCCAGTACCGTTTTATTTCAGGGATGGTAGGATAAATATGAAGTTGGATGCAACCTTTGACCAGATTTAACACCCCCAGTGTTTTTGTCACTGACCGTTCCAAGGCTGTCCTCCTGTCTTCATCCATCATTCATATTTTTCTTGTTTCCATATTGCTTTTGTCATCGTATACATGTATGTATATTTTCCATGCGTCCTATGAGCTTTTGGAGTAGCTCTGCTTGTTTTTATATTGTTTTTTGTTTCCTCATTTTCTTCAAGCATAGCATCAGTCAAATATTTTGTATGGATCACTATAAATGTGTAAACGGTAACGTACTCTACATTAATCTGTTTTGATGTGTATTTCGCTTTTGACCCTTGAGTTTTCAGTTTACATCACCATTCTTAAACACACCATTTTGTGTGATGTGTATTAAAACGTCTGGGACTTAGATACTATTGGATCATCCCATCCAACACAAACAATTTATATAAAACAGTCATGCGCACTGTTCGTAGCATTCTAGTTGTTAACACAATACAACGATCTAACTGATCATTCAATGAACATCAAAGCTGAATTCCCAGCGATCAAAACGGAGCTATTCTGTGTAGTGTAAACACTACCTATATAAAATGGTTTGTGTTGGATTTTAAACGAGCAAAAACATACATGGCCTAGAAACAATATGCCAACAATATCCGCGAATGTTATGTTTGGCATGATAACAAATTGTCAAAGCGCAGGGTTCTGTATGAGCACTTTGGTCAATATTTCCTCAGTAAAATTGATTGTTGCACTTGTATGAAGCTGCCCTAGTGTCGGAAAGCAATATGTGGCATGCTTAGACAATGATTCGGTAAAAACGTCCTCTCAAATTCTAATAAATCTATGAAGAACCACGAGATATTTCTGCCATGTCGTTATATATAGCTTGGTTCTCGTCAGAAATATCCAACAATATTGCAGTATAACCTAATAGACTTGATGCTTCACCCAGAAGAAGTTTAGACTTTCAAGAACACACTAACATGGAGGCAAACTGGAATCACAATCAGACAGTCATACTTAGTCTCACAGTGGTCAGTAAAAGAACAATTGAAATATTTGGACCGTGAAATATTTCACGTTAATACTTTATTAGACTGATTTCGGTTAACTTTCCGAAGATCCGTCAAAACATTACCAAAGTAAGACCAGTAAATGGTTTGTCGAGACTTAAGAGGATTACTTTATATTTTGAGACACTTTTTTGTCAATGGTAATTTCAGATAGCGTTGTTTAGAATTTCAGACGTATTTCAGCTCGTACAGCAGTTGAGCTAACTAGTGTTACAAACAAGTATTTAGCCTGGTCATTTACAAACCAATGTTGTTTTTGTATTATGTTGTACTGTACATAGATGAGACGGAAATAAAGAATATATATACTAAAAATAATAATATTACTTTTACGGAGGAAGTGGACAAATGACTATGGGTGGATTATTTTCCGTCACATTGTTCAAGCAGAACGTACGCTTTACCCGAGGTGCACATGGCAGCCGCGTGCTCTTCGACTGATTTAACCGAGCGGTCATAAGATAAGGCCATACTGTTTTATAGGTCTATTAAGTGTCAGTCTTGGTTCGCAAAACCTAGCTACCTATTCGAAAAAAACACACACAAAAGTCGTTGAAAAAAGCGCAAAGCCAGATATTAGACGATGCATCATTTCACATGTTTTAATGAGGTAAATATGATAAAACTATATAACAAAACAACTTGTTTCTTTATAAGTTCTAACAGAAAAACCTACTAGTGTTTACTCATTATTTCCAAGCGTGCAAAATAACAAAATATTAACAAAACATACACAAATACGACACAGTTGTTCATTGGCGTTTTTTCAACTTACGAACATGTTGTTTTTACTTTTGGCTCAAATAGCTCATCCCTAAGCGCACACCGTCACTTAACAAAAATATAAATCGGCATGGCATAATGCACATAATCAGCACTGTTCAAGAAGTTCGAGAAATTTATCTCAAATAAACAGACAATAGAATGAGAATACTAAGGAAAATTCGGCACGTGCGCAGCAATTACTACTAACTAACACATTGGGTAATCTGGCATTAAGTCTCGTTAGAAGACATGACAAACTATCTTAGTACTTAGATGCTATATACTTGCGATCATTAACTGATACTTTGAGATCGGGAAACTACTATAATTAGTGACCAGGTTTACGTTTAAATTGGTACTGTTGTAACTGATATCGTAGCGATCTTATTGGACCTTAAACATTCTTATACACCCTGTCTGATATACAAGTACGATGAACGTGTGTTACGCTGTCTGTTTATCAGTATATACATGTATGCTTATATTTTACAATTTACTATTACTGGTATGTAATGGCGCTTCAAGTTACATAAAAAGCCACGGTCATGCATTGACTATTCCAATGGTTATGGTTAACGAAGACTCAAGACTGACACCTGGGTGGTACCACTGACCTGCCGTATGCCAGCTGGATGGCTTTCTCACTTCACTTACAAACTCTACATCCCGTGTTCAACTTCAATGAGCCCCGTAGGCATTTATTTTGTTAATTGCAAATGATTTGAAAGTGTGTCCAAGCGGCATTGCAAGTCTATTGTATCTTAGAAAAGATACAATACAATACCATTTGGTATTTTCATTCAGAGAACATGATATAATTGGCCTGACACAAGGCGTAGGCACTCGGCTATGTAGTTTGACAGAATATAATCCAGTGCAGCATTCTCGAGCAACATCATTTGGAAGACGCATACATTGGCTGTGGTTGAAAGGGTTTGGCTCTAGATAATAATAATAATAATAATAAATTCTTTATTTTCAGAAGGTTACATAGTTAAGGTTAACAATAAATTGTACATCTTTTTTTCAATATGGCCTTCTATTAACAATATAAACACGCACAAATAAACAAGAATTCACACACGCACACCTACACACACCCAATCACGCACGCATTCACACACGCATACACAATACATTGTACATGTACATCATGTTTTAACATCAGGATGTAAATGAGACTATTAAAAACTACAAAAGTTAAGATAATCTGAAAATAAAATTGAAATAAAACAACAACAATAACAGACACCTCACATAAGACACATACATACAATAATGAAATATTATTGATATCATTGTTTAAGCATTAAGTAGTTCCTATAATTATTTTTAAATGTTTCTGTATCAGACAGACAACGTATATTTACAGGAATTGCATTCCATACCTCACGAGCATAAAAAGAGAATGTTTGTTTACCATAATTTGATTTAAATGAAAAGGGTGTTATGTCATTGTTGGTGGTGGATCTTAATGAGTATGTAGAATTATGGGTGAAAGAAATTATATCATGAAAGTAAGTGGGCATTTTATTATTTGAGAATTTATGAACTATAGTTGCTGAGATAAATTTACATCTATTTTCAAATGATAGCCACCCTAATTCAATGAATAAGGGTCGTGATGGTGTTATTTGTGGTCTATGTAGAATAATTTTTGCTGCTTTTTTCTGTATTATGGATATTTTCTTGTTGTTTGCTACAAGCCCTCGACACCATATAGGGCAACAATAGTCCATTGAAGATAATATGTAAGAATTGTAGAATAATTAAATTGATTGTGAAATTTTACAACATACATAATTGACGATTTTGGTAAAGGAGACACAGTTGCTTAAGAAATGCAGCTTTTGAAAAATTGCGATATATACACCTATATTTATTTATCTTCATTTATAGGTCACGTGAAGGAGACTTCATTTGCTTGCTGATGAACACGTTTAAGAACTAATAAAAGCAAGTCATGTGTATGATACATGAGAAACAAAACATTTTGTATGAATTAATATAATCTCATGCAGCTCAGTACTCCACGTTTTCATATGTCCTACTATATTTACATTAAGTTAAAGATACTTTAATGTTACCTTGGATACACTGCTTTTTCAGTACAATGTTTATACTTATATAGGTTTCTTCTATGTGATTATATGTAATATTAACGCTATGTAGATGTGTATCAACATTTTGTATTTACTGTACTAAAACTGTTAAAACTATATAAATGTATTATGATATCATTAATGTTGCCGTTGACCATATATCGTAAATGTTGTAAATATTTATTAATATTGTACGCTCATAGGTTGTAAAGTCGAAAGTATTGACAAATAAACACATATGATACACGTATATCGTATGCAATATGACAATCAAGGCTATCTTTCAAAGAAAAGGAACAATTTGCAATGTATTGACATGTGATAAACAACTCAGCAGTAAACTACACATTCAAGAATTATCAGACAATGGTGTTGTCGGGATCACTTTATTCGCAAGAAACACTTCATTATCCTAACTACCTTTGTGTTGTACAATTCATTATATTACATCTGTATGGCACACTTCTCTTGTCTTCCATCATTGTTATCAATGAATCAATCACAAATAATGTTCCTAAAATACTAGGCAATTCTGTTGAAGTGAGGCAATTCGAATTTATGCGTGGGCATAAACTGGGGATTAGATCTTCAGGATATTATATTGTCTGTTTGTGACCAGACCATACGTACTATTGTCTCTCAATGCCACCACCTCAGACCAATTGATGGTTAAATAATTGTCTCTTGAGTGATACGAGACTTGATGACTCGTGATGACTTCTGTCTATCAAGGCTTTGTGTCTGTATTAAACCAGTCGTAACAAAATTTATGGTTCTGAAACGTTTTGTTAAGCACTCAGAATAAATCCGTATTAAAAAAGAACAAATCGCAAGAGACTTTAAAGGTTACCAAGGCTCTACTCCTACTTCCGTATCCTTGTCATTGTGTATATCTATATGTTCATACAGCAGAACCTGTGTTAGTGGTCACCTAACATAATAAGCCACGTGTCTGATGCGGCTGATGTTTAAGCATCCCAACATGAGTCTCTACTCTTACTTCGTATCCTTGTCATTGTGTATATCTATATGTACATACAGCAGAACCTGTGTTAGTGGTCACCTTACATAATAAGCCACGTGTCTGATGCGGCTGATGTTTAAGCATCCCAACATGAGGCTGTACTCCTACTTCTATATCCTTGTCATTGTGTATATCTATATGTACATACAGCAGAACCTGTGTTAGTGGTCACCTAACATAATAAGCCACGTGTCTGATGCGGCTGATGTTTAAGCATCCCAACATGAGGCTGTACTCCTACTTCTATATCCTTGTCATTGTGTATATCTATATGTACATACAGCAGAACTTGTGTTAGTGGTCACCTAACATAATAAGCCACGTGTCTGATGCGGCTGATGTTTAAGCATCCCAACATGAGTCTCTACTCTTACTTCCGTATCCTTGTCATTGTGTATATCTATATGTACATACAGCAGAACATGTGTTAGTGGTCACCTAACATAATAAGCCACGTGTCTGATGCGGCTGATGTTTAAGCATCCCAACATGAGTCTCTACTCTTACTTCTATATCCTTGTCATTGTGTATATCTATATGTACATACAACAGAACCTGTGTTAGTGGTCACCTAACATAATAAGCCACGTGTCTGATGCGGCTGATGTTTAAGCATCCCAACATGAGTCTCTACTCTTACTTCTATATCCTTGTCATTGAGTATATCTATATGTTCATACAGCAGAACCTGTGTTAGTGGTCACCTAACATAATAAGCCACGTGTCTGATGCGGCTGATGTTTAAGCATCCCAACATGAGTCTCTACTCTTACTTCTATATCCTTGTCATTGAGTATATCTATATGTTCATACAGCAGAACCTGTGTTAGTGGTCACCTAACATAATAAGCCACGTGTCTGATGCGGCTGATGTTTAAGCATCCCAACATGAGTCTCTACTCTTACTTCTATATCCTTGTCATTGTGTATATCTATATGTACATACAGCAGAACCGGTGTTAGTGGTCACCTAACATAATATGCCACGTGTCTGATGCGGCTGATGTTTAAGCATCCCAACATGAGTCTCTACTCCTACTTCTATATCCTTGTCATTGTGTATATCTATATGTTCATACAGCAGAACCTGTGTTAGTGGTCACCTAACATAATAAGCCACGTGTCTGATGCGGCTGATGTTTAAGCATCCCAACATGAGTCTGTACTCCTACTTCTATATCCTTGTCATTGTGTATATCTATATGTACATACAGCAGAACCTGTGTTAGTGGTCACCTAACATAATAAGCCACGTGTCTGATGCGGCTGATGTTTAAGCATCCCAACATGAGTCTCTACTCTTACTTCTATATCCTTGTCATTGTGTATATCTATATGTACATACAACAGAACCTGTGTTAGTGGTCACCTAACATAATAAGCCACGTGTCTGATGCGGCTGATGTTTAAGCATCCCAACATGAGTCTCTACTCTTACTTCTATATCCTTGTCATTGAGTATATCTATATGTTCATACAACAGAACCTGTGTTAGTGGTCACCTAACATAATAAGCCACGTGTCTGATGCGGCTGATGTTTAAGCATCCCAACATGAGTCTCTACTCTTACTTCTATATCCTTGTCATTGTGTATATCTATATGTACATACAGCAGAACCGGTGTTAGTGGTCACCTAACATAATATGCCACGTGTCTGATGCGGCTGATGTTTAAGCATCCCAACATGAGTCTCTACTCTTACTTCTATATCCTTGTCATTGTGTATATCTATATGTACATACAGCAGAACCGGTGTTAGTGGTCACCTAACATAATATGCCACGTGTCTGATGCGGCTGATGTTTAAGCATCCCAACATGAGTCTCTACTCCTACTTCTATATCCTTGTCATTGTGTATATCTATATGTTCATACAGCAGAACCTGTGTTAGTGGTCACCTAACATAATAAGCCACGTGTCTGATGCGGCTGATGTTTAAGCATCCCAACATGAGTCTGTACTCCTACTTCTATATCCTTGTCATTGTGTATATCTATATGTACATACAGCAGAACATGTGTTAGTGGTCACCTAAGATAATAAGCCACGTGTCTGATGCGGCTGATGTTTAAGCATCCCAACATGAAATGTTTATATCAATTACACCTGTATTATACAACAACCTGCTTGCAGCGGCCACGTGTCATCATTAATCAAGACAGGTTTGACAGTATGTTCATGTCTCCCTGTGTATTTATGGTAGCTGTGTATGTGGCATTACCTCTTCGACTTCCTTATTCAGTTTCACAACATCGACTTTATGTTGAACTATTTTAAAATTGTTATAAAAGAGTTTTATTTCTTAAGAACGCGTTTTATTTTCATTAATCCTTCAGAGCGTCCTGTTACCGGATTGGCGATAAATCAGTAAATGGAAACCACTCGTTTTAAAAATGCATACAATATATGATGACATTTTACTTTATTGCAACAAGACACAGTGAAAATCTATATTACGTATATAGACATGTATTTAGTCGAACCATTTACTTAAGTGGTAAACATATTTTCGATAGCTTCTCCAATGTTGCAGTGTTCGCCTAAAATCCTTGATCAAATATCTTCATACTTCAAGCAAGCTGTTTCAAACGTTTTCCATATATTGATATATTTTATTATATATTTATATTATTTATTTATATATTAATATTCCATATACATTTGTATTTATATTCCATGAAATCAATGTAACATAAAATTGTCCTACAATGGACTCAAACATACAGGATGTGTTTTGTACGTATAGTTATGTGCAGTGTTCTGTTCACAAAATTTATTGCTGTACGAAATGACAGACTATACCGAGCGTTGTGTACGAAGCCCAGTAATTTCGAGAGTAATATCACAATTCCTTTTGAATGGTATGCTCAAGACACAACAAATACGCATGGTTAATTAGTAGGGATGTCAAATTTCGGTCATTTTGCTAACCGGTTAACCGTTTAATTAGTTACTCATTGATTTTACACATTTATTAAACCAGCTACTTGTATATCATAATATTAAGTCTTACAGATATTATCAGAACATTAATAGAGGTAAATAACGTTACAGACAACTTTCAGTAATAATGTGATGTTAGTTTGAATAAGTATATACGTTATTGTATATTATTATTGATGTAAATCAAATTCAAAGTTCATTCAATGTACAAAGCGTAGATCTAAAATTGTGTGAACAAGAGGAATGTCACCTTTGTAGAAGTATCTCTTTTTACATTTTAATATTTGAAACTAAATTTGGCCCAATCTGTCAAAGTAACACCTTTGGGGAGGTGCAGATGTAAGCGGTGGTTGAATGGTTACGTGAATAGGATGTTATTGAGTTAGTATGTAAGAAGGGATTGGACACATGTTTAATATGATTCCATTGCTGTTATTATGTAAGAAGGGATTGGACACAAGTTTAATATGATTCAATTGCTGTTATTATGTAAGAATGGATTGGACACATGTTTAATATGATTCCATTGCAGTTAGTATGTAAGAATGGATTGGACACATGTTTAATATGATTCCATTGCTGTTATTATGTAAGAATGGATTGGACACATGTTTAATATGATTCCATTGCAGTTATTATGTAAGAATGGATTGGACACATGTTTAATATGATTCCATTGCTGTTATTATGTAAGAATGGATTGGACACATGTTTAATATGATTCCATTGCAGTTATTATGTAAGAATGGATTGGACACATGTTTAATAGGATTCCATTGCTGTTATTATGTAAGAATGGATTGGACACATGTTTAATATGATTCCATTGCTGTTATTATGTAAGAATGGATTGGACACATGTTTAATAGGATTCCATTGCTGTTATTATGTAAGAATGGATTGGACACATGTTTAATAGGATGTTATTGAGTTAGTATGTAAGAATGGATTGGACACATGTTTAATATGATTCCATTGCTGTTATTATGTAAGAATGGATTGGACACATGTTTAATAGGATGTTATTGAGTTAGTATGTAAGAAGGGATTGGACACATGTTTAATAGGATTCCATTGCTGTTATTATGTAAGAATGGATTGGACACATGTTTAATAGGATGTTATTGAGTTAGTATGTAAGAAGGGATTGGACACATGTTTAATATGATTCCATTGCTGTTATTATGTAAGAATGGATTGGACACATGTTTAATATGATTCCATTGCTGTTATTATGTAATAATGGATTGGACACATGTTTAATAGGATGTTATTGAGTTAGTATGTAAGAAGGGATTGGACACATGTTTAATATGATTCCATTGCTGTTATTATGTAAGAATGGATTGGACACATGTTTAATAGGATTCCATTGCAGTTATATTGTAAGAATGGATTGGACACATGTTTAATAGGATTTCATTGCAGTTAGTATGGAAGAATGGATTGGACACATGTTTAATGGATCCCATTGCAGTTAGTATGGAAGAATGGATTGGACACATGTTTAATAGGATTCCATTGCAGTTCGTATGTAAGAATGGATTAGACACATGTTTAATAGGATTCCATTGCAGTTCGTATGTAAGAATGGATTGGACACATGTTTAATAGGATTCCATTGCAGTTAGTATGGAAGAATGGATTGGACACATGTTTAATAGGATTCCATTGCAGTTCGTATGTAAGAATGGATTGGACACATGTTTAATAGGATTCCATTGCAGTTAGTATGTAAGAATGGATTAGACACATGTTTAATAGGATTCCATTGCAGTTCGTATGTAAGAATGGATTGGACACATGTTTAATAGGATTTCATTGCAGTTAGTATGGAAGAATGGATTGGACATATGTTTAATGGATCCCATTGCAGTTAGTATGGAAGAATGGATTGGACACATGTTTAATAGGATTCCATTGCAGTTCGTATGTAAGAATGGATTAGACACATGTTTAATAGGATTCCATTGCAGTTCGTATGTAAGAATGGATTGGACACAAGTTTTATAGGATTCCATTGCAGTTAGTATGTAAGAATGGATTGGACACATGTTTAATAGGATTCCATTGCAGTTAGTATGTAAGAATGGATTGGACACATGTTTAATAGGATTCCATTGCAGTTAGTATGTAAGAATGGATTGGACACAAGTTTTATAGGATTCCATTGCAGTTAGTATGTAAGAATGGATTGGACACATGTTTAATAGGATTCCATTGCAGTTAGTATGTAAGAATGGATTGGACACAAGTTATAACTGAAGCCCTCGACCTGAACATTTTCAAAATCATGACAACTGTAAGAGAATATACATGTTATTGCAATTCCATATCTGAAAATGTGTTTTAAACAGAAACAGTTACTGTGAATGATAAATGATAAGAAAATTAAATCATTATTCGAGCGGTTTTTACTATATAAAGATACACTTGATAGTATGTCTTTAAATGGGAATATTAGTCATGTTGTTTGAAGAGAGAACAGCTCTGGAGATGTTGTACTAATAAACATTTGATTTCCATTCAACTTAAGGCAATACATATGTAATTACATAAAAACAACACAGTATGTTAATGTACTCGCCTTAATGCATCGACTATTTTGATTATCATAAATCACCCTTTGGCTTTGACAATTTTCCTTCAGGAGATGGTTAGATTATAAATACAATTCATTATACGACAAGCGTAATCTTAAACAGGCACACATTATAACCTAACCTCATTATAAAACATAGATAAAATATCAGCTGACATTGTTTTCCTTTTGACGGGATTTTTGTTTATTTTCGGGTTGCTTTACTTGAATTGCAGTAAGTTATAATTACATGACTTGTTTTATGTGTATGTTGTCATATACCACACAGCCCGCTGGGATAGCTCGAAGTGTAGAGCATCGGGCTGCCACCTGGGAAGTCTGGGTTCGATTTTCGGACGGAGTAGTACATGTCCTTCTGTGACATTTGGCTACTGACAGTTTTCCGTCACCTCTGATTCATGCGGCGTAGTTGTCAATTTTCCGTCACCTCTGATTCATGCGGCGTAGTTGTCAGTTTTCCGTCACCTCTGATTCATGCGGCGTAGTTGTCAGTTTTCCGTCACCTCTGATTCATGCGGTGTAGTTGTCAGTTTTCCGTCACCTCTGATTCATGCGGCGTAGTTGTCAGTTTTCCGTCACCTCTGATTCATGCGGCGTAGTTGTCAGTTTTACGTCACCTCTGATTCATGCGGCATAGTTGTCAGTTTTCCGTCACCTCTGATTCATGCGGCGTAGTTGTCAGTTTTCCGTCACCTCTGATTCATGCGGCGTAGTTGTCAGTTTTCCGTCACCTCTGATTCATGCGGCGTAGTTGTCAGTTTTCCGTCATCTCTGATTCATGCGGCGTAGTTGTCAGTTTTCCGTCACCTCTGATTCATGCGGCGTAGTTGTCAGTTTTCCGTCACCTCTGATTCATGCGGCGTAGTTGTCAGTTTTCCGTCATCTCTGATTCATGCGGCGTAGTTGTCCGTTGCTCGCTGAAGGGCAATGTAGTACTAATTTTTAGTTAGCTCTGACAATTCTGGTTAGGTCAACTGACCGTCATGTACAACTGAAAAAATGCTGAAATTGGCATTACACTGTATAGAAACAAAACAAATAAAACCACTCGTACACAAGTACGCTATTAGTAACCTATTTACTTTGACACAAGATATACTCGTAGCGTATCATATAGTCTCGCTTAGTACAAACATGCTCACATTATATAGAGATGAACATGTCCGTCATTATAAACTGATCATAAAGGCACATCCGTCATCCACGATCACATATCACGTAGTTTACCCTCGATCACAGAACACATGGTTTACCCTCGATCACAGAACATATCGTTTACCCTCGATCACAGATCACGCGGTATAGCCTCGATCACAGAACACGTAGTTTAGCCTCGATCACAGAACACATGGTTTACCCTCGATCACAGAACATATCGTTTACCCTCGATCACAGATCACGCGGTATAGCCTCGATCACAGATCACGTAGTTTACCCTCGATCACAGAACACCTGGCCAATTTCGGTGGTTCGGTCGATCTACCAGCAAAACAAAACCTTCTTATATGTGGACTAAGGAAAGAATACCGTAGTTTCAATCTCTCTAATACAAGTTTCAATTACACAATGGTTTGTGCTGGATCGCAGGTTTGTAATTTCAAACCTAAAAAATAGCAATGCAATAAAACGGTTGTGTCTGTTGATGACTCATAAAGGCGAATAATGCTGATATGAAGTTCTGGCAAAAGATCAGAGAATACATGCACAGGTACACACATGCTCTTACTGCAGGGACCATCCTATTTGGTGTTATTCTAAACTTAGTCCCTAATTTTAGCACATCATACTCACGTTTTAGTGTGGTATTTGAAGTGCTGTCCTTATAGATATATATGCTTGTACTATTTATCCGTCTGGTCCAGGTGTGGAGACCCTATTGCATGACTGTGGCCTTCCGGACTAACTCGTTCTCAATCGTATTGCACTGAGAATATATACTACATATTGCCACAAGGACAACGATCCAAACGCAAACAGCGGGACGCGTCCATTTCCTGTAAACCGTTAAAACAATACGTTAAATGTGCTTCGTTTGACCAATTAATATGGCAAAATGGATGGTCTGTAAAGCAGCATCGCTTAACATTGTACTATGTGTACTGAAAAGTAAATCAACTTATTGTTTAGTTTTTGTTGCTACATCGTATTTTAATTTCCTTGGCTGAAACGTATATATACAACCCAAAATGTAATTTATGTCAATCAAGTTATTACATACATTGTATTACGATGTGCTCATTGGAGATTTTTTTGTAAATTTCCGAAAAAAATTGTGTTCTTGTATACATATTTTAAACAACATTGAATAAAAAAACCTTCTCCAGCAAAAATTTATTTATCATATATGTACAGTGTATTGTACAGTTGTGTTATGCAATGATTTTCTAATTGTAATTGCTTCTACCGTTGTATTAGTATTATGTATATTATGTACTCATGTTGTCATATTTTACATGAACTGAGATATGTAAATAAGCTGTAAACTGTTCGGCCCTATACTTTCAAACGGCTAAAGGTCTATTGTTATTTTTGTCTAAAGCCAAATTTTAGAAATCGAACTAAAAGGTTCACGGTTAATTAAGATTACTCAACAATAAATAAATATTTATTGTATATCTATCTGTATTATTCCGCTACATTACTGAGATAACATATATAAATATTCATGTACGGAGAAGAAGATTATATAAACAACAGTATTCTGACACCTAACATCACTCCCTGCAGTGGTTTCTTGTTTGAATCAACGTATCAAGACTTCATAATTCAGGTATTTGATGTTTCATATTGTTGTTCTTTATCTTAGCTTTTGTTGGGTACATGTATTTTCTGTTGTTGGGTATTGCGTAATAAGTTTTCGTGATGTACCATTTAAGTTGCCAGAAAATTGAACATATTTTAAAGAATCTCTTTTGTTTGCGTAATCTAAGTAAAGAATAAGTTGATTTTAAAAAAAACTTAGAAAATATTCATTTGTAGTGCTCGTAAGCTATCTGGTCTCAAGGCATCATACCTTTCTTAAGTAAGGTTAAGCAGGAGATTTTGCTTATCTTGATAACAGACAAATTTACGAGTAGACATTGTGTCTGTACAGCAGATCTTATAATGAGAACGAATTTCCTCTTTTAATGATTATACGCTAAATGACAAATCTTTGGTGAAACACGGGTTGTTGGTCAATATTAAAGTGATAAATTGCTGTGTGACTTAATGTCACTGGTGTGAAGCTGTTGTCCGATGATGATACTGTAGTTGTACTATAACTGTAACTACTCTTCACCTAACATCTTTACGACTGACAGCAGTAATACCGCTGTTACCACTAGCAGTGATAGGGAGCAGTAATAATGCTGGCATTGCTTATATTGTAACTACTACCAACTTCACACCGATCTAAAATGTCCTGTGTTCTGGTCACCTCGAACGCTTGGGATCACTTCTTGTAGCGATATGTATTACACGTTCTATCACAGTCACCTTAAGTTCATATTGTTTTGTAGATAACTAATCACATGAAATAATATCAAACTGGTTTCACGGGCCAGACATTTCATGTATAGTCATAATTGAAACGGCGAGATTGTGTACATTACGCAGCAAATACGTTTGTGTTTTTACGAATTCTATAGAAATTATTGTTTGTATTTTAGGTCATCATAAGATATGGCTATTCGCACACGTCTCAGTGTTTTGGTGGTTGCTTTGGTATTTGTCGTCGGTCAAACTCTTGCCGATGACGAAAAGCCTTATGTAGCTTTTGCAAATTATAGAATCGACCCTAGAAATTCTGAAGCCCCGGATGTTGAACATGTTTCGTCAGGAGATGGCCAATCGTTCGACAATGATGAAACAATGCCTGATCCAAGTTTCAGAGGAGTTTCGACCAGCGAGGTGACAGGGCCGAGAGGATACTTGTATCACTGGGAGCAGTTTAAGCTTGACCCACAGGTGAGCTACATGGTCGCTGATGTAAAAGCCAAATTCCACTCTTACCTCCGTAAAGAGTTCGAGAACGAAGTAAAGGCATACGCAGAATCTGAGAAGGGGGAGGATGAAGCGGAGGCTGCGACTGAAATACGGGCGAATTATCATACATGCTTGATGAATATGCGTGCCAATGCTGTCCGCCTTACAGAGGCTGCTATACATTGTGGCAAATACTTATGGGAACAAACCAAACAAAAATTTGCAGTAATGGAATATGCAATGAAGAAAAAGTAAATTGAACACACAGATGGGAAGAATTCTATCTAAAGTAAGACGGCTTTATATGTTTTGTTAACCTCATTTGGAACGAAATCTAATCTTCGCATCACAGACAATTACCAACCTCTTCTATTTTAAACGCAAACAAACGTATCGTTTACTTTTAGTTGTGTTATTTGTAATCTGGACATAAACTTTATTACCATTAGTGCAATTATATTGACATAACACTATACTCAAAATGCCATATATGCAAATATTGAAATAAGATTCGGCATGAAAACAATGAATATTCTGAAAAGATACAACCACGGCTTTTATATGGCAGAGAGAATATGTATTCTTATAATTTTACTATTTGTGTACATGGATTAATAATATACGCGTTTGTTTGTTTCTATAGCATTTGAGTAATTTCAGTTCAAATTATAAGCCGAACAGTCTGTCAGTAAAAGATTCTGTTTACATTGCTTTAGTAGACGACCGAACAAATATCTCGTTCCTTTACATTGGCCTCATAGATTACATTTTTAAATCATCACCGAGTTATTCAAATCAAGAATAGTTGGAATAACCTCAACTATAATAACAATATATTCGACTCTGGTAATGAACGATACTTTGATTACGCAACTTTTCACTGAAACAACACCGACAGTGGTTATGCAATAATTTCATGTAAATATCTGTATATGTTTATTTATCTCTTTTTCCGAATAGTCTTGTGTAATCCGAACATCAATGGTGATTAATAAATTCAAAGCAGCATACAATAATTGTTTTGTTTTCTTCATCTCTATGTTATATTGTATGTGTTATTATGTTATTGACCTGACAGTGTTTAATGGTTTGTCTTATTTCCTTGTGTGGATGTTAGTTAAGTACTGAACCAGGAACTTCTGTTTCCTACCATACTACAGCATGGCGAGTGTGCGAGTTTAACCGATACGCGATAATTGAATATTTAATGGATGACAGAAACCGCAGGCTCTATCATACTATGACTTTAGGACCGCTATATAGCATACGAAATCGAGTATTATAGGCTATAAATCTATATACCGAATGCATTAGATTAGATCAACATACGATCGACAGTCAGAAACACAACAAACGTACAATGTAAGTACAGTAAAACTTCTTCACTTAAAGACCACCTCAACATTGAGAAAACCTCAAAATTAAGAACACAATTGTCAAGCCCATTTTCACTGTGTTGCTCTTTATTCATTGAGAGCAAACATTTATAAACTTTCAATGACAGACAATACGTTACTTTAATTGGTCAGTGCGGACCGTTGCCATGGGTGTCACTGTGCCTCACTAGAGAAAATCCATTTTCAAAAGCACCACTCAGAAATAAAATCTACTCACTGATCCTGGGTACAGGGATGCTGGTCTTGTGGCTGACTGAAACTCGGACTTAGACTTTAGAATATCAAATTTTCATTTTCCTCCTATGTTGTTATATCAGCACATATTTTAATAAAAACATGTATAGTGGGTAACAACAATTATTCCGACAAAATTTCGTTCCTCTAGATTTAATGAAATGCTGGTAAATACATTTTATTTAATACTACGCTATGAAATATACAAATTATACATTAAGTGGTCGTTTCGAAACATTTAAAATCAGAAACCTATCGAAGCATTCTGATTGCATTGGTGGTCATGCACACAACAATACGTTATTCACTTCATTAACTTCATTGTCACAAAGTCTGCGAAATTATCATTTGATTAACACAGCGTGTGGATTGATAAAACTAGTTATCTCTAATGTTTGGTCGATCGACGATCAATATAATCACTCGGCCAACAACCGCATGCAACATGCGAAGTGCTCTGTAAAACCTGTCCTTATAATTGTTCGCTGCATCGTCTGAGAAAACGAGTTCAAGTCAGTCAGAGAGGAAATTGGTAAAATTGCATCGCTTGAAGTTAATTGTGACTGGTGAAAGTTAACTTTTTACAAGTATAATTCATTCCAAATAGCTTATAAAGGGAGACAAATATTGATGATATACAGTAAAACTTCATCTAAAAACCACCTCAACAATAAGACCACCTCAATATTAAGAACACAATTTTCAAGTTCATTATCAATGTTTTACTGTTTATTCAACCTCAATATTAAGACCACCTCAATAAGAAGATAATTTTCAACGGTCCCGAGGGAGGTCGTATTATCGAGATGTTTTATCATTACTGTAACAAACGTTTTAAAGGATATTTAAGCAAGAAAAGTATCATTTTTATTTTGTTCCTATGGAGTCCTAGGTTTGGTCCAGACGTCCACAAAGATCATAATTCCTGGTACCCGCTTTGTGTATTTATGCATACCATCTTACAAGCTCTATCGAAACCTGAGACATTATTCACAAACACTTTAAGTCTGAAACCCAGACTTAGGCTTTGAATTTGCAAAAATATTTTAACCATCATTTTTGTTTTTATTAAATCTAATCAAATGAAATTTTGTCTAAATAATTGTTGTTACCATCTGAACACTTTTGCCAGTTTCATAAACAATCTGTATTGTAATATCAACGAAGGAGCAAAAAGAACATTTAACATTTTAAAGTCTCAGTCTGAGTTTCAGACTTATAAAGTTTATGAATAATGCCCCTAGATGACGTTTTGATGTTTCAAAATATGAAATTTAAGCAGACGGCAGGCTGATACCCGGACTAATGGAGCCAATACCTAGTTGATATAAATGACAAGGCAATAACTCCGATCAATGAAAATGAGTTTAGTTTTGAAAGCGTTTTTCAGTAAGCAGTATATTGCAAAGCATTTCTAGCAATACTAAAATAGCGTAACAAAATGATGCGTGTTTCAGTATCATAATTAAATTTGTATGACATTTGGTTACAGTGTTTTCAAAACAACACGAATGTCATTTTCTTTTCGCGATTTCTTGGGGATAATTTTTTTTTTCAGTGAAGTTTCTGTTTGTCAATGCGTATTAGCTTAATATCGTAATGATGTTTGATTACATAAAAAGTATGCGGGAAATTTGGACATTTTACTGATATAGTTAGAAGGGTTGTTGCTGCTGTTGTATAAAATTAACTGTTGTTTAAACACGTAGACTAATTTATTTGTTGTATGTTTAAACATGTAGATTTATATATTTGTTGTATGTTTAGACATGTAGACTAATTTATTTGCTGTATGTTTGGACATGTAGATTTATTTATTTGTTTATATTTAAACATGTAGATTTATTTATTTGTTTATGTTTAAACATGTAGGCTTATTTGTTTGCTGTTTGTTTAAACATGTTTGCTTGTTTATTTGTTGTATGTTTAAACATGTATACTTATTTATTTGCTGTATGTTTGAACATGTAGACTTATTTATTTGCTGTATGTTAAAACATGTAGACTTATTTATTTGCTGTGTGTTTAATCATTTGTATTGTTTTTAATCATGTTATTGTGTGTGATCGATGCCTTGTTTGGTAACATGTTTTCAGTAATGCAATTCGATCAGTTGACCTAACGATTTAGCCTGGAAGTACCAGTACTAGCTTGCCCCTACGCAAGCAGCTGGCAACTACCCTACATGAATCAGAGGTGGATGGCAAAAATGATTATAGTTCAATGTCTTTCGGTGACAGCCCAAGCCCAGCGCTCAACCAGCCGAGTTAACAGGGCAATCTGTGTTATAGATACAGTCAAATATTACTAAACTTCAAGTAAAAACAACAACATTAGATATGCATTATTTGAGATTCGAATAAAAATGTCCAAAACAACAAAAACAGCATAAAAATACCCCACAATATGTTCGAATCGTTAATATACATTTGTGTATTTGTTTTCGCACGGCTGATATATTTGAGAAATGAAGAGATAACTGATTTATGAGTTCAAGATTGTTTGGGGCGGAAATCTATAACGTATACGAAAATTAAGTTTATACTAAACCTACGGCAGAATAAGATATTCTCTTTTTTTTTCGGTCATAATTTGGTTAGCTGCGAGCGAACAACAAGTGGTAGATAGAGTGTCGAAGGATGGATTCATCAAACATTGATTTACGATATCTTGGAATGGTCGTAATTTTAGTATTTTGTAATTCCTACGCTTTACACATTTTTGGTCGTAAATTTCGTGTTGTTCTTTTATGAGCGCGAAACACGACATAAGAAAAATCTGTCACGTTTAATCAATATTTACTATTCGAAATATAAATGTACATATGTCGTGTGCCTACTTATATCGTTCTATATGTCTGCTGTTTTATATTTCTATGTTCTTCGTGCCTTATCCAGAGTTCGCCGTCTTATATGATGGGGAGTTGTCCAGCGGCTTCTTTCTTGTTTACAATGTTCGTTTTGTTTGGATGATGGTAGGATAAGTGTGATGTTTGGTGCATCCATCATCCAGGTTTAACTCCCCAGTGGTGTTTTTGCCACTGCCCGTTCTAAGGTGGTACTCATGTGTTCACCCACCATGCAAGTTTGTCTTGATTCCATATCAATATTGTAATTGTTTTTCATATTTTTTTAATGAAAATGTAATGTGTACATAATTATTATCGTTGAGGGAATTATTGACTACCGTACAAAATGTATGTGATCACACATGTTTATATAACACTCTGTACTTGATGCACACCCTTTACGTGTTATACCTGTCATATAAAAGAAAACAGCTTTCAGTGGGTTTGAACGCATATAAAATAAATCTTGCTTTTATTACAATAACAACTCACAAATGTACATGTGTTTCTTTAAATCCCCCCTTGTTGTCAATGAAATTATTGCACGCGATTGAAACGTGTATTTTATTCATTCTGAAGTCCTTTGTTCCTGCAGTAAACGCCACAATTCTGTGTATAACTTGGTAAAACTGTATTTCAGCAATACCATGTACATGTACTATTTATATCGAGGAGAGGGTACTAAACAAGTCCATATCTAACAGTTTATTTCAATGTAGATAGATTTGTTCGGCTTTTAACCATCGCTTTGCGTTTGAAATACTGTTGACGGTGGCATCTACTTGACAAACTTCAAAGTCAGATATTTAATCACTCCAAACAACAAAAGATTAACATTGCTTGCTTTAGAGAATATTGTTTGATTTGTCTATATTTTTATCACAAACTCGCTCAACGCCAAATTTTAAAATTCGAACTTGAAGACTCACGGTCATATAAGATTACTCAACAATAAATGAATAATTATTGTATATCTATCTGTATTATTCCGCTACATTACTGAGATAACGTATATAAATATTCATGTACGGAGAAGAAAATTATATTTAATCAACAGTATTCTGACACCTAACATCACTCCCTGCAGTGGTTTCTTGTTTGAATCAACGTATCAAGACTTCATAATTCAGGTATTTGATGTTTCATATTGTTGTTCTTTATCTTAGCTTTTGTTGGGAACATGTATTTTCTGTTGTTGGGTATTGCGTAATAAATTTTCGTGATGTACCATTTAAGTTGCAAGAAAATTGAACATATTTTAAAGAATCTCTTTTTTTTGCGTAATCTAAGTTTAGAATAAGTTGATTTTAAAAAAAACTTTAGAAAATATTCATTTGTAGTGCTCGTAAGCTTTCTGGTCTCAAGGCATCATACCTTTCTTAAGTTAGGTTAAGCAGGAGATTTTGCTTATCTTGGTTACAGACAAATTTACGAGTAGACATTGTGTCTGTACAGCTGATCTTATAATGAGAACGAATTTCCTCTTTTAATGATTATACGCTAAATGACAAATCATTGGTGAAACACGGGTTGTTGGTCAAGATTAAAGTGATAAATTGCTGTGTGTCTTAATGTCGCTGGTGTGAAGCTGTACACAGTTGTAATTCTTAACACTATCTTGAAATCGTCATTTAATCAGGTAATAAAACAATTATTCCATGGCTACTTGGTTAATAGTTAAGACTGTTAGTGTCGGGGATGACATTCGGGACTGTTGTCCGATGATGATACAGAGTCGTGCAAAACAAAAGTAAAAACAAACTTATTTTTACAACTCAATAAATTAAAACGTCCTTTCAAAAGCATGCAAAACAAAGACTTTTATAATATACTTATTCAACAAAGAGTGGAAACCCCGTATATTCACAAGTATTGGGAAGTTAAATTAAACAAACCACAATTTTACTGGACTCTCTCCTACAATGGATGGAAATCGACCTGTCTAGATAATAGAGTAAAACAATTTAAATACAAATTAATTCACAACATAATAGCCACTAATGAAAATCTTACAAAATGGAGAATTCGTTCCTCACCTCTATGTGACCGTTGTGGCATAATTGAAAATTATGCACACTTTTTTATTGAATGTCCTTGCATATCTTCGCTCTGGACGCAAGTTAATATCGCTTTTAAGAAAATAGGGTACAATCAAAACTTCCAGCAATTAAAGTACATTGTCTTAGGTTACAAATCTGGACTGAAAGAATACACAGATATTAATATTATCATAAACTTAATTGGTTTTTGCATCTATAAGTCTTACTTTGTCACTGAAAGGAGAACAAAACAAGGAAGTATTAAAAACCTGTTTAAGAAAGAATTACAGCTGGCAATAAACATCCTTAAAACACAAAAAAAGACGTCCACTACTATACAAAAGTTTCATACTTACAACATTAAAGATATATAAAACCGTACAACATTATCCTATTCTCTTCTTTTTTGCTTACCTCTCTTAAAAGACGATTGCAAGATGCAATAAGTTTATATGAGTGTGTGAAATACTGAAATTGTTGTTTTTTTACTGCTTATGTAATGAAAATTTATAAACTATTTAAAGCATTTGTGAGGAAATTATTTATGTAATGTATTATGTTATGTGTTTTTTTTGTTTTTTTTTTAGAAAATGTGAGTTTATAGAATATTTATGAAATGTGAGAAATGCTGAAATTTATTGAATTTAATGAATTTATTGTTACAAAATGTTTAATATGTATTGTTTATTTGCGATGTTAAAAAAAAATAAAGAAATAAATTGTAAAAAAAAAAAAAAAAAAAAAAAAAAAGATACTGTAGTTGTACTATAACTGTAACTACTCTTCACCTAACATCGTTTATATTGCTGGCACAAGGAGCAGTAATAATGCTCCTACGACTGACAGCAGTAATACCGCTGGTACCACTAGCAGTGATAGGTAGCAGTCATAATGCTGTCATTGCTTATATTGTAACTACTACCAACTTCACACCGATCTTAAATGTCCTGTGTTCTGGTCATCTCTAACGCTTGGGATCACTTCTTGTAGCGATATGTATTACACGTTCTATCGCAGTCACCTTAAGTTCATATTGTTTTGTAGATAACTAATCACATGAACTAATATCAAACTGGTTTCACGGGCCAGACATTTCATGTATAGTCTTAATTGAAACGGCGAGATTGTGTACATTCCGCAGCAAATACGTTTGTGTTTTTACGAATTCTATAGAAATTATTGTTTGTATTTTAGGTCATCATAAGATATGGCTATTCGCACACGTCTCAGTGTTTTGGTGGTTGCATTGGTACTTGTCGTCGGTCAAACTCTTGCCGATGACGAAAAGCCTTATGTAGCTTTCGCAAATTATAGAATCGACCCTAGAAGTTCTGAAGCACCGGATGTTGAACATGTTTCGTCAGGAGATGGCCAATCGTTCGACAATGATGGAACAATGCCTGATCCAAGTTTCAGAGGAGTTTCGACCAGCGAGGTGACAGGGCCGAGAGGATACATGTACCATTGGGAGCAGTTTAAGCTAGACCCACAGGTGAGCTACATGGTCGCTGATGTAAAAGCCAAATTCCACTCTCACCTCCGTAAAGAGTTCGAGAACGAAGTAAAGGCATACGCAGAATCTGAGAAGGGGAAGGATGAATCGGAGGCTGCGACTGAAATACGGGCGAATTATCATACATGCTTGATGAATATGCGTGCCAATGCTGTCCGCCTTACAGAGGCTGCTATACATTGTGGCAAATACTTATGGGAACAAACCAAACAAAAATTTGCAGTAATGGAATATGCAATGAAGAAAAAGTAAATTGAACACAGATGGGAAGAATTCTATCTAAAGTAAGACGGCTTTATATGTTTTGTTAACCTCATTTGGAACGAAATCTAATCTTCACATCACAGACAATTACCAACCTCTTCTATTTTAAACGCAAACAAACGTATCGTTTACTTTTAGTTGTGTTATTTGTAATCTGGACATAAACTTTATTACCATTTGTGCAATTTTATTGACACAACACTATACTCAAAATGCCATATATGCAAATATTGAAATAAGATTCGGCATGAAAACAATGAATATTCTCAAGAGATACAACCACGGCTTTTATATGGCGGAGAAAATATGTATTCTTATAATTTTACTATTTATGGACATGGATTAATAATATACGCGTTTGTTTGTTTCTAAAGCATTTGAGTAATTTCAGTTCAAATTATAAGCCGAACAGTATCTCAGTAAAAGATTCTGTTTACGTTGCTTTAGTAGACGACCGAACAAATATCTCATTCCTTTACATTGACCTCATAATTTAAATATTTAAATCATCACAGAGTTATTCAAATCACGAGTAGTTGGAAGAACCTCAACTATAATAACAATATATTCGACTCTGTTAAGGAACGATACTTTGATTACGCAACTTTTCACTGAAACAACACCGACAGTGGTTATGCACTAATTTCATGTAAATATCTGTATATGTTTATTTATCTCTTTTTTCCGAATATTTTTGTGTAATCCGAACATCAATGGTGATTAATAAATTCAAAGCAGCATAAAATAATTGTTTTGTTTTCTTCACCTCTATGTTATATTGTATGTGTTATAATGTTATTGATCTGACAGTGTTTAATGGTATGTCTTATTTCCTTGTGTGGATGTTAGTTAAGTACTGAACCAGGAACTTCTGTTTCCTACCATACTACAGCATGGCGATTGTGCGAGTTTAACCGATACGCGATAATTTAATATTTAATGGATGACAGAAACCGCAGGCTCTATCATACTATGAATTTAGGACCGCTATATAGCATACGAAATCGAGTATTAGAGGGCTATACATCTATATACCGAATGCATTAGATTAGATCGACATACGAAGTATGGGGGGTTGTTGCTATATGCTTCATAATGGTCTTAAAGTTATGGTAAGATAGGGAATGTCACTGAAACTACTTGAATTTTAAATAATTTCATTGATTGCCTGTTTCCGAAATGGAATTCTCCAATCTAAAAAGAAAACTTCAGAGTCAAGATAATCTCATAATATGAAGATTGTGTATGAAGAACAGTCAGAAACACAACAAACGTACAATGTACGTACAGTAAAACCTCACTTAACGACCACCTCAACATTGAGAAAACCTCAAAATTAATAACACAATTTTCAAGCCCATTTTCACTGTTAAGCTCTTTATTCAACCTCATTATTACGACCACCACATGAATTAGACCAGTTTACAAGGGTCCCAAGGGTGGTCTTATTATTGAGGTTTTACGGTATATACATCGTCTTATATGCGAGGGATGTCAGTTATGTTTTCGTAGCTGTTTGAATAGATTTATAGCAATTGTCCGCATACACTTTGGACAACCCTCGTATTTCAAGAAGGGAACATTCAGGTCGATACTCTGTCGTGTTTTGCTGTGATTGGTATACTGATGTAACCACCATACTACTATTGGTTGAGATATAATTATAATGAAACAAGTAGGATTGTACCACAATTATAAGTATACCTTTAGCGGCCTTCCTTGTTATTTGAATCTGCACAATACGAACATGCCATGGTAAACGTAGTACAATGTAATCAGAAATATAAACACATATAAATTAACAGGAAGCAGAATATTGACAAACACAACACAACCTTCTATCCGAATACTCGGCATCCTCAGAAATAAAAATCATGTCCCCAAGTACCTTCTAATGCATGTCGAATTGAAATGGATTATTCGAAATCATGTATTATTCAAAAGAAAATTTCGGACATGATGAATTCGAATGAATGAGGTCTGACTGTAAATAGATTGGTTTATGAACTGATCAAATGTCGTTAGCAAGCTCTTATTTGTCTTTGTTTAGGCAATGATTGACTGATTTGGACCATGTTTGTTTGGTGTTCCCTCATTCAAAATGTTTGTGTGCATCGGAAGGTCGGCTTTTTTTTTGGGGTTTAGACGACATGTAATAGCCAGATAACATTGATTGGCGGTCAATTTCAGTGGGAAGATCAGGGTACCTCTGAAAAACAATTACTTTTAAGAATAGCATCAACATTTTATGGACACTATTTGACACGGTGCTAATTGTTGATACAAAGACCGTTGAGAGCAAACATTTATATATACTATCAATGACATACAATACGTTACTTTAATTGGTCAGTGCGGACCGTTGCCATGGGTGTCACTGTGCCTCACTAGAGAAAATCCATTTTCAAAAGCACCACTCAGAAATAAAATCAACTCCCTGATCCTGGGTACAGGGATGCTGGTCTTGTGGCTGACTGAAACTCGGACTTAGACTTTAAAATATCAAATTTTCATTTTGCTCCTATATTGTTATAACAGCATATATTTAAATAAATACATGTACAGTGGGTTACAACAATTATTCCGACAAAATTTCGTTCCTCTAGATTTAATGAAAGGCTGGTAAATACATTTTATTTAATACTACGGTATGAAATATACAAATTATACATTAAGTGGTCGTTTCGAGACATTTAAAATCAGAAACCTATCGAAGCATTCTGACTGCATTGGTGGTCATGCACACAACAATACGTTATTCACTTCATTAACTTCATTATCACAAAGTCTGCGAAATTGTCATTTGATTAACACCGCGTGTGGATTGATAAAACTAGTTATCTCTAATGTTTGGTCGATCGACGATCAATATAATCACTCGGCCAACAACCGCATGCAACATGCGAAGTGCTCTGTAAAACCTGTCCTTATAATTGTTCGCTGCATCATCTGTGAAAACGAGTTCAAGTCAGTCAGAGAGGAAATTGGTAAAATTGCATCGCTTGAAGTTAATTGTGACTGGTGAAAGATAACTTTTTACAAGTATAATTAATTCCAAATAGCTTATAAAGGGAGACAACTATTGATGATATACAGTAAAACCTCATCTAAAAACCACATCAACAATAAGACCACCTCAATATTAAGAACACAATTTTCAAGTTTATTATCATTGTTTTGCTGTTTATTCAACTTCAATATTAAGACCACCTCATTAAGAAGACCATTTTTAACAGTCCCGAGGGAGGTCGTATTATCGAGATATTTTATCATGACTGAAACAAACGTTTTAAAGGATATTAAAGCAAGAAAAGTATCATTTTTATTTTGTTCCTATGAAGTCATAGGTTTGGTCCAGACGTCGATAAAGATCATAATTCCTGGTACCCGCTTTGTGTATTTATGCATGCCAACTTACAAACTCTATCGACACCTGAGACATTATTCACAAACACTTTAAGTCTGAAAGCCAGACTTAGACTTTGAATTTGCAAACATATATTAACCATCATTTTTGTTTTATTAAATCTAAACAAATGAAATTTTCTGAATAATCAATGTTATCATCTGAACACTTTTGCTAATTTTCATAAAAAATATATATTGTATTAAACAAACAACTGCATAAGGGGTTAAAGGGAGCTTTATTACATAAACTAAACTATTGCTCCAAACTACAGAAGCGCGCGAAAAATACATATATAGAGCACAGCCAAAATATTATATGGCAAACAATTACATAATATGATCAGCGCATTACAATGTGAACACAAATATTATATGGCAAACAATTACATAATATGACTAGCGCATTACAATGTGAACACAAATATAACCAGTCACAAGCAAACTCAATTGAATAGCATAGCGTAAATATTTCAATGAATTAAGAAAGAAGATAGTATGCATAATTAAAATTGCATCTGGTGATAAAATATAAACTAATCGTCCAATACCGCCAGGTAGTAGGAAGTAGCAGTAGGGGTAGTAGAAAGAAAAGAATCAGTCATTCAGAGAACTTTGTATTTTCTTCACAATATGAAACCGAGTTTGAACAGTATTGCTTATATAATCCTGGTAGCACGAAGAGTTCCAATCACCAAGCATCTTAATAGCATCCGGAGAAAGACCAATTTGGTACCCATAAGTTGCTCCGCCTCGTCGAAAACTATGGGTGGCGATATCAGCTGCGTTGGTACCCGTTCGCTTCAGACAGTGTCTAATCTTGTTAAGAAACACTCCACTGGTCAGAGGTTTTAGGTCACCTCGAACTTTGAAGACGAAGGCCGGACCGTCTGGGTTAGCGGCCGAGCTCATTTTGCAGCAATGAAAAATGGCCTGTACTGGGCAAAGTACATTATCTTGCATTCGTGGGAGTGGCACGTCCAGTGTCCTGGACTTGAACTGGATTGTTTTAGACCATCGAATGTGTAATAACACTCCCAATGGAAAAATATAATGTCTCTCCGACGAAGATGTTGGTCTGGGTTAAACATGACACCCGCGATGGATAGCACATTACTGCGGCGTAATAGTCCATAAAACATTGCCAGACAGGCTGCCCAAACTGTGGCATCAAGCGATGATTGCAAATCTAAACAAGATAGGTGTGATGGGCTGTTTTCGAACCACGTTGTCACCAAGATGGCGACGAATTCCTCGAAGAACACACTGCAAGTTGAAGTCGGATGTCAGGGGGTTTGGTATATTCCATTCCTGGTGAAAGAGTCTAATTATATTTAAATATTGTTTCACTGGGTTGAATTTTAGGCTTTTGGCTAGAAAAACTGCGTAGCGGCATATGGTTGAAGAAGATGCTGGAACAGGACAATATCCCATTTTATTGCAGAAGGATAAATACGATTTCCTATGAGTATTGTAGGCGCGTTTGGTATTCTGTGCATATGCATTACTGGTATAAAAGGCGACATCCCTGTCCAGCTCAGGTTCAAGACCGGCACCTGCAATTATAAATAACCGCAGTTAGACATATGCCTCAGAAGTCTTGAAAATCCATTATTTTCGTGAAGCCTACTGACACTGTCACTTAAAACGTTATACTGTCCGGCATAATAAACAGCATGAAGACGGAAATTATAAATGGCGGAGAGCCAGAATACACGACGGAGAGAATTCATCACTGTTGGGTGTTTGCATGAGCCCCTGTTGATTATAGCACACGCAGTCATATTGTCACAATGTATGTACACTTTCTTGTTTGCCCAAGCTTGGGCCCAACGGTGAGCCACAGGTTCCAAACTTAAGACTTCAAGATAGTTTATAGGCAGTTTTGCAATTGTTTGGGTCCAGGGAGTATATACAAAATCGCCGTTGAAGAATCCACCGGCTGCAGTTTTGCACGCATCAATCGTTACGGCGGTAGCCGATCTACTGTCAATTATAGGCATAGTTCCGTTAAAATATTGCATAAATTCTAACCACCACAATACATCTTGTTTCATGTCCCGCGTGACTCGGGTTCTGTGCCATGGCATTTTGAGAGTGTTGCAACGATTTATAAGGCGCCGCATATGAAAACGCCCCCCGTACACGCATTGCGCAACCCAGTTCAATTTTCCCACCATGCTCTGAATATCCCGCTTTGAAACTTTGTTCCGACTTATAAAAGTATGTAAAGATGACCACAACTCTTCTAACTTTTGATTGGGAATGCTTATTGTCATAGTAGTGGAGTCTAGATTTACACCAAGAAATAGCATATTTTTTGCGGGACCTTCAAGTTTGTTGTAGTTTATTTGGAATCCAAGTTCACGCAATAAACGTAAAAGTTCATGTAAGGCCATCTTGCATTCTTCATATGATTGAGCAATTACTAGGAAATCGTCCAGGTAACAGATGATTGATTTGTAGCCTTTTCGAGCCATCATTATCCTAACAGATTGCGTAATACGATTGAAGATTTCTGGACTTCGAGCCGCGCCGAAACTAAGACGCTGGTCTACCATGAAGGTGTAATCTTTATGATCACTAAATCTCCACTTAAGACCCATTGCTTTAAAATTTGATGGATGTATTTTCACACTGCGATAGGCATTTGCTAAGTCCAACTTTGCCATGTAGCAATCAGGTGTTATTAAATCCAAGGCATCTTTCACAGTTTGATATTTGAAGTGATTAGTCGTTGCAAAATCATTAACGGCAGAACCCGAAGGTCTGCTACAATCGTGAATAAGTCTGACCTTTGATGACCCTTTCTTAGGGATCGCACCAAGCGCAGATACAATAAGTGGTTTCTCCTGCACTATTTTGTAATGTCCGTTTAACAGTTCCGTTTGTATTTGATCTTCACAACGCGCGCGCATCCTTTCGTTTGTGGCTGATAGGTAATTATCAACCTCTGAATAACTTGATATTTTGTTATGTTGATCAACAATATGAAAACCGTTCTTTATTCCTAACAGCAAATATTCACGGTCGTAGTAGTCCTCGGGTAGTTGTCTGTCCCATGCTTCATAAATTAAACTTGTAGATCGGCTCCATGCTGGTTTTTTGCCTTATTCTGTTCTTGAGAGGCGGCTTTTGCATTCGGGTGTCGGTATTTACAATTTGACCCGAATGGGCAGGTTCCTTTTGCCTTGAAGATGCGACAGTCCTCACGATTGGACTTAAACTGAGTTGCTTGCATTGGGACTCGTGGGCGTTTTGGCACGAGAATTTGCATTTCCATATGTGGAGAGAAGATTCCCCACCGGAATAGTCGAAATTGAGGACACTATTCCATTCATAACTCTCCGCGAATTC
This sequence comes from Mactromeris polynyma, assembly GCA_032209605.1. Classification (NCBI taxonomy): domain Eukaryota; kingdom Metazoa; phylum Mollusca; class Bivalvia; order Venerida; family Mactridae; genus Mactromeris; species Mactromeris polynyma. The sequence goes on along the minus strand of JASFXZ010000070.1, from coordinate 640,604 downwards.
AAATATTTTGGTAGTATACGCCAAATAGAACTCGATTTCAGCTCGGTGTAGTTGGTTTGTGCTAAGAAGGTGATTTAGCACCCGCATGTTGCCTGCCCCCCATTCCTCAAGGAATATTCCCAGATAGGGATGGTCCTCGTCTGTCCTCAGCACAAGGGTATCTGGTTGGTCTTGCCCAGATCGCAATATAAATTCTTTGCGACGGGTTTGACGTCGGCTTTTTGTTTTTTCGGATAGAAACTGGGTAACGTGCGTAGCCTTCTTTGATAGCGATTTCATTGTTAGGATAGCACGTGGGTCCATGAAGTGTCCGTTTCCATTTGGAGGAGAGGGACATGTAGCAGGTATTTCATCAGATATAAGAAGGGCGTCAAGCGTCTTACCTGCCCCTGTCAGAATGTCCCTGGTACTATCAAAGCCGGTCGCTTCTGTGGTCACTGACACTATTGCGCTAGTGCTTTCACCGTTCCACATTTTTACGTCCTGCATAATCAATTTAACTGCTCCAAGTGGAATACCAATTTGTTTCAAATCACTTTCCACAACAAGTCGCAATGCATCCTTTGTCACCAACTCTTCCTGCCTAAGCACTTGCGACACTTTTCGCGACAGTTTTTGGGTTGATAACCATTCCTCAAAATTAAATTCCTCCACGGGTGAGGTGGCTCCTTCTGGTTCACTCATTTTGGATGTATATATATATATATATCACAAATCACAAAATTTGTCCTTATAACACACACAAAACAAAAAACGATTTTAATTAAAACATATACATAGCGTCCAGTCAGATACGCGCGCATGTAATGACTGGCATGGAGCGAGGAATTGGCTCCCAGAAAAGAAAACCCCAAGGGAGGTCACATGACCAGAAGGTGTGAAAAAGTAGGCGCTAGCAGTAGCTTGTCTAAATACAATTAAGAAGCTTAATTAAACATATCAACCAAGGAGCAAAAAGAACATTTAAAATTTTAAAGTCTAAGTCTGAGTTTCAGACTTATAAAGTTTATGAATAATGCCCCTATATGACGTTTTGATGAGAGATGAAATTAAGCAGACGGCAGGCTGATACCCGGACTAATGGAGCCAATTCCTCTCGTCGATTGTATTCAAAGATAAACTTAGTGTATTTGCTGGCAGATTGCTTGATAGTAGGTATAAAATGACAAGGCAATTACTACGATCAATGAAAAATAGTTTAGTTTAGATAGTATTTTTTCAGTAATCATTATATTGCAAAGCATTTCTAGCAATAGTAAAATAGCGTAACAAAATGATGCGTGTTTCAGTAACATATTTAAATTGTATGACATTTGCTTACAGTGTTTTCAAAACAAAACACGAATGTCATTTTCTTTTCGCGATTTCTTGGGGATAATTTTGGGTTATTTCTGTAAAGTATTCTGTTTGTCAATGCGTCTTAACTTAATGCCATAATGATATTTGATTACATAAAAGTATGGGGGGAATGTGGACACTTAACTGTAATAGTTAGAGGGGTTGTTGCTGATGTTGTATAAAATTGCTGTATGTTCAAACATGTAGACTTATTTATTTGCTGTGTGTTTAAACATGTAGACTTATTTATTTGCTGTATGTTTAAACATGTAGACTTATTTTTTGCTGTATGTTTAAACATGTAGACTTATTTTTTGCTGTATGTTTAAACATGTATACTTAATTATTTGCTGCGTGTTTAAACATGTAGACTTATTTATTTGCTGTATGTTTAAACATGTTGACTTATTTATTTGCTGTATGTTTAAACATGTTGACTTATTTATTTGCTTCGTGTTTAAACATGTAGACTTATTTATTTGCTGCGTGTTTAAACATGTAGACTTATTTATTTGCTTCGTGTTTAAACATGTAGACTTATTTATTTGCTTCGTGTTTAAACATGTAGACTTATATTTTGCTGTATGTTTAAACATTTGTATTGTTTTTAATCATGTTATTGTATGTGATCGATGTTATTGGATTAAACGCCATATTTTCAACCAGTTTGCCTGGAAATTAAATTACCAACCATTACTAAGTTTCCCCTCCACAAGCAGCTGACAACTACCCTACATGAGTCAGAGGTGGATGACAAATTATCAGTGTAGAGTGATGGATTCATCAAACATTGATTTACGATATTTTGGAATGGTTGTAATTTTAGTATTTTGTATTTCCAGTAGAACGCCTACGCGTTGTTCATTTATGAGCACCAAACACGACATAAGAACAATCTGTCACTTTTAATCAATATTTACTATTCGAAATATAAATGTACATATGTCATGTGCCTACTTGTATCGCTCTATATGTCTACTGTTTTATATTTCTATGTTCTACGTGTCTTATCCAGAGTTCGCCGTCTTATATGTTGGGGAGTTGTTCAGCGGTTTTGTTTGTTTGTAATGTTCGTTTTGTTTGGGTGATGGTAGGATAAGTGTGATGTTGGGTGTATCCTTTACCCATGTTCAAATCCCCGTTCTAAGGTGGTACTCATGTGTTCACCCACCATGCAAGTTTGTCTTGATTCCATATCACTATTGTAATTATTTTTCATATTTTTTCAATAAAAATGTAATGTGTACCTATTAATCATCGTTGAGGGAATTATTGACTACCGTACAAAAAGTATGTGATCACACATGTTTATATAACATTCTGGACTTTAAATGCACACCCTTTACGTGTTATACCCGTCATATAAACAAAACAGATTTCGGTCGGTTTGAACTCATATAAAATAAATCTTGTTTTTATTACAATAACAACTCACAAATGTACATGTGGTTCTTGAAATCCCCCCTTGTTGTCAATGAAATTAGTGCACGCGATTGAAACGTGTATTTGATTCTCTCTGAAGTCCTTCGTTCCTGCAGTAAACGCCACAATTCTGTGTATAACTTGGCAGAACTGAAGTTCAGCAATCCCATGTACCATTAAATCGAAAAGATGGTACTAAACAAGTCCATATCTACTTGTTTATTTCAATGCAGAAAGACTGGTTTGGCTTTTAACCATCGCTTTGTGTTAGAAATACTGTTGACGGTGGCATCAACTTGACAAACTTCAAAGTCAGATATTTAATCACTCCAAACAATAAAAGATTAAAACATTGCTTGCTTTAGAGAATGTTATTTGATTTGTCTATATTTTTTTATCACAAACTCGTTCAACGGAAATAATAAATATCAAATCTCGATAGCTTATTAAATAATGATCGATTGTTGGCAAATAAATCTGGTTGTGACGCTGTTGTGATTAAAAGTTTCGTAAAACATATTTCAGAGAAAATCAGAAACCAAACCTTAGCACGTCGGAGACATTAAATGTGGACAAGCAGTGCCCGGATGTAATTTAAAATAACACAGCGTTGGTAATAGTCGAAACCGTCTTTGCTGTGAAAATCAAATTATATCTCGGAAATAATCGTGTAGTTTTTAATCAATATTCAAAATATTTGTTGAAACATTTCGTGGCGAAACTTTTTCTTGATGGAACTAGTTATTCATTTAGAAAGGCTCAAAATTGTTGATGTAACATCAACAAGCACAAACATGTACGTCTAATTTGGTTTTAAGCCATTGTTGTCAGTGTAAGTCATAACAAACTATCGGATGTTTGTGTCTTGGGACTGGTAAAAGTTTGATTGTCTGACAGAAAAAAATAAAATGAAAATGTCAAAAGCCGCGATTAACGATGTTTAAAACACAACAATGACCTTTCCTTAATGCACCTAAAGAGGGTGTACAGTTTACTGACACACACAAACATGTTTGCATAACATAAATGTTTCTCCGCTTACAGAAAATGACAGAGACAGTTGTTGTGCGAAGTTGGCGCACCAATCGTACATCGTACATCAACATTAAAAAAGACGACCAGTTGAATACAGAGCCAGCACTGACATCGTTATTCGACTTGTAATTGAACATATACACAAACCCCAACACAGAGCTATCACTGACACCAACGTTCGAAACGTGTCTGCGCCGAATACATATTTGGAGTCGAATAACGAGCCAGCTCGTACATCGTTATTCGATTTTTTTACTATTTCAATACAGAGCTAGCACTGGCATCGCCCGCATTCGCAGCGAATTGATATATCTGATGGAACAAATTATTTAATGTCAGAATATAAGAGATTTGCAATTCCTAAAGTCAAGGGTTTTGGAAAGAAATCTTTTGCTTTCAATGGTTGTTGTCTTTGGAACAGTCTGCCACAAGATGTGAGGGATGCCAAAAGTATTTCTTCTTTCAAATGCAAAGTAAAAAACACACATTTTAAGCTCGTCTTAAATAATGTATTGTCTTTCCTTTTTAACAGTTTTATCATTTGTAACCTAATACCTAATTTTATTTGTTTAGCTTTTTCATCTATTATTCCTGTCAGAGATAACTTATTGTTTTATTGTTTCATCGTTTTGTCTATTTGTTTATAAACATGTAACACAATGTCTTTCTTTGATTAACTGACTGTGATAACTTTATTTATAGCTTATAATTCTTCCTATGTCACACAATACTATATATTAAGGACCACAATGGAAATAAGAGTTTTTACTTGTACTCTTTTTTGTGTTATCCTTAACATATAATGTTGATTGATATGGCTTTATTGATTCATACATAATGTTGTTATTAATATATGTCCTCATTTTATGTTACCATGTAAATTGTACATTTTATGTCGAAATAAATATATCTATATCTTGATGCGATTAACGAACCAACTAGTCCATCGTTATTCGATTTTTTTAATATTATTTTAATACAGACCTAGAAGCAAACCCAGAGCTGGCACTGAAATCAACATTCGCACTGGTTCGCGGCGAACACATATCTGAAAGCTTATACCAAGCCAGCTCGTGCATCGTTATTTGATTTTTTTAAATATTTGAATACAGACCAAGTATAGCGAATCCACGAGGAGACGACAATTCGAAAATTTCGTTTGTTTTCTTTTCGTTCTGTCGTTATTTCGACAACGCCAAGACACAGATGTAAAGAGACATTATCGGTGCTGTGAACGTGATAGATCGAAATTACGACACTTGTTTTGAGCTGGTAACGGTGCAAACAATCGTCGTCATAACGACAGGACGACATGACAGATATGTCAACATATTGAATCTGTAGATATCGGTTCGATTTTCTGATCGAAATCAAAATATTAATCACAGACATTAATGACTACATCACCAGGTTAATTCGTATCACAGTCATCTTGGCACGTACATCAACTTTCTTAATTAATTCTGCAAGAGATACGACGGAGTTTGGAATCAATTTATCTGTAAATCGTTTAAGCTTGCATGTTAATCATAATTAATGAAGATGAAATAATTAAAGATTCGTATAGATTTCCCAGAAATATCGTAAATGTGCAACATTAATCTAAACTTATCAAACAGATACGAAATAAAGATATTTTACTCAGCGTTTTAAAACGGAAACAATGTCTGTAACACATTTCTTTAAATGTTTCCGGTTCCGGTTTAGGTGTTGTGAAAATTGAAACTGGTCGAATATACGCGGGAAAATGAGCCGAATGTATGTTTGTTCGACCACGTCTGCTCCAGTTTGGTTTAGTCACTCCAGTCTGGGTTACCGAAGCAAACAAGGGATGAAACTTAGTGCAGCAACGATACAGGTGTCTCTCGGATGGGGTTCGGTTTGGTTTCGATTACTACCCATTCGGTTTTCGGATATATTCTATTCGGTCATATCCGAAATCTCCAGAAATTTCTCTACAAATGATTAATCAAGTTGTACGTCATGTAATAACCTGACATGAACATTTGGCCTGGTAAGTAGAATTAGAACATGCGTTGTAATATTAAATAAAGTAGACAGATGCGTAGCTATCTGTACGCTATGGTGGTACCACCTTAATTAACTAGATAATCATCTGGTTATCAAGTTGAAGAAACAAGATAACTAGTTAATTAAGTAGTTAACTTGTGACATAAATATGCCTCCATAGTACGCAAAATACGCGGTTGGTTACGCTTGGCTATCAGAAATAGAAAAATAAAAACTCTTACGAATGCAATTATGTTAAGCATTTATTGCAGCTTGGGAGATACATCGAATTTGTTATACTACCTTTACTCTAATTCTTGTGAAAACGCCACCATATTGCACCACAGGCGCTATAGAAAACGACAATTTTCCGGCGGAACATACCCACAGATCCCCTTGTTGATTGCTTGCGTACGCATCATACAAGCCCTGGCTACGCCCCTGGTAGAGCAATGGCTAGAAAAAGGACTTCATGCCCGCAATAAAAAGTAAACAGTTCCATTAGCTGTGTAACTAACAGATAATGAGTATAAACTTATCAGTTATATGATTAGAATACTGCTTCAGCAATAAAATTTACCGAACCGAATATTCGTAAGACAGTAACGAACCGTCACTGTCTATATATTATATGTAACCTTTATCCTGTCTTTGAAACTATATGTGCCTTCTTATTCTATAACTTATAGTAACCAATACACGACCTTGTAACATCAGAAAGTTGTGTTAATTTATATTGGCTATATTCTCTGTTGCTTTGATAATCTTGTGTGTTTTTCCGTTTTACTAGTACGACACTGATATTATATAGTACGAGATGCCTTGTTGTATTCAGTACTACACATACGCACGATTCCATGTATACATCAACTGAGCTTGACTAAAATAAACTTGTAAACGTGTTGAACCGAACCGAGAGAAAAAAAAAAAGAAAATAATTGACTTTCGGTTAATCGTTGCGGTCCTTGTGAAAGTAAACATACACATATCTTTAATAGCCTAGTTATACGAAGTCAAGTGCTGCCATTGTTCTTTCAGTTACTCTTCAAATGCAAATTTCAAGATACAGTCTGTCATTTTTTAATACTGAATATATTGTTTTTTCGTTATCAGACTTTATGACTGCATTCTGGGATGATCAGTAATCCTAGCTGAGTTATATTGCGTGCATTATGTTCTCCCATTTCACCGTTTCCTGTTTAGAACTATCTTATGCAAGTCTGGTATTTCCTCATATTGACAAACGAGATTAATTCTGTAAAAATATTTCTCCTATTTCCGTAAGCAAACACTGGTTTCCACTAAAACATGTTTATTTTACATTATTCTGCAACTAATGAGGACATATAAGATGATCACGTCGTTATGGGACCAAGTTTTCTGATAATTATACGGCAATTGTTGGTTGTTGTTGTTGTTAAGTTCTGACGTATACTACTCTATCTTTCAGCCATCTTATACGGTCGATAGGAACATGTCCTCACAACAATCGTTAGTATGAGCTAGTTTTGGGGAACTAGTTGCATGACAAATGTTTTGAAGATGTACATAACATGCCCCACATTCGGCATCACAAATCTTATTCGTCGTATCTAACAAGCCGACGGAATCTATGCTTATTTTAGTCACCATCTACAGAGTAATCAATGAGTGAAATAACACTTTGGTATAACAATGGTTATTGTGAATTATTTCTTACAACAGAGGTTTACAGAAACAGTTTATTTTGAACGCAGGCTTTAAGTCACATAAACAGTCAGGGTAATGTAGTGCATTGTCCAGGTAGGCGGAGGAGGACCCTGCGTGCCCCTTCTAGCATTAGGTTTCCTGGAGTAAGAATTGACTGCCAAAGTTGCTTCTCTAGAGCAACAACCTCTTGAAAATCTTACGCATTTGCGAGGGAATTGCTTTTGAGACGTTGCACTCTACCCAAAATACACATTTGATGTTTGTCGTTTCTTGCTGTCGACTGATCGCGACATGTCGAAGAAAGTTTGACATGAAATGTCTGAATCCAAGTTGTTACTGTAGTGACGGTGATGTGTACTCAGTACACTTAAAATACACAGTTTTAGACACAGCGACCGTGTTTCTAAAGCGTCATTATATTGCATTTTGAAGCATTTTTATATGAAAATTCCCAATATTTACAATGAAATATATCGTTCATTTCTAGAACCCATACCTTAGTTAATAAATTATTGAAAAAATGTTTGTGTGCGTTTTTTTATATATACTGAGTATATCATGGCATAGATGCGCCATTATATATATTATTTATTTAAATTATATATATTATTGCTCGTACAAATTGAATTTCGTAGCTTACTCAACAAATGTCGCTTTATGACAACCAATACATTGCGTGCCTGCCATTTTAGAGCAGAAAATGGCGTGCTATGGTAATGTTATCTTCGATCGTACCCATATCGGCGTACCCATATCGGCGTACCCATATCGGCGTACCCATATCAGAATGAAGTAGTATTATGAAAGTGCACGGTGCATTCGCACACTAATGATTGCAGCTGGGGTTATCCCAGATTTCAAGAAACAATCTTATTCTGTTATTTAAACACAGAAGTTTTTGTTGATTTCGACCATTTCTTTAGTGTATGGTTTCTATAGGAATTGTAAATGAACAAGAGGGTCAGGTTGGGAAATCGTTGTCAAACCTGCTCTGGTCGTTGAGGGGGTGGGGTGGGGGCTATGCTTTCCTGCTTTTTTAGAAGTTTCCAGCTATTTTGTAGGTCACCTAAATACCATGTCTATATTATAATACCAATATTTAAAACTGGTAGAAGAAAACAAACTTCATAAAATTGAAGCATTGTTGGTGAACAGAACAGGACAGAAAGCATAGACAAGACATAGGCAGATCAAGTAACTCACAGACATCCATCGGTTCGGTTGATCTTAGAAACAGTCATTAATGCATATACAATGTTCAAATAACCGTACTTAAGAGAAGTGATGGAATCGTGGATAATCAGACACATTTCATAATCGATTATAGGATTGGTTTGAAAACTCATAATCGATAATCGAATCGGAAATAATCGAAATATTTGTTTTTTTAGTAAAGTGTGATGCTGACATTTAAGTTCATTTATACAAGTTTATTTATCTCTTTGTAACTACATTTAACATCTATTGGGTTTTACATTACTCTTATAGCATAAGAACATTTTATCATTCAATAAATTTGTTTTGTTTTTGTATGTTTATTTCGTATATTTGTATATGAGTGAAGAAGTTGAAAACAATTATATTTTGTTTTCTATGTACTGGTTAGTTCTAGTAATAAAGGTGCCGCGGCCGTGGTCCAGTGGTTAGTGCGCTGGACTTGGAACTCGGCGATCCGGGTTCGATTCCCGGTCGCGGCAGGTCATACCCTTCCATGACAATTTGACTAAAATGTTAGTACTGGTGAGAATTCAGTCCAGGAAAAACTGGTTAGGTGAACCGGCCGCCGTATATAACTGAAAAATTGTTGAGAAACGGCGTTAAACCCGATGAAACAAACAAACATCTAGTAATAAAGATTTGATCTATAGCTTTCCGATAATAATCGTTAATTGTAGTTCATAATCGATTATCGCCGATTTCGGATGTCCAGCGACGATTCGATTATTTTCGATAATCACGCCATCACTACTTAACACACATTAAACATAGGCAGATATTTGCAAACGTTGTACGAAAATTCATATAAATTTTTAGAACATCTGGATCATGTATCTCTATGATTTTATCATTAATTTAAAATTCAGAATTACGTCTCCATGTGAACTCATTTACATAAGGAAATAAGTTTTTTTAATTAAAATATGCAATAAGTTTTGCAGACTGCATATGTTTCCGCTTCATTTTTTCCCCGAACCTATTGAAAAAGGTCCAGACTCTTATTTAACATGTCGACGTCAATGATATCTTAATACGCAACAACAGAATATTTTGATCAGTTCCTGCGAGAGTCGTCGGAGTTCTAGGCTGGCATTCTGGAAGCTCCAGAGGTTCGAACCTTGGAGGAGTATTTTCTCCGGAACAATTTGACATAAAAATGCATTCGATGTCGCTCGTCCCCACACCTCTGTTTCGGGTGGGAAAGTTGCCAGTTGCTAGCGGAATGACAGGTTAGTACTGGTTGGTAACTCAGGAACACTGGTTACGTCAAATGACTGCCGTACTGAAATCCTGTCGACATACGACGTAAAACTCCAACTCCAAAGCACGTTTACTTCAATAACCGTTCGTATATTTTAATTAATACTTGTATGTTTAGAAAGATTTGTGTTAACATATCCACGGCTGGGTCTCTGTAGAATGCTGAAGCCAAGTCACTTTATGCATTTTATGTAAGATTTATTAAAATTTCTACAAATTCATAGAACTTAAATTTGTCTTAACTACTCCGATACCTCCGTGTTACTGTCTTAGCCTGTGGAGTTGAACTCATGCCTTATTCAAAATTGTGAAGTTCAAGGTTCAACATACCCCACATTGGGATTCAAATATTCAACCTTTGGACCAGGAGACAGATGTGCTTCCCCACGAGCACTGTGCCGCTCATTCACATGGCTCGACATACACAGAACATACCCAGCACAGGCTCCATGATAAATTTCTGGGGGAAATGAGATACATATATACTGTCATCCGTGGTTAAGGCGTCTGCCTTGGGAGCCAGAGGTCGAAGGTTCGAATACCGGTAGGGTCCGTTCTGATATGGCTGGTTGGCGAGCCGCCAGCTGGTTAAATAAAGGTAACCATGTGCATACTTGCCTGGTGCCTGCATGCATTAAAGGATGGAAATCGGGAAGTAAATGTGCTCAGAAAGTAGATGTCTCATAAGTAAGAAATGGCTGGCCCTTTAAACAGGGATGACACTATAATAAATAAACACTTCTTTATACATGTATATATCAACAATATACATTCACATCTATTTTATTTATTAACCAGTATTCATACAAATCATAACAGCATCATCACATTCATCATGATTTCATATCTGTATTTTAAAATGTAAGTATGAAAATTATATCAAATTCAGTACAATAAATACATGTATGATTTCTATAACACAGACATAAGATAATAAGATGTTCATGAACATCAGATCACAGCTGAACAGAAAGCATGAACCATCCATACAATAAATCAAGCACAGATTAAAGGTACATAGTTTGTTTTTTTACAAAATATAGTCATAAATATGAGAACATTGGTGGTAATTGCCTTCATATAGATGTACTCTACAACACTGCATTGTCATTTTTCTTACAAGTTTCCCAGAACTGCAAATACATGAGTCTGATACGAGCATGTTGATATGACCTACGTACAGGGTTAGAGCTTACATAGGAGATACCTGTGTCTGACTCGAGACTCGTTTTGCAGCTCTGGTAAACTGTCAAGACAAGTTACAAAGCAATGTTTTAAAGTATGTCTGTATGACGGCATTAACCTGCCATGTTCTCATAATTATGTAAAATTCAACATATGTTAGGTGTACATACCTATGAAGGATTTGTAAATGTTCTGTGAAGTCAAAATTTTAAATTTAATTTTGAAATGTTTGACTTCACAGAACTTTTTTACAAATGTGAACCATTTTGTTTTCTTGACAATTTGTGACTAAGATGAAGTCAGCATCGCAACCAAACAGCAATTCAGACATAAATAAGCAGCATTACCACACATAATGATGGAAATGTATCATTATAAATTAAGGGATGAAAACAAACATTGTCTTTCTGCATGTATGAATAACGAAACACAATTACTCGTTTCGCATTCATGCGTCAATATGATCTAAATTTTATCAGGTCCATGAAGTCATCATTTCAAAGAGTGAAAGTAAAATTAATCTTTCTGCCTCTGAATAAAACAATCTTCTTTAGATTTTCTTTCAAAATGTCATTCAAAGTTCAACTGCCACAGACAAATGACACAGTTTAGAGCTGTCATTACTTCAGCCGAAAATGCATATTGACGATTTAGATATATCATATGAGAACTATCAACGATACATCGATATATCAAGTTTTTATTTACTAAAATGCCATTTACATGCTTGTAGTTCATGATTTCATATATTTTCACTTTTAGTTTTGTCTTTTACAGGATTATGTATTTCTATGACCATCTTGTTTCCTCACTATTATGAAGCATGTGTGTTATTTGCAAAATAAATAAGACAATATTTAATAATCTTCAGTTATTTATTTTTCCTTGAGCACATTTGATATATAAGTACATCAAATTTTAAGGCATATCTTTTTGACAGCGAAACGGTTAAATTTTAGTTCTTGGGTGAACTTTCGTCGTTTTAGGCATGTATTTATTATTCATAAGAATTTTTTTAAGAATCAAATTTTTTTAAATATGTATGAAATGGAAAAATGTCAATGATACATCAATATCGTTTCTATCAATGACAGTTCTACACTTTCTGCACTAAAACTGGCACAAAAGCACAAGGTAAGCAGAATGAGCTTACATGACTTGAACAATTTTCAATATCATTTAAGATCACAAGTTTGTCTACAACATCAACATGAGAGAGGAATAAATCTGGCCCTGATCATCCGAAGCATCTCAATGTGAGCTAAATCTCAGTTCAAATATTGTCTCAAATCGTCGGGATATTTCTCATCTGAGACCGTACTCAAAATTGGTATGTTGAAACGAAAAAAAAGATGACTTTTTTTCCAGAAAATTTTCAGCACAGTCTCAAACTCAGGCTCTGATTTGAGCAAAATCTCAACATTGAGCTGAGCTTTCTATTTGAGATGTTTTGGGAGATCGAGGCCTGGTGAGATGGAGGTGAAAAATTCACCCGTCTACCTCATCATCACAGTGGGTCACAAGCTTCAGTTCCAAGCACGTATTTCAATGAATAAAATAACAAATGTTTTATTTTGACAACATGGCTGAAGTAAAGATTTGTTGTAATATTTGAGGAAGATTCTTTGTATCCATACATATAAAGGAATGACCCATGGGCAACTGTTTGGTCAATCTGAAAAATATACAAGCAAAAATATACATCAAAATTACGAGAGGAACTCAAGTAGGTGCAGATGCTCTTTTGTTACATAATCATTAGGGCTTACACTTTCTCAGTTGACCTAAACACAATTAACATTTTTGTGAACACAGACAACAATGATCAAGTTATAACATTGACTATATTTTGAGTACTTTATGATTACATTGATGTTTGAAATGTTTAAATGTAGGTATGAGAATGCTAATTTCAAAATCAGCTGAAAATTCGGTAAGGGGTCCATGGGCCGCTGAAGCTCTTGGCTTTTAAGCATCTAAGACGGCTTAAATTGTCTAAAAAACGGCCAATGCGAGCGTTAATTAAATCTGTGAAAATTCTCATGCCTGAATACTATAATACAGATCCTGAATAATAGAATAGAAATATTTACCTCAAAGCTTGATCACCAAGGGAACCAATAAATATTGCGTAAGCATTAACATTCTCGTCTGCTTGCAATATCTGACCAAATCTAGCCGGTGATATACCATATCTTTCAAAGTTAGCATCACTTAAAATAATCAAGAATCTTTCATCTGCTTCTTCCTTTGAGAGCGATTCAACAGCATACCTGGTTGCCTGTAGCGTGGTGTCACCACTCAGACAGAACTGTGAATGGGCATGCATAGTCTGAAAGAACAAGATGAAGCTACAGTCAGACCTCGTTTATTCGACAAACGTCTATCCAAATACAGTCAGACCTCGTTTATTCGACAACCATCTATCCAAATACAGTCAGACCTAGTTTATTCGACAAACGTCTATCCAAATACAGTCAATTGATTTTATTTCGAACAATACATAGTTTCGAATAGCCCACTTCAATTCAACATGCATAAGAAGATACATTTGGGCCTGATATATATTTCGAATGATACAAAGTATTCGGAAAAGAGGTTGATGAATAACCAAGGTCCGACAGTACTTGGAATCATACAAAATAAACACCAGGTCCCGGTGTATCTTCTTAGACTGATTAGTGTTTCCTCCAAAAACTACATTTATACATTTTGTGTATGGTAATAAAGTACATTGTACAATAATGCAAGTATACATGTGCCAAAAACATCCTTATTTTAGCAGCATGGTTCCAATACATATTAAGTCAACTCCCTGAAATACAAGGTACTGTTGGGACATGGTCAAAAGTCCAGTTTTCTGAGAGTTCCGGTTTCCAGAGAAGTTATCATAATTTATCTGAACTATGTCTTCTTGAATAACCATTTCAGTCTGTCTACAAAGACATGCATAGATATCATTTTTCAAGGTAAAAAATGTATTTTATTCATATGCCAATAAACTATTTTGAACTTTGAACTCATTACAGATCATTAAAATTGAAAATAAAAATTTGGGAAAGTAAATCTACATTAATTGGACACATAAAAATTAAAATATGTTTTAATTATTGTGTGTTGTAATTAAACCATATTTAGATGCATAAAATGCGTATTTATGTGATTATCCAAGCATTATTGATCATAACTCACAAATTAACTACAAGTGTTTTTCATGCCTATAAAAATTACATGCACATAATTGTTACAGGGCAAATAATGGAAAATAACTCCAGTTAAATAACATCATCAGTTGTAGCTCCCATCTCTTTATCTTTTTGACACTTCAACAAAAAATGTACCTGTCAAGTAAAATTTTGTGCAATATCTGCCAGCGGCCACAAAAAGCCATCCAGTATGCAGAGAATTTTATGCTTTTTTTTATCTTTTTTTTATTGCTTTAATAAGAGGAAAATATGGGACTTCGCAAATTGTCTGATATTCTGATGATTCAGTGAGCTCAGTTTTTAGAGAGTTTAATGTATTTCAATTACGCTCTTAGACAAATTCATCCCTTAGATTTTTTTATTTTTGATATAACAACAATCTTCACGAAAAAAAATTCTACATGCATAATACCGAGAGTTGGTCCAAAACTACTGTAACTCTACATTCGGTTAAGACAGTATAACATTATATTTGCATCAAACCCTCAGTACATTTAGTCGGACCTCGTTTATTCGACAACCCTCTGTCTGAATACTTGGTATCATCCCAACTAAATACCAGGTCCTGATATATCTTCTCATTATACACGTCAACTTGAAATAGGCTATTCGAAACCATGTATTATTTGAAATAAAATTTTGGATCCGATGAATTCAAATGAACGAGGTCCGACTGTAGTTTCATATTCTCTTACCTTAACAAGATTTAGACGTTCTTTATTATTTTTAGGTGGACCATCAAAACTGGAGAACTGTACTTTGTGATCTTCCCCAGAATGTCCGACAATGTCAAACTGAAAATATAATGGTAGGCTATCAACTCACTCGTTTCAAAAAGTAGGGAAAAAGTAGGGCTATTTTTTTTTTACAATAGGGATTTTATTGCCTGAAAGTAGAGATAGTAGGGATGATTCCTTACTTTTGGAATACCAAAAAAGGCAAAATTCACCACACTGTACATTCTACATTAGACCTCCGTGCTTCATGCAGGTAAAAAAATATTTTTTGTTTACACCTCAGATTTGATAAAAGTAGGGTTAGAAGGGCTCTTTCAAGAAAAAGTAGGCAAAAAGTAGGGAGCTAATAAAAAAAGTATGTAAAAGTAGGAAATGTAGGGCCCTGACAGCCTCTAATGGCTTTCAGTAAAAAGGGTTTCGTGGGGATATTTAAAGGGCATTTGAACACAGAGTTGTTACACTGAATACAAGGGCAGAAAACAAACATTACAGACAAATATCGCATAGATGAATATATTGTCACACATCTGACAGAATTATACCAGTTTACAATGCCATAGTTTGTCTGCCATAATAATGGTTCTGAGCCAGATATGTTTCCAGTGAGCATTTACAAGGCCTATACTAGACAAAGACACACAATCAACACATCCATTGTGTTACTGAACATCTCACTTCAAGGTCAGCTGTCATCCATTTTACATGTCAATCTTTTACACTTTAATCATAAAGAAGTTAATAATAAATGAAACTTCACCCTCCAAACCTAAAAAGTTTTGCCAATAATGATTTATTTGTTGTTCTAACATTGGTAAATCACGGTCAAGTAAGAGTTGTCTCCCGTTGTTAGATTTCGCTCGTAAACTGGAAGTGACATTCATTTATTCCTACCAAGTTTTGCAAAGCATGGTTTTCACAAGAAAGGTGGTCATAAAGTTTGGATTTCATTGAATTATGGAATGATATCACACTGATGTTGTAGTATATGATATTCTCTCAATGTAGCATAAATAAATAAACTTCTTATGCTGGCAATATGAATACAATACTAGCTTCCACCTAATTAGTGCCATTTTGAATCTAAGTAACATAAACTAACAGATCAGTCCATAATGTAGGGCTCTCAACCTACCAGAAATGAAAGGAATCTTACCCCAGCGCCATATCTCACCTTAATTTTCTCTTCATATCCGTCTAATGCTTCCATGGTCATGATGGCTGTCTCCATTTCTCTCTCCAGACGTCCATCATGTCCATTAAATCTGTACATACTTCCTGACACGTCAACCAATAACCTCAACTTCTTTGGTAACTCCTGCTGGGCTCCCATCTAAGATAAGATAGATATGGCAAGAAGGTTAGGCCATACTTAAAAAATTGTTTGTTTGCAGTTATGCGACTGACTCATCAAAAATGCTGTGATTCAATTGATTTTTCCATCGATGAAATTTTTTTTCGGTCTTTTTTTCCTTGCGCATAGAAATATCATAGAATGTTTCTACAACTGAAGATAAGACAACATTGAATGTACTCTTTTATATGAAAATGAGTGGATAAGCCACAGACTAGGTGAAAATACATTTTTATATTTCGAATAATACATGATTTCAAATAAAACATTAAAATTTGATGTGCATAAGATACACCAGGACTTGATATTTATTTCGGATTATACAGTTGTATACAGAAACGTATATATCGTCTAGAAATTAAGATGAACTGCTAGAATGTTTCTAGGGTTTATCATGGGACAACTACAAGATTCATTACCTCTGGTTCTTTTTCACCGCGTCTTTTGTACACAGTTTTCTCCCCTGTCAGTCCATCAATAAGCTTGGCATCATCAAGATCACCGTATGTCTGATTCTTTAACCATTGACGTTCTTTACTCTTTGCCTAAATCAATATACACACTTTTGTCAAAGGTCTTTGACGAAACAAACTAGATGTGTCTAGTATTTGTCATGTGTCCTCTTAAAGAACATTTTACGTGTAAATCAATAATATAAAGAAGCAATATAAACATGTGTTATTGGTTAAATAAGGAAACCTTAAAACTACCAGTGAAATATCAGTTACTATTTCAAAGGCAAAGTTTCACAACTTGAATTGAAAACCTCACAATCCCTAAACTACTTAGTAGGTGGAAGGACTCGTTAATTACCCAGGAAGAAGTCATCAAGAGTGATAAACATAGCTTGTATCACAATCAAAGTAAAATATGTAAGTTTACACTCAACTTACAGCGCTCTAGAAATTATCTTTAAATACAGTTCATGTTCATTTTGACTTGTCCGACACGTACAAGCATAAAAAAGGGTATAGAGGCGTGCATAACGGACTTGTCCTTGACTAAGTACAAAGCAACTCTTGGTAGCCAAAATCGGCAAATAGACTTGTCCATGACGTCTGGCTAGTGGATTTCTAGAGCCCTGACAATACTCAACATAAATCTGCCATCATTATGCAGTTCACTTACCTGTAAGCTATCAATTATCACCCTCAATGATTGAACTTGTCTTCTAACATGACCCGAGAAACTCTCGTAGTTCTCAGCATCATACTCACTCATCTGTATCTCACGTAATCTAAACAATGTTAAAATACAAAATGCTGTTGTTTCTCCACAAAAAAAGTTTACAAAAAAGCATCACATTGTAGTAGGGTTTAACTTTGTCTGAATAATTGTTGATACCCAGTCTATACTTTGTCAATTTTTATTAAAATATATTGTATTATAATAACATAGGAGCTGAAAGAACAGTTAATATTTTAAATTGTAAGTCTGAGTTTCAGTCTTAAAAGTTTTGTGAATAAGGCCCTATTCAATGTTCTCGATAAATAAAAACTAGATGATTGTTTTTGACACCAAAACGTATGTCGCTCAACAGCTCAGTATATAGAAATTGCAAAAGGTCAAAACAGAGTCAATAACCATCTGAGCACAACATGGGGACAATATGCACAAAATTATCAGACGGACAGACAGACGCCGAAGACGAAAACAATATGTCTCCATCAGATAAATAAATAAGTTTACTCAGCATTCCTATTACAGATTTACTCTGCTTGTAATGGCAGAAAATAGCAGTCAAGACTTCATGTAATACATTTCTCATCACTAACAAACATGACAATGTCACCCAGACAATAATCATGAACAAATCTAATACTGGTCTCACAGGAATATTCAGTATAAACAGTAGTACACATGGGCAGGTTGCAAGCTTATACCTTTCTTTGAATGCTTTTTGTCCCATCTCTCTAGCTGCTTGTCTCACATGTTCTGGTACATTATCCTTCTCCCACTGTGCAACCTGAGCTACATTATGTCCAGCATCTAACCTGTAAGGTCCACCGATACCCCCCAAACCTGCTGTGTTACTGCCACCTGTAATACAGTCACACCTCCTTAATTCCACAACCTTTTATCTGAATACTTGGTATAGTACGAAAATAAATATCAGATCCTGATGCATCGTCTGAGGCACATTGAATTAAAATGGGTTATTCAAAACCATGTTTTATAAGAATTAAAATTTCTGGCTGATAAACTTGAATGAATGAGGTCCGAATGTATATGAAGCAATGTTAATTTATCCTTAATTACAATGCAGACAAATCATACAGTGTAAGAGGTAAAGTTTGAGATTTGGAAATGTTTCTGAATTTCACAATTCAAATATGTCATGTTAATATCAGCCAGCGAATCTTCCACAGTCAAAATCATAGTTTGGAGTGTATTAGAATTAATAAGCTTAGATGATTAAAATTCTTAAGCATTCAATATGCTACGTAAATATTTTCCACTTTTTTTCACCACAAACTTACTATGTTACTATCAGAATATGTTTTTGAATTTCTGCATGTTTCACAATATAATGAGTATGGTAAGTCATTTAAATTCTCACAAAAATCAGGTACCAGTAAGCTTAAAATCAACAAATTGAAACAAAATATATATGATAGTCCTATTAATAAAAATGCAGCAACACTCTCTTGCACTCAAGGACAAATTTCTTTAAATCACAAATACAACATATAAATTAAAATCAGGACAAGCTTTCTTTTCAAACAACCTTAAGAAAATCCACTAAGATATTAATCAATATACAGGGTTTTCCCAGGATTTTCAGCAAGGGGTCTTTGGACCCTCGTGTTGAACAAATAAGAGGGTCCTTAGCTCATTAGTAGGGTCCCAGATACGCAGTTCCTAGAAATGAAATGGAGTTCTGCGTCAGGGAAATCCCTGATATAAAAATATGTAAGTAATTCAGCCATTCATTACCTGTACCACCAGCCCATGTATTTCCTCCAACATGTGGTTCATTTTTGGAATCAACTTTACCATGCTTGGGATCATCAGCTGTCCTGCCACTGTCACGATCATATGTAACCTAGGAAATAAATGTTAAAATCTAACTTCAATCTCTCAGTAACCATGGTAACGTATTGAACTGTAACAACTATATTTACAATACTTAGATTTGTACAATAAAAAACTACAAAGCACAAACTATATTCCTTGCCATCAAAAACAAAACTAAAAATTGTCCTCGTCATTTTAATTCTTAAACATAAATTTCCTAAACTTGAATCAATTATTAAATATGAATACTAGGGCCATAGTTTGATTTTTTTTGGAAAAATGATTTACTCTTTTATAATAAAATGCTTTTAACACTAGGAACAAAATGAAGGCTAAAGTGAAATGGTTGCATTTTTAGTGGCGTTAAGTATACAATACAACCTATCTAAAGCGGCCCTCTCTTGAGCAACAACATCTCTTCAACATCATTATCAATTTTCCTGTCGAACCAATTTACCTCTCAATAACAGTCAACATTTGCATTTCCAAAATGGTTTTGCTTTTGAGAAGTAACACTGTGGAGGCGATAAAACTTCTGTTGTCAAGGTAATGATGACATGACTGTAATAAGAATCTTTGTCACTTAATGTAATAATACATAACATGCTAAGTAAAAGGCAAATATGTTTAAAATCATTTAAAAACATTTAAGTATTAAAGTTTTAAAAATGCAGTAAATTTCACCTGTAATGGTTTGTTATCTTGCCAGCCAATCATATTCTTCCATTCATTCATGGAGCGTTCTATATTTAGAACGGATGTTTCCCACAGTCTGACAGTACCACCCACATCTACAGTAACCAGCCCATCATTGCTGGTACCAGCCATAAGTATACTAGTGTCAGAGATGTTGAACAACCATGATGCATAAGGTGATTGTCTTGTAGCTCTGAAAATAGAAACATTTCCATAAGCATGGACTGAATTAAGGGGTTTCCGGATCAATGGGGTGGTTTATATAGTAAAAAAGTTGGGACCAGACAATTTGTCCGGTTTAAAGGGGTTTCCAGATTAAAGGGTTTCGGGTTTATTATGACTGGACTTGTATGAATTTAGTAATTTGTATGCATGTAAACATCGTTTTCACTTATACAACTTTTTTCTGTAAAAATATCTTTGTAAGCAGCCATCTCTGCCATCCAAATATGACATCATGCCAATTGAAATTTCATCAGTGAATTACCTGAATAATATATGGATTACCTACACATACACAACATCATCTATGATTTAATGTTAATTGAAATACATGTAAAATGGGAAATTTTGTCTATTTGATAAAATACTGAATTTTTCAGTGGATATTTCATATATTACCCTGGAACCTGGATATAGCGTAATTTCTGATTTGGCAAATCAGCCACCTCTAGGAATCCACTGATGTGAGGACGATTGTCTGAAAATAAAGGTTTCATATTTAAAATAAATAAGTACTATCATCAAACCAATCTATGTAGAATAACAATACAAATTTAAGAATTTGTTATCAATGTACCCGATACAAACTGTTATATCATACAAAGCTAAATATTTTGTCCAACTCATTATATCTAGGGCAACAGCTTTCTTAAAACATCCAAATTGTGCATATCCTGAAGGCTGTGGTTCTGGAAAGGTTGCCCTATACTGTCTGATACGTATATCATCATGTACCTACCTTTTGATACAACACCTTCGGGAGCCTTCCAGGTAGGTATAGTTCTGACCACTTGACCACACCCAGGAAGGTACACAGTAGATGGCGCTAAAGACTGAGACTTCATTTTGGATGAAAATCCAAGTAACTTATCAGTAGAAAAAGTTTTTCCATCCTTCAACGGTTCTCGTGGACTTTTGTATACATCACATTTTGTCTGGAAAATACACAGAGACACTGAGAGATATGATACGCTTGTACATCAGAGTTAATAGCAACAAGCTGATATAACTGGTTAATGATACAATGTACATTCAACAAAAGCTGTGTCCACATATAGAAGTTTACTGCAAAACTCCTGTAACTCAATTTTGGTAAAGAAGCAGTAACTGTAGCTATGGTATAAACCTTTCATGTATGAACTTTACTATTCAGACTACCCTTTTATCTTCCAATCAAATGTACTATAAACCTGGAATATAAGAATCTTTCACTTAAACGCTTCCGGTATGGATAGAAATATCCGGCGCGAGGGTAACTGTTTTGGCGGGGACAAGACTCTGCCGAGTTCCTTTGAAAACAGTTACCCGAGATGTAAGATAGAGTTTCCTCCTATATTTACCTCCCTTGTTCTGAATTGTCGACCATATTGATAGGCAAATTTCCTTAAACTTTATATGGAATATTATGTGAACTAATCAGATATTAAAAATAAACTTATTCATTATGCTCAGGTGGGCAGTTGGCTCAGTAAGTTGAAGAAAAAGTGGTTGTCACATGCAAATTCTCTTGATAATTTCTCAATTATCACATATTTGGAAATATCTCCTATAAGGGTTTATCAGTCATGCCATCTCAAAATGGCTGATGATTAAGAACAAGGGAGGTAAATATTGTAAATGTGGGAATATCTATACACAGAAATCAGCAATAATGAGAAATATACTCACCATGTCTGGGAAGCCAACAAGTAGAGTACCGTATGTATCAGGGGTAACCATGACTCTGTTTGGTGATGAAAGCTTCTCTCCAAGAGTTGTAGACAATACATTATCACTCATAGGCAAAACTGAACAAGCCTGGATTAAAGCATTGTCTCCTGAAAATGATAGGTGAAACAACACTAAACAAAGTTTCTATGACACAATCTATTTCTAAGCGTCTTTAAAACTTTCCTACATCACACAGAGGTAAATATGAATGACTTTAGACATTTTATCTTCGTACTTACACTGAAGATGACATTGTGTAGTTCCAAAAGAAGTTGAACTGAAGTCCTCCTGATTATTTGTCTGTCATTTGGTGTTAGCCAGCCAGACTGACTGAGTCTAAATACAGTAGAACTTTGATACCTTGAAATGCTGTCGGAACTAGCAATTAGTTTGAGCCATCTATAGGTCAAGGCATCTATGGTATACATATGTATGTACGAACTGACTGTCCCCAGTAAAAGTGTACTACGCATTACTACGGGCCGATTGATACTTCGACAGATTTTACACAATGAAATTTGCACTTGTGCTTAAGATATTTATATAAAATAAATAAATTGTTGTTTTGAAATTTTATTTAAGAGCCTGTTCGAGCTATATACTGCGTTCGAGCCACAACTGTTCAAGGTTTCGAAGTTCTACTGTAGTTTAAGGTTGATCACCAATATCACAAACAACTACACTGGCTGGTGACATTAGTGATCAAGTCATAGAATATTAGATGAATTTAAACCATAAACTGTAGGGAATGGATGAGCAGACAGACAGACAAACATACCTGCATATATTCCAATACACAATACAAACTTACATTTAATAGGAGGCTTTATAAAGCCATCAATAAATCATTTCTTTTTGAATAAAGGAAATCCACATGAGCATGAACATTTTATGGATACTAGCATTAGCTTTTACCTTCTTCAGTAATAGCTTGTAACTGGAAATCTTCAATTCCTGTCCTTGCAATCATGAATTTTCTGCAAAAACAGAGAAAATATTTTGAAACATTTGCTGAAGAAAACTTTTGAATAAACAATGAATTATGCATTGTATAAAAAATCTATTGACCTACGATACAATGTTTTGTCCTGGTCACATCTCCCATTGCCTTAATCTTTGCCATAACTTTTTTCATAATTCTAAAGATCAGACCAGACTGACCCGAAGCTGGATTTTCTGACCAGTCTAACTGGACTCCATAATGGATTTTCAAGTCAGACTGGGTGGACTCTAAATCAATTTGAGATCAATTTGGATGGCTTCAAAGTCAGGTTTCCTGACTAGTGTGAATGGATTCATAGTCAGCAGTCTATATAGCACCAAAGTCTGATTTTCAGCCCAGTCTGAATGACCACAAAGTCTGATTTTCAGCCCAGTCTGAATGACCACAAAGTCAGATTTTCAGATCAGAGTGAATAGACTCAGTTTTGTACTCAGACCCAGAAGTCTATATAGCAAGATATATCCTCATTCTAGTCTGATTGGTTTTGAAAATAAATTTACCTAACCTGTCTGAGAAAATCCGAGACCTGAACAAAGTACCAACCAATCAAGATCTTGCTTCATTGAGAGTATCGTAAGAATGACAATTTGTTTTTTGTAACACTGAGAAATGCCTAACCGGAAGTGTTTTAAGTAGTAATATTATTTGAAATGAATTTTATTCTATTCAATAATTATGTTATCAATTATAAATATTAGTGACTTGAGTTTGTACCGAGAACTAAAAAGTAAGTTTTAAGCACAGATACAAATCTCATGATCTCAAGTTTTGAAAACTGAAGACCACATAACATACTTATAGGTTTTTGCTTCAGTTATGATCCATCTATTCTCCCCAACTTGGTGCAAGTCATCAACAGCAAACGGTAAGGCAACAGTCTGTGAAATTCCTTCAAGAAGCCCAATCACTTCCAAAAAGTCCCTGAAAAAAATGAAAACCAGTTAAAGAATGTGACATGATTTAGTAAATGTTAGTTAGGTTGTGTCGATATTTCAAAATTCTTTCCATTGATATAGTGCTGTTAGATTGACCAGGAACTGGTGCATGAACTTTCAGGACCGATCCATGTCAATTTAGGTAAGAAAGTGCACCTCTACTGTAAGGGTTGTTTGATTCACTTTCCTATCAAATCACTTTTGCGACTTTTCTCCTTAAAGCACACAAAAAAGCACAAACAACAGTGTACACCCATTTTGAAATGGATTGGACCAGGTAAAATATTCATGCATTTGCGGTAAATAACTTGAAGATCATATCAATAACTGGGGCTGTATTCACAAACGTTTTAAGATGGAAACTCAGACTTATACTCTAAATTTGTAATTGTTATATTTGCCAGTCTGTGTTGCAATTTGTCAGAATAATTGCTGTTTCCTGCTCTACAGTTTTATCAATTCTTATTAAATTCTATACTGTAATAAAAACATAGGAGCGAAAAGTACATTTAGCATTTTGAAGTCTATGTCTGAGTTTCAGTCTTAAAATGTTTGAGAATACGGGCCCTGAAGTTGTTCATGAAGTTTGTAAAATAAACATTGTAATAAGACTTGAAAGTTTTCTTTAATGTTGCTGTTTGTAGACACTGTACATCCTCTAGGGGAGGACATCAATTGGTATTGACAGAACATGTTGCTTCACCCCTTTTTGTTCCTTTCTATCTGTTTATTTGTACATGTTTTGTGAAGACATTTACAGAGCAAGTCAAATATTCCGGTAGGATATTACAGGATTTGGTCATAAAAACTTTTATAAACATGAATATAACACAGTGAGTTTGATTTGTATCATAAAATGCAAATAAACATTTTATCAGCAAAACATAACTTTTCATGCATAATAGAATAGGCTGCAATCAGGCAATCATGACCACACGTCATCTATTATTTCACAAGTGAGTTATTGACAATAATGCACGGGTGTTATAATGTGATAATGCTATACATTCCACTCACTTATTTTAATAGAAAACCTAATTTATGTATACTTTGACAAGTTAAAGGAATTCTGAAAGCATAAAACATAATGTAATGTAATTTGTACGTACCCATTTTTCTGGTAGAAGATGACTGTACCATATTGGTCAGCAACACCATTTGTACATAATCTGTATGGACTCTGTAGCAAAATATACACCATATGATATATACTATAAAAAGCACCATAGTTACATTTACAGTTCTGATTATAAGAAAAGTGGATCTGTGTTCTGCTTGGAGACCAGTCCAAAAACTCGAGCATCTCATTAGTTGTTCCTGAGCTTAGTTTAAAAATGGACCAATGATAAAGCTGCATTCTGAGACTGGTCTACGAACACAGTTTTATAACCTAAAACCCTGAACTTGTTTCAAGTGTATAAGACCATGATAATTTAACCATTTGATTATCGTCCACGTCTGCATCCTATTTTCCTAAACATATTTTTTGTTTTCATGAAAATCAATGAAGGGCCGCACAAACCTAGCCTCAGAGAAATAAATACCAATTGCGCATGTTATAAAAATACCAAAAAATCCGCCATTCTCTTTTTTTTAAAACAAACATGAAAAATAAAAATATATCATGGCCTTATCAAAGAAGTGTGAGAACATACTGTATAATAGAATGGAAATAATGGAAATGTATGACGGAACAATTCATTCCTTATAGGGACATTCTAATGATGATATTTATAATCTGTGCCTAGTTTTCCATTAATATCTTTGAATAAAAAGTATCAGAGCTGGAGGAGTACAAGTCAAGGGGTAGAGCGTCTGAGTCTCGATCTGAAGATCATGAGTTCAAGCCCCACTTTGGGCAGAGATTGAACTTCACAATCCGTGAATTTGGTACAAGTATTGGTCATAAACCCAGGAAGCAGTCATCAGGGATAAGTACTGTATATTTTGTAGGAACTTGTTTCACACACAATGTAAAATAGACAAGATTAAACAAATCTTAAAATCAGAGCAGAAGATACCGTTAAATTTTCTGCTATAGTATATGTTCTTAATGGTTGTATGTATAATAGTATTTAGGTAAGGTAGCATTGTACGCATTTTTTTTATATTTGATATACATGCAGGTATTTTGCAAAGCATTTGTTGAATAATTTTGAATCCACTTTACTAAATCTGCAGATAATTTTTCTCTCTTATATTATGGCGGCACCCCATGTATATAACCGAAAGTAACTTCCATTGAAGTAAAACATATCACTACGCATTAATATACCTTAATTTTAAATGTTCAGAGAGGTCAACGAAGATTATCACACAAAAACCTATACTTACAGATTTCGTTGCAGCAGATGACGTAAATCTTTGTCGTTCAGGAGCTGTTTGTGGTAAGGTATTGATGACAAGACGAGAAATCTCTCCTGTCTCATAATTCACATTCAGTATGGTGTTTGTCTGCAAGATGTGAAACATTAGGTACTTATTCATGTACAACAGAAACAAGAACACTTACCGAAAAAAAATTCACATGGAAATCCTAATATCAGTCCATTTCTTACAAGTTGTATTTGAGATATGTTGTACGTTTGGAGTGCCTCTACCTGTATCTTTCAGGGTAGATCATAGGTAGGTCCATTTTTTCATTGTTTATTGATTTTGTACCACAAACAAAGACTTTTATATATACATGGCAGTTTTAACTATGCTTACACTCTTTGCTTGACAAAAAATCTGTTAAGAACCTTCAAACCATGTTTGCGATAGAATTAATGCTTTCTATCACTATTAAACAGGAGATTGTCATGTGTTCTCTCCCTTTATCTCTTCTATAGTTCTCTCCCTTTATCCCTTTGATAGTATTGGTATAAATAGTACAAGAACCCAAGATGGGATAAAGGGAGAGAACTCATGACAATCTCTTGCGCATTATTAGGTCTAATTTATTATAACATTTAAATACACAAAATCAATGGATAGGGTCATCCTTTAAAACTTATTTGTACAACAATCTCAAACTGATTCCCTGACATGGCCCCTAACTCAGTTTTCTTTGGCTTTTCTTTGTGTCGATTCCCCTCTCATAATCTAGATGTACACAAAGATATATAAAAAATAACCGACTATGGTGGGGGGTTCTGTGGCTCAGTGGTTAACGTTGCTGACTACGAATCTGAAGGTCGTGGGTTCGATCCCTCGTCTAGCCGGATAAAACAGAAATGCTTTTCAGTGTTTCCCACCTAACATAGTACTGGCATGTAACCAGGAAACTACTGGGTAGATTCCAGGAAAGTACTGGTTAGATGCCAACTGTACAATGGGTCTCATTGGCACTGTGCAGTGACCATATTTGGCTTCAAAAATGTCTGTTTGACCTATACTGCTCTACTGGCAGGTAAATTTCCCCCTTCGGTTTCAAAAAGTCTATTTATGGTGTGCAGGAGACATACCGGGTCGACCAAAATACCATAAAGTGCACTATAAAATGAGCGCGGCGACGGGCGACCTCATAAACACAGTAATACAAATACAAGGTGGGGGGGGGGGTCAAGAAACCAAAAAATCACAATTTATAAAGGAGAACTTTATAGAATCTAGTAGTTCTTTCATTAATACCATAAGACAAATAAAATGAATACATTACCACTTCTTCGTGTAAAATCACATTGTCATCGAGAGGTGCGGATAACGGATACAGTTTCACATAAGGTCGATACGACCCACTTATCATCGGGAACACATCGTACATATCGAGAAAGTTAGCGGTCATTGTCCGAGGATTCATTGAATACAATCCAACAGGATTAGCTGTGCCGATATGGAATATATCAGTGTTGGTGTGACCAGGACTTCGATTTTGTGCTGGAAATAAAAACAACGCTCATTTTACACAATCAGTTATGTCTACAGAAAACTACCCCTGATCTTTGATTCCACTGTACAAGATTGACTTATAATGGTGAACCCTGTCAAAACTTTTTCATTAATATATCTATACTTTCGTTAAAAAGTTATACAACAAACATGATTTTGATATGCCAAATAAACAGTAAGTTTTCAAGGGTGAAAGCAGCTTTTCAACTGGAAATTTCTAGATGGGAAATGATTTTCAAATCTGATGGTTGATTTGCTTACTTAAAAACAATGTTAATTGAGGGTTGATAGCAAAACCAGCCAATCTGCATATAAATAAAGAAGAATATAGAATTGTTTTGCTATCTACCTTGAAATAAAGACAAAGGCATTTAGATTCTACAGATACAGATAGATACATCTGCAAATATATTCACAGAATTTGAAAAGCAATGAATTAGGTTACCTCAATTAAAGACATGGTTTATTATCTTTATGCATTTGCATAGCTTTGGGAAGACACAATTTGACAAATGTATTTGTTTCACAGACTTTCATCCAGCTTTTTGAAAAAGTTTTTGCTGAAAGGATAGTCTTTATCTCAAATACAAAATGTCAACTGGAAAGCCTGGATGAGAAACATTTGTGTCATAGCATAAGTGCTGTGTGGTTTGTTTCTGTAAGTAAGCAATAGATAGTTCCAACATCTACAATATTTACCTCTCTTATTCTTAATCATCAGCCATTTGATAGGCAAAACAGATAAGCGCTTATATGAGTAATTCCCAAATATGTGATAATTTAGAAAATACCAAATTTGCAAGTGACAACCACTTTTTCTTTCACTTTCTGCCATCTGTTCACATGAGCATAATGAATAAGTTATTTTTACATACATCTGAGTATTCTATCATTGTTTACATTATATTCCCTATACAAATTAAGGAAATTTGCCTATCAATATGGCCGACCATTCAGAACAAGGGAGGTAAGTATTGTAAATGTGGGAACTATCTGTTGAAAAATCACACTTTAAAGTGAAAGGCTGGATTAGCATTTCGAAACTTGGCCATATTTTTGGCATTTCCTTTTTTTCAAATCAGAAAATGGATCCAAGCACTATAAGCCTTTATGAGCTCCTATAAAAAAACTTACAGCCACTAAGCTGGTGTTCAGTAGTAAAGCATAGACCTAAGCTATATCCCTTTCAAGAAATTATTATTAAATTCATACCTTTTGTAACAGCTATGTCGCAGATAATATTAGTCTCATGCAATGGAACATTCCAGAATGCTTGTTGCTCTGTGAACTTGTCAGCCCTAGCTTCCGTCCTGTCCATCGGCAAAGATTCAACACGCACAGTAACTGGGCCCTGCATTGGCAGTAGGGATATCAAATCTTGAAATGTGCCCTTTTGGCGCCTAGGGCGCTTAGAAAATCATTAAAATACATCTACTTAAATCAAAGTTTAATTGCACAAATCTAATGTTAACACAGAATGCAAAAAAATCACTTATCTTGAAAATCACTGAGATTGTACCGAGTTAATTCAACAGTTGTCACATACACTTCTTGTGAAAAGCAAGAAATCATTAATGAAAAGCAATCATGAAAATGTCTAAAAGACCTGTGTGAAGTGACCATTTCACCTTTTTTATTCAAAGGCAAACACATAATTTTGTTCTCACATCTGAACTGACACTTCAAACAGGTTTGTCTCTGTTTGCATTGAAAGATTTCTTAACTGTTTTAAGAGAGGACATCCAGTCAACATCAAATAAGTCGTACATTTACAGAAGTCGACATTCAAAACAAATAATGTCATATCTTAATAATAATTACAGTCAGACCTCGTTTATTCGACTACCTATAATCTGAAGACTTGGTATAATACGATAAATATCAGGTCCCAATGTATCTTAGGCACATGGAATTGAAACGCGTTATTCTAAATCATGTATAATTCAAAATAAAATTTTGGACCCGGTGAATTCGAATGAGAGGTACGACTGTAGTTATTATCTTAGTATACTACAATGGTAAACTGTGTCTTCATAAAACATCTTGTTATTGTTCCTTACTTTCATTCCCATTTTTCTAGTCTGAACAGGCAATGCCATCAATGATGTTCTTTTTCTATCACCCTGTGTTTGTACATGCCATTGGCTGGATAATTCCAACTTGGGCAACGGAAATCTGGAAGTATGGTACATTAGTGTAAGGTCCAATGTCAAATGAAATCATGAAAACATTTTGCTTATTGGAATGACACATGCCTTGTGTTCAGTGACAGTTTAATTTAGAGAATCTTCACTAACAACTAATTTGGACAGTGCAGTTGTCTTCACAGACTACCAACTTGAAAGTGTTTATTGGGTTGCAAACATTTTTGGCAAATACGTCGGTCATTTACTAACATAAAGTCTTCTACACTGAACACAAGGATGTTGTCATACAAGGAGAGAAGATCGTGACTTATGCAAGGTTCAAACCCACATCCACAACACCACCACTCCCCTTTGAATACTATTAATTGATTCTGATAGTTATTTCTCTAATTCAATAATTTTGTAAAAAAGCAAATACTTTGAACATGAAAACAGATTCTTAAGCCTACAAAGTTATATAAGAAACAAAATATATCCATAAAACTTAAATGTACCATACTTTCAAATCACTGTACTGGTAAATAATCTTACTCTAAATAACAAGTAAACAATAAAATAATGTTTTGGATATATTTTATTTCTCATTGAATGTACATCTGTAATATGACAACAGCATCAATATTGATACTGAACCACTATCACATAAAATTCATACATGATTTTGAAATTTGTGTAATGCTTAATGATCATAGGCAAACAAATGTGACCAAGCGTTGTTGTAACTACAAAACAGAGCCATCCAACCACAATTCCTAAGGTACAAATATCTGTACATTAACAGTATGGTACAGCTGGCTTAACAGAACAATTTAAACAAATGCCTGCAGATTTATCAAGTAGCTTTAACAAAATCAAGTAAACAGCTTGTCTGACTGAATGACACTATTTTCTCAGACCAAGACATTCAAAGTGCTGGTTAGTTCAGCAACAAATCTATCAAACTACAATCAAGCTCAGCAACTATACACCTTGCCAGGCAACATTTAAACAAAGTCATTAACTGCTGACTCCCAAACCAACATTGTGAAGTTGAATAAATATGTAGGAAATATATGGGGTTTTTTTTAATTAACATTTCTTGTGATTGTTTAACTGTAAGTTTCTTCACCATGACTGAAATAATTCCTGCATGGCCTATTACAGTTTTTGAAGTGCAGTTTCTTGGTCAGGTAGTTAGGGAAACAGCAACAACACATGTTATTTCTGGCTCCAAACATCACAAACAGTTACACTGTTAACCCCTTGATATAAGAACTCATTCTAACAGATATTATTCATCATAATATTGTCCAAGAAGATCAGTCAATTAATGTGTGCTTACTCCTGTGCCAGTTGAACACTATTGGGGTTGGCCCCTAATGGGATCCCATGTTTCTGCATAGTTGTGATGAGAACCTCTTGCAATTCGTTGTTGTAAGAATCAAAATCAAACACATTCTTGATCACAGATGTAAGGCCTTCATTTGGATATTTCTGAAATGCAAATAAATCTGCATTAAGAGTTCTTGCACAAATAATAATAATAATAAAACTTTTAATAGTGACAACACAGTCAGGCAATTGCCCAATATTCCCTGCAAGCCTCTTAAAAAGAGAGCATTTACATAGCAACAAGTTACAAATGCTATCAAGATATCAACATGGAACAAAAATAATTATATACAAATGTTGAAGAAAGATGCCAGCATAAAATACATACACTTTTGTCGAATATACAACTCAGTTGTTTGAAGGCTGATAACTTTACACGAGTGATATTTATGTTTGAAGGCATTTAAGTTTTTGGCATTGCCAATATCTTCACTCACCATGGAAACCAACAATACAGTATTATAGGAAATGCCAAATAATGACAAAGAAATTTAGGGAAGCACTTAAGACTAGAATAACAATGGTAGAGATATAGGAATATAGAACATTTTAAGGTGATCTTACACCCATTTTTTTCTGTTTTAGGGGAAGTATGGCGGGTATTTTGATTGGGGAAATTTGCATAAAGAATCACCAAATTTGGATATTCATAAGCTAATATTTTGAATAATTTAACTTTATTTTTTTTTCTTTGGGGAATGGGACCAAATATCGGCCCAAATTTAAATCTTATTGCTACATGACTCAATAGTTTGGTGTGATACTGTTGTATCTGCTTATTCACCAAAAGTGAGTTACAACAGTTTTGTGCCAATCCCTCAATACACATCTGTACTCTGTAAGGGGAGACCACTGTGAAAGAGATAGCTTTCCACAGACGAGAATGCCTTGAGAGATATCTTAGATGATTGGTTGAGATAGAATTTTTACCTGTAAATGTTTCACCATGTTAACTACTTCTCTTGTGGAGTACGGGTATGATATAAGACCTTGGTCGGCCATATCTCGGAGTTCACCAAATGATATCACAAGCTTTTCTAATATAGCCTCCGGTACGTCTGGACCATATTGTCGTAACATCGCCATTTCTGATGCCTTGTCAGGGTTATCAATGGCATGACAACTAAATATATCACCTGAAAAATAATGCATCAAACATTAATAGGGGTAAATGTAAAAAAAATAAGTCAAAACCATGTACATTAATGAGCATGCAATACACAGAACAAACAGAAAGTTTTGTATGCCACATGTACCAGAACTGAAGGATTCAACTAAAGAATATTAACTAAATGCAGACGGACCTCGTTCATACAAATTCATTGGGTCTGAAATTTTATTTCAAATTATACATGGTTTTGAGTAACCCATTTCAATTTGACATGCCTTAGACAATACATTGGGACCTGATATTTATTTTGAATTATACCACGAATTTGGATAGAAGGTTGTTGAATAACTAGGTCCGACTGTATATGAATAATCATAATAGCCATACATCCCTGTATAATGGTACTTTCAATTCAATATACAGAGCAATCTCAACAATAAGACCATCATTGGTTCTCAAGAAAGTTGGCCTTAGTTGTGAGATGATCTGACTATCGAGTATGAAATGGAAGAAACAATGAAAACTGGTCCATGTAAATAGTATTTATTGCTGAGATGGTCTTAATTTCGAAGTAGTCTTTATGTGAAGCTTTACTGAACTGTAAACTATAGTAAAACCTCAATTATAAGACCACTCTTTGGATCCTTGAAAACTGGTCTTCTTATTGAGGTGGTCTTAATATTGAGGTTAGATTGAGCAAAACAGTAAAAATGGACTTGAAAATTGAGTTCTTAATTTTGAGGTGATCCTATTATTGAGGTGGTCTTAAAGTGATGTTTTACTACAATTTAAATGATTGAATTCAAATGCATCAGTGAGCTACTAAAGCTGCATATAAATCTGCTTTAATGCATCAGGTGGTAACCATGACAATCTACATACCCATTGCACCGAAGAAATCATTTCCCAGGAATGGAAAGCCAGGTCTGTTTGCTAACACAACCATTCTGAAGTCGGGGTGAGATACAATAATCTGTTCACTAGGTGTTATACCAGATTGAGCTGAAATGATAAATGATGAACAAAACTTAGCAACAACAGCAAACAGACTCCAGTATCTGCATGATGTCTCCATAGAAGATTGGTCTCCATTCAAAATGTTCATACTCTTGAACAAACAGCCAACTGTTGGTGGATTTATAATGGAACACAATTCATAAGAGAATACATGCCTCCTTAATGGACTATGTTATACTCCCTTGACCAAAGTCTTGAGAGTTTTGGCGGGAATATTCAAAACAGAATAACCCATAGTTATTGTCACATTTTGAATATTGCCAACTACACTAAGAATGAGACAATCGCTGTTTTAAAGGAAAAAAACAACATAATACATTAGAAGAAACCCCTAATAGCCATTAACAAAATTATCATTTATGAATATATCAGAAAACTTTTCTTTCACAACTTTTTCATCCAAATAGAGGACATCTACCAAAACGAGGAAGATTCACAACCCTGAATGTATCCCCTAACCTGGGCAAGAGTAAATCTTAGAAAATAAACATTATGACATATAAGGGTATTACATAAGTACCTGAGACAATTCTTCTACCATCAGCCAGATGCATTTCACCACTCTCTACCAGAGTTTTAAGAATACACGTAACATTAGTAGGTGCTTTATCTGCTTCATCTACAACCAACACATGTCCTATCTTCACAGCACGTACCTACACAATTAAATGCAAGAAATTAACCAATCATAAGGGACAACACTACATGTTTCCAATCAAAATATTTTAGCAGTATGCTGAAACAGAAAAATCAAGGAACATATCTAGGGTTCAGCGCAAGATTATCCTAACTTCTATGTATTTATATAGGAGATAGTATAGTCTTGCACTAAACCCTCGATATATACATTCAATTAAAAATAGATATATAGTAAAATAAATCCTCACTTCAAACTCACCTTGGAACAAAGAACACATCATTACTAAGACCATATGTTCATGTACCGTTCATTTCAACTTTATAATCAGAATACCTTACAACTTAAATCAACTTTATTCAAAACCAATGGTTATGTAATTATTGATGTTTCCCAGCACATGTCTCTGACACAAGACTTGCACCACCCCTTTTTTTTAAATAAATAGAAACCGTCACCATGGCAGCAGAAATCAAAGGACTGAAGGTCCTGGGAGGCGCTTCCATGGCAAGACTGAATGTTTTCCATATAATCATGTTAGAGATTAATCTGCGACTATTTGGATAAACTCATTCACTAAGAAATGACACAAATAATCCAGAAAAGTCGTTTATATCAAGACATTCTACAATTGATATATCCCTGACAAATCGGCCATTATCTATAATACAATCAGAGGACTTTACATGTACTATTTTCTTGAGACAATGAATATGGCGGTAATTCGAGTAAACCATCCAGTTGATGATTTTAGCAAAGAGACACTGAAGTGCCTTAAAAATATATATTGATAATCAAACAATGAATTTAAATTGGCTTAATGGTAGCAATTTAACTAAAACATACCAGTGGGGAATCTTCATATATGATAACACCGTCCTGTACTGTAGGTTGTAATGTTAATGTTTGTACAGTGGTGTCCCTGTAAAAGAAACAGTATGCAACAACAATAAAATCAATACAAACAACAACTTGAGTCCAATAACAACAGTAACAACTAATAGTTAAGGCAAAACATTCAATGAAACATTGACTAGGAATTGATGATGGGGCTTAAATAGTATTTTTTCAGGAAGAAAAATGTTAAAATTCTGGTATTAAATAGAACAACTTGTATAGTGTAATCACCATATTGTTAGGCCTAAGAAATTGACTTCAACTTTGCACTGACTTCACAAAAAATAATAAAACAAAATGCCTTCATGATGCAATCTAGATTATATTAGGTAAATAATAGATACACTACCAATGTAACTGAAATATATTCTTAATAAATATTAACATTCAAAGTATATACCCAATTAAGAATAAGACAAAATCAATTAGTGAAAACAGTAATTTAAGTTATTTGTATTAATTCCATATTGAGATTTAGTTAATTACAAACAAGGGTCAATCGAAGTGTCCCTCACATAGTTGGGGACAACTAGCAACCTATGTACATACTTAAAGTTCAACCAACAGGTAAAATGGAAAATAATACTTTATTTAATTTGTAATAAATATTACCTGTGTAACTGTATATATTCTCTAGGTCTGTTCAGTAAATGAAGAAATCTATCTATTATCTTGTTCTTGCCAACTCCCTGGTTACCAACCAGTAACAATTGTTCCCCCAACATAAAATCTTTCAACATGTCTTCCATTACTGCTAAATGCTAGAAGTAATAAAATAACAAATTCATGTATTTTAATGATCAAACATGGATACTGTGTATCACTATATATTTGTGACAAACTAATTTTCCAAAATGTTGCAAATTGGTTTTCATATAAATTCCAAGTTCTGACGAACATGAAGTTCAAAGTGTGTTAAAATATTAGCTATATTGGATCTGAAAATATGAACACTTTGTTGCAACCCAAATTAAGACTTTTCAAGGTAACTGAAAAGGAAATTGCGTTTTGAAAAAAATGCATCAATACATATGAGACATTTCTATGGGTTAAAAGTTAAAACATATTTTATTCTCTTATGAAGGAAATGAAGTTGTATAGTGCCTAATAAGAGGTTAATTTACCTTTTTAACAAATAATCATTAATTTATACAATAATTAAATAATTTATTCAAAAGATTGGTAACAATAGTGACAATATAATTTTACTTATTTACCCTTTCTTCTAATTGATTTTATTAGACATTGTTAACAAAGCTTAGGATCCCAAACATTTGAATCAAGTAACCACATAATAACTTTACCTGGGCATTCTCATAGAACAAGACATCGGGTACTTTAGTTTTATTACCCGGATCATACACATCCACCTCAGTAGAACCAATACGTAACTTGTTATTCTTCACTTCACCTAATATAGACAAAAAAGATTTGCAACTGGGACTCTTTTTTAATAATCTTGAACCTTAATACAACATCACGACAAAACTGTCATAGTCAACAAAAAATAAGAAGATCAACCGATATATTTATCAAGCAACATTTTTAGCACAAATAACAAAATAATGTGTACTTTCACGTCAGGAATGTAAGAAGTTGTAGTATTTATTGAAGAACTACTCGATGGCAGACAAACGTGATGGCACATGACGTCACATAGAATAGAATATTGAGTCGCTCAACAGGGAAATTAAATTTAAAATTTAAGTTATAAAAATATTGCGTCCACTGCTCACGCTGTGAAATAACTTTCGATGTTACACCAAAACATATCGTCTATACAATCAAATGACATCACCAATGCCTTCAGCAGAGGGGATAATAAAAGCATTCAATGTGTAAAAACACATCTACAACTGCAATGTAAAACATTTACTAACCTTTAAACTGTCTCAACCAAATACATACAGCAGATGAAACACAAGAAATGAATGGTTGATAATAATGTACTTACATGTTATAGATTTTTCTATTCCATCAATGCTAGACTGACCAGTAGTGGCTTTCATAATTCCTGCGGCTTCTAAAGATTGTTCCAATGCAGACTTGGCTAATCGAGGCAAAAATCTGAATAATATAAACATTTATGTTACAATGCGATATCAGAACAACTGCAGTGGGCTACCAGGGTTTATTTTGGCTGGGAAGATGACCCATACCCTATAAATTGGGAATTTGTGTGCGTGAAACTTAGAAATTGGGAAAAAAGTCTAGAAATTTCAGAATTATTTTAGGAATAAACTAAAGGAAGTAGTGATTAAATAATCAACAATTACTATTTATATAAACTGCCGCTGAGAGAAAAGCCTCTTACTTTGTCAATTTTTGGCGAAATTGAACCAAATCTTTTTCTTCAGATTTACTCGGATTTTTTACATGCATTGGGAATATAGCCGGCTATACTGGCTATAAAAACTGCTGAAAAAATCCTGGTACTTACATATAAAATGCAACTGTAAGCTCAGTAAATAGAGCACCTGACTGCCTAACTAGAAGTTGTAAGTTTAAAATACCGTAGTCTAATGAAGGGACACTTATAAACAAAATTTTCATTACCTAGCTAAACAGGCTTTCTGTATAACACCATACAAATCCTCGGACGGATAACTTGCTAAACGTTTTGCAACACGAACCAGCTGTCTGGTGGACAGTGAAGATGCTACAGAGGAGATCTACAATGATTCAACAATACATTCATCATTGTTCTTTACAATATGAGTAAATAAAAGTTGATACTTAGACAGACGTTTGTAATTTAAATACATCATTAACACTGACATACATAGGGAGAAACGTGAAAACTAAATTCAGTAATTAACACAATGCAATATTGTGACATGTAAAATAAGTCGAAAAGATACATTTGGTCCTAAGAACTCAATTACACTATCCCATATCTTAAAACAAAAGTAACATACACTCATGATATTTATACATAGCATTTAAGAGATGTGTCTGATTACCTGACGTTTCTAGTAAGAAATCATCTGGTCTGGTAAAATTGTTTACAATAGCCTAAGAAGAGAGTGACATTATTTAGACAGGTAGACTAGGTCACTTAATAAAAGCCTACACATAATGCAACAAATGAACATTTATTCAAAGCTATAGCATGTACTAGAAAGATTTAAAATTCTTCAAGGCATTTTGCACTTTGTCCTTCTTTAAAAGATGCTAAATACATATTACAACATAACCACGATATCTGTTTTTTTTGGCCAGTCTTAAACAGGGACAATAACTTACTGTTGGATCATGGGAATTTCTTAGCTTGTGGGAAAACATCAACAATTTGGTAAGGTCAGGACAATTTGGCACCTGAAACAAATACAACAGCTGTATTTCCTAACTGTATGCCATGCAAATCATGTTACAGTAAGCTGAATATGAAACGAAGCTAAAAAGCCAATTAGCAACTTATATGAATAATTAGTTATAGAGCAAAGTTACACATACAGAAGACTAGAAACAGATGGTAAAGAAAACTCCCAAATTTTCAGTCATAAATACTTTCCATAATTACTTGCTATTCTAATAATCATAATAAAAAAATACAACTTTTTAGACAGGTTCACAAAGTTTTCATATCAGAAAACATGTTTAACTCACCAACTGGGATATCACAGTCTGTTCTTCAACCTGGGTTAAAGGTCGCATAGAATGGTACATAAACATAGTTAACATTTCAGGAGTAAGCCATTGTTGACTACTGCTCCCTACAACTGGGGGCTCTGCTAATGCCAAGATTCTAAATGCAGGGTTAATGCACATTATATTCCTGAAACAGATTTTAAAGTTAGAAATACATATGACAGTTAGTAACCACACCCAGCCATAGTTCCACCAAACTTCTCAAGAAAAGGATTTTGTAAAGACACATATTTAATTTCTTCAGAGATGAATATGCATAGGCTATAAGAGAAAATTACCACTTATGCTCAAAATTGACAAAATCTGAAAACTTTTGTTCAGAAGTTTTACCCATAAGTTTTACCATAACTGACCAAATCAGCAGAAAGAGGAAGATTCTCAGCCCTGTTTCTTGAAGATTACAAGTTATGCAACAGTCTCAGCTATGATAGTGAGGCTGGTATGTCTAAGTATTGTCAGCATGCCATTCCCTCTGATTAGCTGTGCTTTCTTGAAAATATAAGTTTGACACAGATTCCTTTCGAGATATTAAGTAAACTCAGGGTCAAATGTATCTTGGTTTCCAACCAGTTCTAACATGTTCTTCTGCAAGTTATTGCCTGACATTAGACATTGCCAAATGTGTCTGATTACCAGACAGGTATGGTTAAAAGGCATTCACATTGAATACTACAATGAATGCTGACAGTTACATTTCTGACTGGTAGGGGCTATTTTCAAGGAACTTTGAACTAGGGAAAACTATTTGAAAGGAAGAATATTACCTTTCAGTCATTTCAGTATCTGATAATCCCTCATCTGCTTTGATGGCATCATATCTATCTTTACCAAGTAATCTTGTACCATCAAATAACTGCAACTCTCGATCATGTACTAATCTTTAATAGAAATGTACATAACATATTTTTTAAACCACTAGTATATTTACAGGCCTAGGGCTATGTGAAATTTATCTTCAGCAAAAGCAGATGATCAATTTGAATTTGCAAGTACTTTCCAATATAGTAAAACCTCAATAATAAGACCACCCTTATGACTCTTGAAAACTAGTCTTGTTATTGAGGTGGTCTTAATAATGAGGTTGAACAAAAAGCAAAACAGTGAAAATGGACTTAAAAATAATGTTCTTAATTTTGAGGTAGTCTTATGATCGAGGTGCTCTTACAGCGAGGTTTTACTGTATATGCCAATTTTTACCTATTCAATAATTTTGCATTTTCCCATTCGTGCTTAACACTACTTCAACTTAATAATCATGAGAATTATTAATTAATATTAGAATGAATTCACTAAATTTAGCCAAAATTATGACTGCAAATATATTTTATGCATTTCAGAATAGGTTGAGCAGTAGGTTCTTGTTTTCCAATCAATACAGACACCTACATGAAGTCTGTTTTTACGAGAGACACATTTTACAAAGGTGATCTTCATCCGTGGGTGATCTATTGCAACTAGTCTTATTATGTTTTGTTTGCAATAATCGTTTTATGTCTTTACATAAAGTTTCAATCAAGTACTGGTTTTAGCCCGTACCTCTGTAAAACAGAAAATGAGCCAGCATTTATCCTGTGTACACCATCCAACACAGCTAAACTTCCTTCTAATGCAGCTGTAACCAAGGGAGATAATCTCCATGCTGTATCACCATTATCTAGAGTTGTCCTTTGTTGAAGAAGGTCACGAGAGGTCATATCCTATTAAATACAATAAATCTACTTGTGTTGTACATTTCAGATAAAAGCTTCAGAAAAAAGACCAGAGAGCCATCCATGTATTATTCCATCAATGTATTTATAAAATGATCCAAAACTAACATCTGTACACCTCTTAATATGGAGGCGCAGTGGTCGAGGGAGCCACAGTGG